>CM030865.1:9947512-10112512 GCA_018105865.1 Metaphire vulgaris | reverse complement strand
AATTGGAGAACTTCAAATATTGCAAACTGCTATGGAGTATGGTAGATATGTTTCTGCTGTTAAATTTAAAGAGAAAATACTTTACATTGAAGAGAGTGGGCAAGGATCCATTTTGAAAAGATAATTATGGGAGAGGAACAAAATAAAAACATGAACGCCTCTCGTGCAAATAAATCATTGTCTTTTGGAGCGATGCCATTTGTTAGATGCAAAGTGTTTTGGTATTTCCGTGGCCACTATTATGATAGCAGGTCGGAAAAATCTTCGCTCCATTTGCGATAGGCCTATATTTTCCTTTTGTAGTGTTTAATAGATTGAAGCCCGGTGGAACCTAATCTTGGGCTTCGTTTCATCTAAGCATTTTTGGTGGCAGCGGTGATATTCGATACAGAGTGCTCTTCTTTTCTTGTCTTCGAGGGCCACGTTAGGGTTCGTGTTCGTAATTCGCCAACGCGTCGTCCACTTGGATTTTACGCGATTGTATTATGACGAAACAAATATTTACACAGTCTCATTTACAGAAACAGACATTCAACGATCTTCTAGCAGAAAGTTCTGTATCAATTGTTCGTTCGTTTAAAACTTTCTCATTTCCTCACTCCTCTCCGTCTGGCCTGTTGCATTTCGACAGCCAGCGATTACATTTTGCTCTGTAAGCGCCTCAATATCCTTCCACTTTTATGATCTAGCGGTCAGGCGGAATTTACCTCATGTGTATTTTATGTTTTCCGTCTAAAAAAGGTGTTCACGTTGCGAAAACAAATATAGCAGAATCAAAGCTTTCGTGGAAGTAATTCGCTGAATTTGAACTTGATTCAATCAAATGAATTTATTCTAAGTTAAACGAGACATTTGTCAATATTCATTTCATTATACACACAACTTTAAACTCAATATTATTCTTGACGAGCGTGACAAGATTTGACCATGATTCGTTAGATGGCGCAGCCATGAATTCCTTTAACCCCTTAACCGTGTATTTAACTGTAACTGAATGTAAAATGGACGGATATATCCGGGATCCCCAGTTAAGGGGTTAAATCCGATTTCATTCAAGCGTCCATTCATTTCGTTCCGATTCATTATTTCATCAGGACGCCATCTCGTGAACGCTGGACAAAGTTAGTTGCACATGTGAAATCTATCCTCCATATTTTTCGATATCTTCTTTCTTCTTTCTTTCCTTCCGTCGTTCTTTATTGGGTTTGACGATGGGTCTGAATGAGTTCCTTCCACTTCTGTCTGTCTCTTGCTGCTCTGGTCAATTGGATGAAGTTCATTTGCATTTCTTCGGCATCCTCTTTTAAGTTTTCTATCCATTCGTTTTTGTCTTCCTTTTCTCCTTTCCCATTTTTCTTGGTCTTCCTTTTCTCTCTTTCCCTTCAACATAGTTGTATAGTGCTTTCTTTGGTATTCTTTCTTCCTTCATTCTTTCAACATAACCAAACAATTTCAGTCTTCGTTTCTGTATTGATTCAAGTATCGTTTCTTTTTGCTCTGTCTTTTCTCTGATCGTTTCATTTCTTATTCTTTGTCTTCTGCTGACTCCTGCTATTCCTCTTAACCAGCTCATTTCTGCAGTCATTAATCTTCTTTCGTCTTTCTTCTTCAAGGTCCAGCATTCTGATCCATATAATAGTATTGGTTTGATCAGTGTATTATATTTTTCGATATAAATTTTCTTAAATTTATATTAAAAAGTGAGCTGTTCCAGATCAAACTTAGGTTTATGCTAATTAAATAAGGAAACTTATCTGGTTTAATTTACATAAGCGGGTCAATTCTGAGATCTTCCACAGAAGCATCTGATTAAGATCTCCGATTGCAGACGCGAGCGAGAAAGCATGCAAATGGTAGAATTTAATTAATGCAAAGACTTTTTAGGGATGCACAATAGTCATGCTATTGATGGATTGGTAGCCGAACTTCTGGTCTTATGATGCTTGGTGACGCTGCTAACATTCATCATCATCATCATTAACCGTGGGCTCATCGCCCGTTGGTGTATAATGCCATCTCCACAGTTTCCTGCCATTCTTTCCTGTCCGTTGCTCTGTGACTAAGATCCTGTAAACTGCTTCCACACCATTCTTCAATATCATCACACCATTCCTTGTGTGGTCTCCCTCTCTTATTGGCACCCTCCATTATTCCAAACATTAGAGCTTTGATCTTTCTGTCCTCTTTCATTCTGCATATGTGTCCGAAAAGTTGGAGTTTCCTTTGTTTTACTCTTTCCAGCATGGTTTGTTTGGGCTGAATTCTCCTGTATAGTTCTTCATTTGTGATTTTTTCGACCCATCCGATTCGTAGTATTTTTCTATAACATTTTCTTTCAAAGGCTAGTATTTTTCTTTCCAGGTCTTTGGTGATGGTCCATGTTTCGCATCCATATAAAAAGCTGCTGAAGATACAGGTTTCGAGTATTTTCTTTTTTGTTTCAGTGCTTATTGATTTGCTTTTCCAGATCTTATCCATTGCCATCAGTTGATCTAGAGCTCTTGCTGCTCTTCTTGCGACCTCTTGTCTGCAGTCTAAGTCATGTGTCATATTGCTTCCAAGATAGGTGAAGTTTTCTACGTTCTCTACTTCTATTCCATTTACTTTAATTTTTCTTTTGATCTCTTTGTCGCCAAACACCATTGTCTTTGTCTTCTCAATGTTTATCGACAGTCCATAGCGCTCAGCTTCATTGCTCAGTATCTGTACCGTGTTTTCCAGATCATCTTCATTTCCCTCTAGGATGTCAATATCATCAGCAAACCTAAGGTTGTTAAATGGAAGTCCCTGAACTGTTATGCCTTTTACATGTTCTTTGACTTTGTCCATTGCTCTTTCCAGGTCTGTGATGAAAACCATAGGTGATATGTTATCTCCTTGTCTTGTCCCTCTGCTTGTTTTAAACCATTAACTGCTAACATTACATTTGTCAAAGGAAAATAATTGGTCATACGGACAGAACAGATCACAAACATAATAAAAATAATTGGACATACGCACTAATTAATGTGTTGGTCACAAACAGCTCTTGGCAGATGACAAACTGGGTTTAAACAATTAAATAATTCCAGAATGCACGTTTAATACTGGATTGATTCAGACGCCATCAAATCAGTGATATAGGTTATCGTCAGGACCACACCTCTTTAACGTGCGAATATAAAAATATACATTTGAGAAATTCCGCTTAACCGTAAGGTTGACCGTCGACAAAGCTATCCCCTTGTAGAAGTACAATTGCAAAATGCCATGTTAAAGTGCTTTATAATAAAAGTGGTACTAATGTTTCGTTTATTTTAACGGTTTGAAACCGTCATTTATATTTTTGGCACAACACCACACCTTTATTAGACGCCAAACATAAAGTAGACATATGAGAAATTCCGCTTAACCGCTAGGTACCACGGTCGACGAATAGTCACGAAGCAATTACCATAATATGAGGCAAAATGCAAGAACGGAGATATATCCGACAAAACCCCGGAAACATCATAGACTTTAATATCACAAGACAGAGTCTATGGTATCAGAAAGTGAGGCCAGTTTGTGGCTAGGTATCCACGAAACAATTACCATAATGTGAGGCAAAATGCAAGAACAGAGATATATCCGACAATACCCCGGATACATCACAAGAGAATTGGGACATGCGTTCAGCTGCGAAGGTAAAACGTGGGACTGGAGAGAGTAATGGTAACCTACACCAGATTAATGGCTTATACCACCTACGTCGCTGAATACTTAGACCGGAGATAAGCGCCGGAACCCAACGCTCGGACACGAGTACGAGACCTACCTTTACCTTTTAAAAGATTTATTTAAATCTATAATTATTATTAACCCGTCAAGCACCAAGGGAGGGTCCGGACGGACCCCGCATGAACTGTTTTTCAAAAATCTAAGCGAGATTAAGTAAGCAATCCATACGCTTTCATCTATTTCTACTCTGGCATGTACCTTGTATGGTGGTGTACATCGATTGTTGCTGCAGTTCCATAGATGTAAATAAACTGCGAATAAGTGACGGCACTATGCTTCCGAAACCTGTCCCAGTAATGGTAACAAGACTCGAAGCTGTCAATTTGTCAAACGAAAGTGGTGCTATTACTGTCCGCACAAGGACAGAAATTTCATAAACGTGAGGACAGTCTGCAGCCGCTGTAGCAAACATATCTGTCCTGACCACTTGAAACGCGTTGAAGTCATTCATTGTTTGCAATGCAGCACTGCTGACACAGACAGTGAGTAACTAGGCCTATGTGCAACAGTGGCTGGCAATATGGTGATCTTATTTCTTAGTAACATATTGCTAGTAGCTTCTGTTTTGTTCTTGCACAATGAATGCACAGAAATAATTCTTCATTGTCTAGTATTTGTGCAGCTAACTTGCTGAGTTCAAAAGCCTAGCGTCCCAATGGCTACTATGGCTCTAGCCATGGGCAGGCAATTTGAGGGGCGACAGATTTTGGAAGGACCTTTTTGGCGTGTCAGGTGTAATAAGAGTGAATTTGGGGAGGCGGATTTGGCAGGAGCCATGGGCGGCAGGAGTGCTCGCTACGCCACTGGCTTAGTTGACTACTATTTTATTCATCAACTAGTTTTGGTTTAGTAGTACAAGTTGTTTGTGGTTTGTAACAGTAAAACTCTATGGGCCTAAATACACTTAATAGAAGAAACAAAAACTTCAAAAAGTTGCACATTAACCCCTTTACCGTGTATTTAACTGTAACTCAATGTAAAATGGACGGATATATCCGGGATCCCCAGTTAAGGGGTTAACGATGCTACATGTATTTGCCTATCACACGTGTTTAGCCATAATTATATGTAGTTCTTGTCACTGGAGTATCTGCGACTGAAACGGTATATCTGATTAATTTTCATCGTTTTAAATTGTTGCATTGAATTGTGCCTCTCAGCTAAGAAATCCTACTTCCTTTCAGCCAGGTCAATCCTCCGTTAACGAAACAGTTCTACGAACAGTGAAAGCATCTCGAGTGTCATTGATGTCGCTTTTCATTGAATCTTCGGTGCATATATAGTATGGGCAATGTTAGCATAATGACACGACTGTGTGCGTGTGTTGTGCCTGTTTAAAGATGCGTCTGTATCAAACACTATGTATGTCTAAGTATAACGGCATTTGGGTATTGGATTATCTAAAATAGCGTAAGTATAAAACACAATCGGCGAATGTTGACCAGATGTTTGGTTTTATTGATTTCAGTCTTTGCTCCTTAGGATATACTCGGCGACTCTTCTATGGGGTCAGTCATGGTCTGTAATCTACTTGAATCTCTGTCTTCATGCTACGCGAATCCTCCTTGGTTCCTGTATAAACTGTCCTTTCGATTAGTCGGGGTCGAAGTCTTATCCCTTGCTAATTGTTGCCATCTGGCGCTGAACATCATAGAGTAAGAGTAAGAACAGTATTATCCAGAAGTGGATCAGGGGTGTCAAACTGATTTCATGTAGCGGGACACATAAAAGTCTTTGAGGTTGTCGCGGGCAGTGTTTAATCTAGACTCCTGAACTCCGAAGAAGAACTGAAAAGTCCGGGGAAAAACTGACAAAGCCGGGGAATTCTGCTAGGGGCCGCTGTTAGTCCATGTAGTATTCCAAAATTTCCGGGAAGGAATTTGAAATTTCATGGAAGGAAAAGGGCAATTTTCCCCGGAAACGGCCGAGAAAGAAAATGTATGCTTTCCTACACATGTTTTTCTTACATTTTGGCAGAAAACAACGTGCATTTGGAGAAAATGGTGAGAACCTACTAGAGATTAATGGCTTTTATACATACGACGTTTTATCCGATCAGCTTACCGCTGCCCTAATTTGACCTTTATGAATTACTGATTTTCTGTATACTTTTTCCTGCATTTTCAGGAAAAAACCCGCGTCTGGAGAAAATAATGGCAACCTACAGCAGATTAATGGCTTATTATCTCATAACGCTCTATCTCGCAGCTTAACACTGCTCCTAATTTCACTACAGCCCTCTAGCGAGTAAGGCCAAGACGACCTCAAGACTCCTGCGGGTTTCGGAACCCGTGACCTTATGCTCGATAGTCCCGTCCCTACTACAACACGAAAGGGCCATATTGATCTACTTTAGAGAGAACAAAGCCGAAGACTAGGTTGCACAGGGCTTCAACCTTTTAAACATTCTTCTTCTTCTTCTTCTTTCTATTCTTCTTTCTTTCCTTCCGTCTTTCCCTATTGGGTTGGACGATGGGTCTGAATGAGTTCCTTCCACTTCTGTCTGTCTCTTGCTGCTCTGGTCATTTGGATGAAGTTTAATGTTTAAGTTAAATGTTAAACATTACAAAGAGGGAATTACCGCAAATGGAGAGAAGGTTTGTCTGACCTGCTGTCACGGAAATATCAAAGCACTTTGCATCTAACAAATGGCATCCTTCCAAAAGACGATGCTTTATCTGCACGAGAGGCGTTCATGTTTTCACTTTGTTGTCTTCAATAAGTAAACCTATCTTTCAAAATGGATGTTCGCCTCTTCTCTTCACTGTAAAGTATTTTCTCTTAATTTAACAGCGGAAACATATCTGCCATAGCATTTTGCAATTTGCACTTCTCCAAATCTATTACCTGTCGAAATCAACACCTCGCGGTAAAGGGGAATTTCTCAAATCTATATTTTAACGTTCACGCGTTAAAAAGGTGTGGTTCTGACGATACGACATATCACTGATTTGATGGCGTCTGAATCAATCCAGTGTTAAAGTGCATCCATCGGCTCTTGCGACATGGAAAGATGGAAATATGGAAAGAGACCGGACCATGATATCTTGGTAAGTCGGACGCTGCCTGGTGTGGACGTCACTGTGGCAGACACAGTTGCTGCCACTCATCTGCCATTGACGACCCTGTATCTCTCTGTCTCTGTCTTTCTCTCTGTCCGGGGCGAAAAGGGCAATTTCCTCCAAACGGCCTAGATTAAAAACTGCCTTGTCTTACTCCCATTTCCAGAGCTCATGGTTAGGAGTTTTCTCCATTTGCAGGGATATTTATCGACAGGATCACGTGGAGGCTTCTTATGAGTCTGCTGCCTAAGTAGTCTCTTCCTTTTCTACAGTCACTTCACTTGATCGACCACATTTTCGTTGATCACGAAGCAACAGGCGTTCACTTTGTCATTTCGATTCTATTTTATCTTTGGTTCAGCTTCAGAAATACTCCTGCCATGGTATTTTGCACTTTTCTCTCCCCGAATTATAGGGCTACAAACAAAATTGCACACAGCAACACACAAACATACATCCACACACACAGGCACGCGGACGCGCGCACTCACAAAACCACGTTCAAAGCGTTATATTGAAATTGAATTAATTGGTCCGCCATCTAGCGAATCTTGGTCTAGTCTTGTTACGGGCATCAAGAAGTCTTTGAATTTAAAGTTGTGTAGAGAATTAAATGAATACTGACAATGTTTCCTTTTACCTTTACTAAAGTCACTTGATTCAAGCAAATGCTATTTCAGCGATTTACTTCTACGAACACTTTGATTTCGCGATATTCGTGTTCATCCCGTGAACACCTTTATTAAACGCCAAACATAAAACATACATCTGAGAAACTCCGCTTAACCGCTAGGTGAGTGATAGCCTCACTCAAAAGCAATTATAATAAGAGGCAAAAATGTTAGGGCGGAGATCTCTGTCGTTAAATCAAGAGAAAAGATTAGAGATGGCAAATATCGTTAGAAATGAATATTCGTTACTATGAATATATTCATTTCAGATATTCGTTAGATAATATTCGTTAGAAATTATTCATTAGAAAATATTCAGTAGACGTTAAACGTTACTCTGCTCGTTGGCACGCGTCATTGGCTGGTACCTACTAAACCTAGCATTCAGACGGGCTTTTGTCACCCACCGACTTAATGATGACATTGATATAATAAGATTTTTCAACTCGCCATTCGTGCAGGGATCTTGAGCTGTTTAATGCGACCCAGTGTTGGAGTTGTGAAATTTGAGAGGGTAGGAGGTGGGTGGGGTTGGTTGAGGACTGAAATTTAATGCATGACAGAAACTGCATGTACTAGAAATGCGATTTTTGGGAGGATTGCAAAGTTAGCTGGGGGGTTCAACCCCCCTCCCAACCCCTCCGGCAACTCCAAGCCTGATGCGACCTTATAGAAATGAATATAGAATAGAGAGATATGCTACGGTAGTATGGTTTACATGTGCCCAGGTAAAGTAAAAAAGTAAAGTAAAATCTCGTGGATTTCTATAGCGCCCTGGTCAGCACAATAGGCTACTAGGTTTATAGCATTGCGATGCAGTTGTTGGTTTTATTCTAACAGGCACAATAAAATTTAATTAAGTATCATGCGGAGTCCACAACTATAATTTAAAAAAGAAGAAAAACTGTTAAGTACAAACAATTGTTAATTAGGTCATTTTAACTGAAATGCCATAAAAGTGAGTGTTAAGCAGCATAAACATAGGCCTAGGCCTATATGAGAATGCTCTCACAGCAGTTTATAATTCTGATTCAAAAATATGACCATTTGAACAGTTTTGCTGACAACCGACTCCTGGCAGATATCAGAATCTAAGTTTTTACACTAATCGAATCTATCACTATTAACACGCTGCACACAAAAGAATAAACTTGCAGTACGTAATCTAAATGGATGCAATGCCGTTGACTATATTTAATATTGACTATATTTAAACTGTGTGAATAGTGAATAATTCAGCCTGAATCGTTAATCGTTAGATTTGGCTAGTTGCCAAGTCGTTAAATTAATTATTTATCCAGTATATAGTAGATAATGGAGATGCATGCCAGCTAGCATATGGGTGGGGGACTGGAACAGCTTCTGGCCGTTGGTTGTTACGTCTCCTCATCTCCTGGCGGCCAATCGGAATAACGCGGGTTTGCGGTGGAAGTTCCGGGAACAGCAACAGCCAACAAGCAATCCAATGCTCGTAGTCTCGAAACTATAAGCGGCATTGCAAATCGTTAGAAAGTAACGAATATTTTAATCAGTCTTAGTCGTTAATATTCATTGGAGCCCAATATTCGTTAGAATGAATATGAATAAATATTTATTTGCCATCTCTAGAAAAGATCTCTCACAGAAGAGCAAAGGAGGAAATCTATTTCGGACAAATTCTGATAAGAAGCATCAAGAATTCGGAAACACAACACCTAATCGTTAACCAGACGAATGTCTTTCGCAACGATACGATCTTTGATATTTTCCTGTCTACTACATACTGTGTTCCGCTATTGACATGTTATTGACGTTAGTAGTTGCCACGTTAGGAGATACAGTAGGAATGGTTTTATCTTTAGAATTCGGTCATAGAACACTCTTAAGAAGTCACAACAAAATTGTTCGTACAAACCTGACTGCCACACAGTCTTCTAAAGCAAACAAAAGTCACATTAGAACACTGATATGGCTTATTCCTGATCAATTTTGAGATCTACCTAACGCAAGATGAAACATTTTGCGGCAACTACCTGTTGCTAAGATTGGCAAAAGCCATTGTTTGTAATGATGAATCTGTCTATTGCTCCAAGATGCCGAAGCCTTGTATTTAGTGCAATAGCCTCGCTATGAAACTCTGACGGCGGAGTTTGCCCTTGGACTTAGCGCAGAGCTAGGCTCAGCAGTATTCGATCGCTTTCGGAATATGAGCAAAAGCTCAGCACGATCGAAATGTTGTGTGTGTTGTGTTTGTTTATAGACGCGTCCGTCTCAAAGACGATGGGCGTCTGTGTGTGTCTGTATGTGTGTGTTTGGCTCCTCCTTTCTCAATCAGGGCACCGCTATGGCGGAGTTCGATGGAAAGTTTGTCGAAGGACGTGCTTATATGAATGAGCGCGAGAGCTTGTCAACAAACGGTGTGCAATACTCGGTCTCCAAATCTACGTGCATTTTGGCAACAACGTTTAGCGTCAGCTGGCGAATAGTTGAACCCTGTATTCTACTGTCATTTTAGGCAATTATAAAGCGTACATTGTTGTCCAGATTCTTCGAAATAAACAGTTATGATAACAAAAAGAAATATTAGGCGAATTACCACTTGCGCTTGTTTGCCGATCGGAAAGAGAGACTGCGAACGTGGCGCCTCGCTGCGATTGAGTGCGATACTATGCTAAATGAATATTGAAAAATGTCTTGTTTTAATTAAAAGGAATTCAGTCGATTCTAGTAAATTCGGTTTTAGCGATTTACTTTTACGCACGCGTTGATTCTGCGATATTCGTTTGTCTTCCATAAAACACCTTAATTAGACGCCAAACATAAGATACACATTTGAGAAATTCTGCTTAACCGCTAGGTTTATGGAAAACATGTTTCAAGCAATTGCAATAAGATGCAAGATGTAAAACATTTGTATCGACGAAAGATGAGGATAATAGGTAAGATGCAAGGGCGGAGATATTTCTGTCGGTAAATCAAGTGAAAATATCTCGCATACAAGACCCGGGGTGATGATCCCACTACGGAAAAGAGTTGGCAAGACACATCAAGAATTTGGAGACACATTGAAGAGAGCAGGCAAGGTGGTATCCTGCTTTGGTAATAACCTTTATAAGGAAATATTCAGGAACTATAAGATGCACAAACGCCTACTTATTAATCGAACGGACATCTAAAGCATTGCAGCGGTGCGATTAGAGGATCATCGACGTGTACAATGGCGCTCAAACTCCTGCGGAAACAAAACTCGAATTTTATTAATTAAAGTTTTGTTTCTGCAATGCACTTTTAGCACTGGATTGATTCAGACGCCATCAAATCAGTAATATGCGATGTAGTCAGGACCACACCTTTTTAACGCGTGAACATTAAAATATACATTTGAGAAATTCCGCTTAACCGCTAGGTCAGATACGCAGATGGTAGAACTTCAAATACTGCAAACTGCGATGGCAGACATGTTTCTGCTGTTAAATTAAGAAAAAAATACTTTACATTGAAGAGAGCAGGCAAGGATCCAGGCATCGAAACAATGCAAACAAACTGGCTTTGGTGTCCATTGATTAGATCATTAGAACCGAGAACGATTCGCACTAAAAACGGACGAAGAAAGAATTGGTAAGAAGAAGAAATAGATGCCGAAATTCAATCGCTTATCATTTGCTACAATTTAAAAACAACGAGACGCTCTTATCAATTTTATTTTTACAGTCTTGGTCATAAGTTTGGAAATAGAGCAAAGAGTCAGCATTTTTGACATTTTAACTGCTGTGAATCCATCATATTTTGTTACAGTAATATTGTGGATCCTATTTTTTTCTCTAGTGCAAACAGTAATCCGCTTCTTGTTTTCCATCTGCAGTCTTTTTATTTGTGTTAACGTTTGACGGAATTCGTCTATGAGAAGAGCAAAAACAAAATACAAATTGTAGCAATGTCATTGTTAAATTAAACGCAAAGTGCTTTGGTATTTCCGTCGCCAGTATTATGATTGCAGGTCAGAAAAAACATACGTTCCATTTGCGGTAATTTACCTCTTAAACACAGAAACTCTCCAGAAATCGCAGCCTGATGCCATATTTGCAATACTGATAATCTAAGTTTTGTTTCAGGAATGCACTTTCGACACTGGATTGATTCAGACGCCATCAAATCAGCTATAGTAAAGAAGTGCAGACAGAGGCGGATTTACCACGGTACCGGGTGGTGCATCGGTACCGGGCCTCCCTTCAAAATACAAATTTAGGGGCCTCTCTTTTCTAATAATAATTTTTTTAAGACTTTTAATTATTAGTTTCTTTCAAGTAATTTATTTTCGGAGATATACATGAATGTTGTATCGTTAGACGTTAGTAGTGTTTGGACATGGATTAGTAATAATTTTGTATTGAAATGCAATTTAATGCATGCTCCATGAGTCTATGTTAAGAAAGCCTATATCTCATATACTCCGGTTTAGCTGACCTCAATTAATGGTATGGCTCATAATGGCTGGACTCTGACCGAGTGACCGGCGGTTGCACCGGGCCACCGGCGGTCGTAGACACCCGGCCTCTTGCATCGTTAAGCAGATTAGGGGTACTGCATGACTCAACCTGAGTGCCTGTACAGTGTGCCTCGACGGTCAATTCTTACCACGGTACCACCGGTCAAGAAGCGCGGGAAATGGGAGGAGTATGTGTATTTGTATGCCTCCGTACCTTTGGAATGGCAATGCATAGTTGATTACAGACTAACGCCATCACTCATTTGTCTTACCGTAAAATGCGTAACACCGTGACGGTGACCTTTTTGGCAAAGGATTACAAATCTTAGTTATACTTAGTGCTTTTTTCTAGAAAAAAGGTACAGGAACTCATCTTCATGTATGATCAAATTCATAAGAAATAAGTTCAAATAACACTTAAATAAATTAAATTAATTTATACGTCATAACACGTGGATTATAGCGCATTGATATCTAACAGATCATAGGCTGTCATCCTTAGCCATACTGAACATTGAAAATGAACTCGTGAAGACAATCGACTTTGCGCAGCTAGTGGATGCATTTGCTACAACAAAAAGTCGTCGGCGACATGTTGAGACAATTTAGACTAATTACCAGTTACGGTGAGTTACTAGTACATTACTAATATTAGGCCTATAAACAGACGACAGGTCGACCGTGCCCCAGTTCTTGTACACTGACTGGAAATTCAATGCAAGTTTAGGCTATTTGAGTTGAAGTTAATGACATTTAATTGCTTCATTTTTCAATGACGTTTGTTTTATTTACGATGGCGCTGGGGGCCTCCGTGGAAATATTTGCACCGGGCCTCCAAAATGTAAATCCGCCTCTGAGTGCAGAGGCGGACCTTAATAGTCGCCTTCATAATTATTATCATTATTCACCTCATGTCTGTTAGATATAGTAGATAGGGATTGGCTGTAATGTTATTCGCTGATTTCTTATTGGATGTTATCTATAATAAAAGACTAAGTTCGGGGCAGCTGACGGCTTTTCCTCTGACTCGTTAGCGACATCAGAACACTGAGAATATTACACGGGGTCAGAGGATAGCACGGCGAACCGAGCAGTCAATTCTATCATCATAAGACTCGCGTGATCTGGTTTCCCATGTAGTAGACGGGCCTAAACTCCCGTTTACTATATTTGGTGGAGAACTGGGGTACGAAAAACCCCTCGTCTAAAAGCCTCTCGTATCGTCGAACATTTCGTCTGGAGTTTCATTAGGCCTAATGAAAATCGGACAGAGTTTTCCTCCGCATCCCCACCGCCGCCCGACCGTCTACGTTTTTATTTCAACTCGACTCGATGTCCCAAGCCGATAACGTGGCGCAGGGCCAAATACAACTCAGGAGTGGAACAATTCTCCGCGCAGAGAACGAATCGACTGCAGCAGGAGACGAAATTCAACATTTAACAACGACTCGAGACGCTCCAGTCGCTCCAGTCGGCACTTCAGATTCCTGCTGTACCGCCGCAGAGTCAGAAACTTCAGTAAGCGAACAACCAGGTATTTCGGAACAACGAGAACCGGTGAGGCATATGACATTTCAGCATTACGATTTACAGAACTCGAGAGTTTCAGACAGTAATACTTACCGCTATCGATCGCAATACTCCTACGAACAACAAAATATGGCCGAGGGATCGAATTCACTTACTCCGAGTCCGTTCGGTGGTAAAGCAGATGAAGATATTTCAGACTTTCTCGTTAATTTTGAACTCTGGGCTACGTATCGTCATGCCGACCACGAAGCCAGAACAGCAGCACTTCCACTTCTGCTAAAAGATGGTGCCAAAGCTTGGTATCTTACACAATCCGAGTCTATTCGCCATTCGTACGACGACCTCCGACAAGCATTGATGAATCGCTATGGGCCACAAGAGACTCATTCCTGGAAATTAACCGCCGATTTGTGGCTGCTTCGACAAGAGAAAAATCAATCGGTCGACGACTATGTAACTTCTGTTGTCAAGGCGGGCAGAAAAATAGGGGTAGATGAGAGGCAAATTTACTCGATTGCCTTGAATGGACTACGCCCAATAATTCGACAGCATGTGATCCAGCATCCACTCTCGGATCTGGAGAATTTAAGGCGTTGGGGACGCATTACGGAGTTGTCATTAAAAGACAATGCCGTTGACGACACGCCTTTTGAAAACACTGCGCGGGAGCTTTCGGAATTGAAAGATGAAATCCGGAAATTATGCATCGATTCAATCCTTCCACAACCACGAGCTGCTTCACCATCGCTCGAGGCTGTCGTTCCACCGAAAAGGGTTCACTTCCAGGACGGCCCTCCTACAAATTTCAATCAGCAGGCATTCAATGTGCCTCGCTGGCAGCAATCGACAGCCACGGTCCCGAGACAAAGTCGCAGCTATCGAACGAATCAGCAGCAGCAAGGATCAACAACGTCGTCTTCAAGATGCCAGAAATGCGGAGGTAGAACACACTATAATCCTTCTTCGTGTCCTGCCAGAGAGAAGATCTGCTATTTTTGTGGACGACAGGGTCATTTGCAGTCAGTTTGCAGGGCAGCTCGCTTTCAAAAATTTTCACCTAACCACTAGGGGCGCGCACCTACTCAGTGTCAACTACTGGGTAGGTCAGCGCATGCTAAATTAGTAACTGAATCGTTTGGTCAAAACATGATTAATGTACAAGTTAAACGTTGTAAAACGTTAGCTTTGATCGACAGTGGGTCCTTTTATTCAATAATATCATACCAGTTTCTGACAAAATTAAATCTGCCTCTGATAAAATTGGAACATGAAGAGGTCAGACAGTTGGCTTTAGCCGATGGCAAGACGATTAATGTGATGGGTAGGGCGGAAATTACTGTCAAAATTAACGGTTTGTCCGTGCCCTTCCAATTTCGGGTACTTCCTCAACTAGCACATAATTTGATTCTAGGTCTTGATTTCTTGGAGTGTACCAAAGCACAGATTGATTTCTATAATCGTGTTATTACATTTTACGACGACTTGACAGCGACAGATCTGACTACCTTTAGGAAACCTCTTAATATAATCTTTCCAACCAAGCCAGTTACCATAAAACCACATTCAGAGGTCATTGTACTTACATCAATTCCTAAATATTTAAAAAACCAGTTGTGTTTAATAGAGCCGTTGTTGAATTGTACAGGTCAAAAATTTCTGTGTGCACGTAGCTTAGTGACAACTAAACCTGGGTTTACAGCTTGCAGGATATTAAATCCAACGGATGATGTTGTTTGGATTTCAAAGAGAAGACCGTTAGCGTCTATAGAACCGCTGGATGATTATAATATTTTTGATCAGTCCTGCATATCTAATCAGTCAGATATTTCATCTTCGGCTTCTCTCTCTGCTGTCTCCCCTCACTCTTCTCCTAATCCCTCACCCACACCTTTACGTCCTCACACAAACATACACTCAGCGGATGCACCACAGCCTACAGAATCACAACGACACACAGTCATACACACTCAAACAGAGCCGTCATTTTCCCCACAGTCGCCGATTGTGCCAGAAATAGATAGCACAGTCGCGGGATGTGATGCCAAGTCTAAATCGGTTTTGTTAGACAGTATCGGGTTAAAATACCATTCTGACTCGCTTACAGAGCAAGAAAATATTCAATTGCAGAAATTTTTAGAAAATAATTTTGACGTCTTTGCCAAATCATTGGATGATCTCCAAGGCTCAAGTCTTCCACCAATTACCATACATACGACTACTGAAAAGCCAATTCGCCAGCGTCCATATCGTCATTCGCCTACTGCAAATAAAGAAATCGATAAGCAAATTGAGGCAATGTTGAAAGCAAATATAATTGAAAATTCTACATCTATTCTCCAGTGGTCTTAGTCAGTAAGAAGAGTGGTGAAATTAGATTCTGCATCGATTTTAGAAAAATTAATAAAATAGTATGTCAAGTAAATTATCCTTTGCCAACAATGCCCCAGGTTTTTGATGCATTAGCGGATTCGAAACCTGCCCTATATTCATGTTTAGACCTACGGTGCGGCTACCATCAAATTTTGCTAGACCCTGCCTCAAAGGAAAAGACAAGTTTCGTCACAGGATCTTCTCAATTTCAATTTTTATGTCTTCCGTTCGGAATCTCATCAGCCCCCAGTCATTTTCAAAATTTAATGAGTCACCTTTTTAGGGAACTGAATTACAAGACTGTTCTTTGTTACCTTGATGATATATTGGTTTTTAGTAAAGATTTTGATTCTCATATTACTCACTTAGAAGAAGTTTTTAACAGATTGAGATCAGCTAAATTGAAACTACATCCAAAAAATGTTCGTTTGCCTTGCCTCGAATTTTATACCTAGGGCATATTTTGTCCGCCAAAGGAATTGAGGTCGATCAATCAAAAATAAAAATTATTCAAGAATATCCGATACCTAAGACTCAAAAGGAAGTTCGCTCATATTTAGGAATTGTAAACTATTTTCGCAAATTTATCCCAAATGCAGCACAGAAAGGTCATGGTTTGTACCGATTGCTCAAGAAAAATGTAGAGTTTTGCTGGGATGAAGCAGCGCATTCTGATTCTTTGAAAGAGGCACTTTGCACGGCTCCAGTGTTGGTGTATCCTGATTTTTCTAAAACTTTTCTCGTTTTTTGTGATGCTAGTTCGAAAGGAGTCGGATATTTGCTTGCACAACAGGACCAATTTGGACATGAGCATCCGATATGTTTTGGGGGCAGAGCATTGACAAAGGCGGAACAGTCTTATTCTATAACTCATTTAGAATGCCTTGCTCTTATATCTGCTATACGTGAATATTATTGCTATTTAGCAAACTCCAATATCATCGCATTTACAGATCATATCAGTTTAACTTTCTTACAAACACTAAAGCAGTCAACTACGGGTCGTTTACTTAGGTGGTCTCTGTTTTTACAATCTTTTAACTTTGAGATTAAATATCGTTCAGCTCGTCAAAATCAACCAGCAGATGCATTGTCCCGTTTGGACTTGCCAACTCCTGCAAAGGGCGAGTCCACAGCAGACGACGTCGTGATGGCTAATTTAGAGCCATTTGTTGAACATTCAGAGCCAAGTCCTAGTCTAAATGTAATTTTAGATTCAGAATTAACAGGCCCGGATGTAAATTCATTGCTAGCGGATGATATAGCAGAACAGCAAAACCTATGTCCCGAGTTATCGCCAATTATTAATTATCTAGAGCATGAAATTTTACCTGAGGATGATAACGAGGCTAGAAAATTAATTCTAACGGCTAGTGAATACATCATGCATAAGGGCTTGCTTTGTCATCTGTTTCAGCCAAGATCACGAAAGTCATCTAGAAGTGTTATCTGTCAAATTGTTATTCCCAAAAGCTTGAGATATCAAATGTTGCTTGGCTTTCATGAAAACAATTCGCATCCAGGGAGCTTACGGACGTATTTAACCCTTAGATCTAGAGTTTACTGGCCACATTTGCATAGAGATGTTGAAAATCATGTTGCTTCTTGTGAGAACTGTCAAAGATGCAAAATTGTTGCCAGAAAAAATCTATTGCAACCTCTAGAAATAATGAGTCCATTCTCCCGTTGGAATTTCGATATTCTGATATTACCTGAGAGCAAAGAAGGATATAAATATTTATTGTTATTTGTAGAAAGCTCAACTCGCTATCCTGAAGCTTTTGTTTTAAAAAAGCAAACAGCAGACATAGTGGCAGAAATATTATATGATCAAATTATTTGTCGCTATGGATGCATGACCTATCTCGTATCAGACAGGGCCCCGGCTTTTCTATCAAATGTAATATCAGAATTATCGCGCAAATTTGGCATAAAAAGAGTTTTAACATCTGGTCACCATCCACAATCCAACAGCCAGGTTGAGATTATTAACAAATCTATTGCGGCAGCACTTAGGATTTTGTGTCAGAATGAATAAGACTGGCCGAGACACGAGACACATTCCCAGTATATTATTCTCTCTCAGAGCAACAATTTGTCCAAGATTGAATTACAGTCCGTTTCAAATGTTAACAGGAAATCAGATGCGAATTGGCGCTGATATGTCGTTGCCAAATTTGGACGATCATAAAATAACACCCGAGGATCAAGTGATTCAAACAGCTGTACGATTAGCGCAGATTAGAGATGAGGCCCGAGTGCGTACAAAAATATCACAAGATTATAATAAACAGCAATATGATGGACAGCCACTATTGTTCATTACGATCCAGGAGACCTGGTCTGGCTCTTAACACCACAGGTTAAACCCGGCTTGTCAAAGAAATTGTCTATGCGTTATCAGGGTCCTTTTTACGTAGTTAAACAGCTTGGGCAGAATACGTACATGCTGCGTAATAGGGCAAATAATCGGTTGTTATCTCACAGTGTTAATAGTGAGCGTTTAAAGCCTTTTTTTGATAGGCGGGATGTTGCGAGCCCTGAAGTACAAGCACCCTCTGACACTAAGAATAATTCCATAACATCAACAACTGAAAAACCTGAGGGCGATTCAAGAGAGTCACCCTCGTTGACACAAAACGATAATTCAGTAACAGTCCCTGTGACACAATCTTCTGACTCACGTGTAACTGAACCATCGTCTACCTCTACCTCTTCTGATTGGTATTCGGTTGATAAGCTTTTAGCTTTGAAAAAGGATGGAAATGATTTATATTTTAAAGTACAGTGGTCTGATGGTTCAGCACCCAGTTGGATTCCTGAGAAAGACATTACAGACGCACTTAAGCGTGAGTTTTATATCAATAGAACGAAAAAAGGAAAAAGGAGAAAGAGAATTCCCAGAAATAGTTAGATTATTATTATTATTATTATTATTATTATTATTATTATTTCTCTAGAAAATCTTTTAAATAGGTTTGTTTTTTGGAATTTTCATTGTAAAATACCACAGGTCAGAAACATGACATATTTGAATGCACGTGTGATTTTGTTTCTAGGCTCGTATCACTGTTGTGGTCTTAGAACGATCCCAAGAAAGGCCAGTAGAGAATACAATCAAATCTGGGCACTAATATGATAGTGAACCACCAAGAAGATAATCTGAACGACGGATAGGATATAACAGAACAACGCATTAAAATATCCTGAACCAGTATTGCTTTATAAGTTTGCTTCATTTAAAAATTAATTTTTAATTCCCTGCGCAGGGTTATTAAGCTCTCTAGGGTTCCAAGTGCGCCATGACTTAATCAGGCCAGACGGAGAATACTAGTTTTGTGTTTTCGCAGATTGCCTCCTAGTATCGTTAGTAGGAGAAGAATGCAAGTGAATCGAATGAAAGCAAGCTTCGTTTTTTAGTACAACATGGTAACAATTGTGGCTACTTCGTGCAATACTGGGTACGCCACCGGCCAAACCAAGGATAGTCCTTATAGACTAAAATTTGGCATATTTTTCAACTATATAACGGGCTTCGAAATAATTACGCACAGAATACGCATCAATCGTCGTTACATCACATAGGCTGTAAGAGTCGTTCTAATATCCATGTCCAAGAGTTAATTTCAGACCGAGACTGAGACTGAGACAACTAGCGAATAATTTTGAAACTAATGTGGAATTGTGAACAATGCTTTATACGTTTACATATATACTTTTCATATGATGATCGTGAACGAATATTAAACAAGACTATAGTACCTGAATTACATTATAATTTTGAATACTATTGTTTGTTATATAATTTTTGTTGTTGCTTGCAATTATGCATTTTCTTCGTATATAACATGCTTATTTTTATGAGAACACGCTCTTGATAAAAAAAATCCAAAAGAGCTTTTCACACTCATATATTATAAATCAGACATTGCTTATTGATGACTGCCATTAATTAAATTTTTTAGTTACTTAGAAAGACAATAATGTCCTAAGTAATGACAGAATGCTAGACACGTGAAACCTATTTATGTTAGCCGTTAGTGCCTTGGGTTTCCAGTCAGATAGATGTTCCTTGAGATAGTGCAGTTGCTTGAAATTTGTGGATTTGTTCAGTGATTGAGACAGATTGAGACAGCATTATTTTCAGTTTACCATCAAGATTCAAGATTATTTCGTAGTTAACGCGTATTTTTTTAGCATTTTGCATTATTACGTTTCATATCAATGCTTACCTAGAATTTGATTGTATAAGTTGTATTTAATTATTTTGATCATTATTCACTTTAAATTCATATTCTTATTCTAAGCCGTGCTATATAACTTTTGCCAACATATGCGTGTTACCTCTAGATCTAAATGGATGCGCTTAGACTCGCTTTTAACATTTCCGCCTTAATCGTTTTCGAGTTCCTGTCCAAATAGTCTCTTATTACATTTTGATAACTAGTGTCGTCGGAAAGAGTTGTATTATATTCTGGCCCGAGTCCACAAATGACTTTCCAGAGTTTGGCTTTCCACACATTCTTTTGAAGTGTTGTATTCGCTCATTATCATTAGTTGCCGGAAATGTCTTTTGACGTGTGTTTCCTAATTAAGGCGTTTCCAGTTCTTCGCAGTTGCCAACTTTTCTACTTCGTGTTTTATGCTATTTTCAGAGAGATTTTGGTGTCTTTGAAGCGATAGTTGTCCATTGGTTTCATGCCAATTCTAATCTTGAGCGTGGAAGTGATTGTTGTATATAACATGTTGATCTTAGATTTCGTTTCCTGTAGACTTTTTGCAAGTCGTCTAATCAGCGGATGTGTCTATTCTAAATAATCTCTATCTTGTGTTATTTTGGCAGTTATGAGATCACCTAGATGCCCTCATCAGTTTCATGTTTATTTTACCCTCTATAGCGAGGCAGAATTTCCAGATTTGAACTCAGTTGAAACTAATTAGTCTTGCACATTGTGGTTGTTACATCAACATCCTTTGCCAAGTTTCTCTGTGCTTTTATAACTTGTTTTATTAATGGTTTTGTCTCGTATTACAAGTCGTTGAGAAATTGGCGAGTGTTTCCATAATCGTTCGCCTAAGTCTGATTTAGAATCACATATCTTTACGTTTATTTAAGCATACTTCCTCCCCCATCCCCCCGAAACCCCGTTCTTACCTCTAGTCCATGGTTACCTTGATTTTGATTTCAACGAAGGGAAATCCCCATGACCACCTTACATTTTTACAAGGATTACATATATATTTTTAAAATTCGTTGGGTGGACCCACGTTACTCTTATAGCATATTTTTGTACATCCCGAGTCGTGATGTCCCGAGGGAGGGAGTATTATAGTAAAGAAGTGCAGGGGCGGACCTTAATAGTCGCCTTCATAATTATTATCATTATTCACCTCATGTCTGTTAGATATAGTAGATAGGGATTGGCTGTAATGATATTCGCTGATTTCTTATTGGATGTTATCTATAATAAAAGACTAAGTTCGGGGCAGCTGACGGCTTTCCTCTGACTCGCTAGCGACATCAGACTTTGAGAATATTACACGGGGTCAGAGGATAGCACGGCGAACCGAGCAGTCAATTCCATCATCATCATAAGACTCGTGTGAGCTGGTTTCCCAAGTATATATATATATATATATATATATATATATATATATAAATTATATATGAGTGTGTTAGGCATAAACAATTTTTTTCGGCTATGACATATACATATATTCGTTGTGTATTTTTATTTTCGTTTGATTAATGCAGAATTATATCCGCCACAGCATTTTGCACTTTGCTGTGAGCATAGAGATATCGTAGACGACGTCGAACCTTGCGGTTAAGCGGAATTTCTCATACGTATATTATTATATTCCGTTCTTTAAAAGGTGTTTCGGTGTTTTGATTTCGAAAGCGCAAATCACTTATTTAAAGTCTCTATATTAATGAAATTCTACATTTACTTGTTGCTTCGTTTTCACTTTTCACCTGCAATCTAAGATCTAAGGTCTGAATCAGATGCTTCAAGATAGGGATAAGCATCTAATACAGATCACCGATTTTATACGTTTATGCGAGTTAATTTATCTAATTTTATTGGCATACGTATGCCTAAATTTGAACTGGAACAGTTTGTTATTGATATAAATTCAAAGAAATTTATATCGAAGACATGTCGAAGATACATTCACATATGCATAGCTAAATTTATTCATCATTCGCCAGATGGCGCAACGATGAACTAATATCGTAATACACTGAAAATGCCCTTCTTGCTGTACACAATAACACTATAATAAAAACTGTACTGTAATATTATCACACCTGTATTATTGTACTGTACACTGTATATGCGAATGAAAATGTCAAAACACAGGGAAGCATCATGTACATTGTCTACGCACTGATCTTCAGCTGCTGCACTCAAATATCAATGTCAAAATCATCTTTTAAATCGTCTCCTCTTAATATGATCTACCTCATTACGACGACTACGACGACGACGACGATGATGATGATGACGATGATGACGACGACGACGACGACGATGATGATGATGATTTTATATTTAAATATATCGTGTTTTCATACAAAGCATGGTGATTGTAATACGTTTTCTGGCAAATGTCGCGACTCAACAGACTGATTAATGTAATTGCACGTGTCTCCTTATCTTAGGGTTGCCAACCGTCCTTTATTTCAAAGGACAGTCCTTTAATGCACCTCTGAGTCCTTGTCCTTTATCGCTCTTATAAAGGACCATGGCTTGTCCTTTATTTCAAAAATCAAGTCATGAAACCACACATTTCAATTAAAATTTCATATTTTGCTTTGTCACCCCATTCACGAAGGGAGATGATCTTTTTTGCTTGACATCGTATTTCATCAGGGGAGATGACCTTTTTGCTTGTCACCGCACTTCAGAAGGAAATTTACCCCTTTCCCCGCACCCGGGTGACACCAAGGTTTTTCCGTGCCGGGTGTCCTTTATTGCAATTTGTCAAAGTTGGCAACCCTACCTTATGATCTTAGTGGCCAAGAAATACCAATGCACTTATGATCCAGCAATAGCATCGCTGCAATAGACAATCGTTTGATTGACGAGTAGGCATTTTGTCTCCAAATTCTTCATGTTTCTTATCGCCCTTGCATTTTACCTCTTATCGTAATTGCTTTGGAACTGCTATGTATTGACCTAGCGGTTAAGCGGATTTCTCAAATGTGTATTTTAATTTTGGCGGCTAATAAAGGTGTGCTGCAGTGACGAAAATTTAATTAACGGTTTCATAACGTTCAAAGAAATTAAGCATTAGAATCACACTTGTTATAAAGAACTTGAATTATATAAACATATTTCATTCCTATGAGGTTTTTTTGCAAATTGGGTTCATATTTTTATAGGTGTGACAATTAGCTGATGAATGCCGTTTGACACAGGTGCCATCTGGTGAATATTGTGGATTTACCTGAGCAGGAAAGAGAAACTATCTCGCTGTGAATAGGAATTTATTAATCTTCTCTGTTTACCATATTTTGATTTGTCCATCCCCCTCTAGTAAATCGAAGCATTTTGTTGAACTTATTTAGGCAAGGAAACGGCGATACTCGCTTATTTATTCATTCCCTCATAACTCTTTATTTTTTCGGGGGATGAAAATTTGGCAAACTCAAATATCGGGTGAATTTCTAGGGCACCCCTCTCCTTCAGTCCTACTAAATGCGCCGATGTAATGGAAACAGAAGAGAAGGCGAGGTGATATCCTGCTTTGGTAATAACCTTTATAAGCCTATAAGGAAATATTCAGGAACTATAGGATGCACAAACGCCTACTTGCCTACTTATTAATCGAACGGACATCTACAGCATTGCAGCGGTGCGATTAGAGGATCATCGACGTGTACAATGGCGCTCAAACTCCTGCGGAAACAAAACTCGAATTTTAATAATTAAAGTTTTGTTTCTGGAATGGACTTTTAACACTGGATTGATTCAGATGCCATCAAATCAGTGATAAGCCGTATCATCAGAACCACACCTTTTTAATGCGTGAACATTAAGATATACATTTGAGAAATTCCGCTTAACCGCAAGGTCACGACGGAGACGGTTCATTTGGATAACTTCAAATATTGCAAACTGCTATGGTAGATATGTTTCTGCTGTTAAATCTCAAGAGAAAATACTTTACATTGAAGAGAACAGGCAAGTATCCATTTTGAAAAGATAGTTATGTGAGACAACAAAATAAAAACATGAACGCCTCTCGTGCAGATAAAGCATTGTCTTTTGGAGCGATGCCATTTGTTAGATGCAAAGTGTTTTGGTATTTCCGTGGCCACTATTAGGATAGCAGGTCGGAAAAATCTTCGCTCCATTTGCGATAGGCCTATATTTTTCTTTTGTAATGTTTAATAGATTGAAGCCCGGTGGAACCTAATCTTCAGCTCTCGTTCTCTCTAAACATTTTTGACGGCAGCCGTGATATTCGATACAGAGTGCTCTTCTTTTCTTGTCTTCGAGGGCCACGTTAGGGTTCGTGTTCGTAATTCGCCAACGCGTCGTCCACTTGGATTTTACACCATTTTATTATGACGACCTCGTTTACAACACACAGACATTCAACGATCATCTGTGTATGTATGTATATATATATATATATATATATATATATATATATATATATATATATATATATATAAGTGAGCTGTTCCAGTTCAAACTTAGGTTTATGCTAATTAAATAAGGAAATTTATCTGATTTATTTGACATAAGCGGGTCAATTCTGAGATCTTCCACAGAATCATCTGATTCAGATCTCAGAAAGCATGCAAATGTAGAATTTAATTAATGCAGAGACTTTTTAGGAATGCACAATAACAATATTTGAGAAATTCCGCTTAACCACACGGTACTGCGTCGCTTGAGCGTCCGGTTAACAGCAAATGGCTGTGGCAGATTTATTTCTAAATTAATCAAATGAGAAAATACGAATACACAAAGGACATATACGTAAAATGGAAACGCAAATTATTGTGGGTCCTGCATGGCTTGCCATTTCTAGTTGTCTTTGCTAAGAACGCGTCCATCTATAAACAAACACAACACACGCACAAGGAACCATTTGATAGGAAACATCTTCATGCTATTGTTGGATTGGTCGCCGAACTTCTGGTCTTATGATGCTTGGTGACTCTAACATTACATTTAGTCAAAGGAAAATAATTGGCCATAAGGACAAAACAGATCACAAACAGGTCACAAACATAATAAAAATAATTGGACATACGGACTATTTAAGGTGTTGGTCACAAACAGCTGTTGGCAGATGACAAACTGGGTTTAAATAATTAATTAATTCCAGAATGCAATCTTAATACTGGATTGATTCAGACGCCATCAAATCAGTGATATACGTTATCGTCAAGACCACACCTTTTTAACGTGCGAATATAAAAATATACATTTGAGAAATACCGCTTAACCGTAACGTTAGTCTTATGACAGTACGTCCTTGTAGAAGTACAAATTGCAAAATGCCATGTCAGATCTGTTCCTGGTGTTTTAAAAAAAAGAGAAAATACTTTAGATTGAAGAGGGGAGGCTAAGACCCATTCTACAAGATAATGATGAGAGATCATAAAAGGATAAGAAATCATAAAACATGAACGCCTCACATGCACACAAAACGTCGTATTTTGGAACGATGCCGTTGTTAGAGGCAAAGTCCTTTAGTATCTCCGTGCCCACTATTATGATAAGCAGGTCAGAAATACCTTCGCTCTATTTACGGTAATCTACCTTCTATTCCTAATCTAACAACTATCCAGATATAGAAACAGCGATTTTGAAAATGAACATGGCACTGTCTAAGTGCTTCCCATGTTTCTCAAATTCACTTCTAAGACTCTAAGTGCACGTCATCCATTAGTTCCAATACGAGTGAAAAGACGTTGTCACGTTTATCGATGCGCCACCTGACGAATGTTGAGCAAACCTTTTTACTGCAATATAAAGCATTTTGAAATCAAAATCTCCCTTAAAATATTCAAAATATGAAACGAATTGGACTAATAGACTCTTTGGAAGATTCAATTAATTAATATATTGTTAATGGAAAATTATATTAATATTTGACTCATTAAGTCATGTTTTGATCAAAAACAAACATGATTGAAATCTCAAAATGGTGAAAATACCAAAGTGCAAAATGCTATGCAATACATATGTAACTGTTTCAGCGAGTAATTCAGCTAAGCATAATCTATTGGTAAGATGATCGATTCCATGAATGCGTAATGAGGATAAAGGAGAAGAAGAAGAGGCCGGTTCCTGGAAAGTCGTCTATTCGGAAGACTTCGTTTTAAATTAACATATTTCGTTAAATTCTTGTGATTTTCGCCTAAGACGAATTTTAATTGCACAGAATAGATCATCATGTTTAAAAACATAAGAACATTTTAAAAATTGTATTGATTATACTGACGGCAAAGTTAATGATGAAATTCTGTGTATAAGCCAGCGTCCTTGAACACTCATGGCAAAACTATAGCCATACAGTTTTAGCATAATACCATTTACGGCCGTTTCGGCCACTAACAAACATTGATTATTATTACTGATCTGTGGATATTACAAGTATTTTAATTAAAGTTAAATAATTTTTCATTACTTATTTCTGATACATTATATGTAAGACACTGTCCTTGAAACAGTGGATTGGATATTTTAAGACATGCCTCAAATCTGAATAGGTAAAATGTCAAAAACATAGAATTCATAAATTCCTATTCACATCGAGATCATTTCTCTTTCCTGCGCTGGGTAAATCCACAATATTCACCAGGTGGCGCCGAACTAAAGCGGCATTCATCAGTTGCTTCTCACTCTTAGAAAATGTGAATCCAATTTGCAAAAAGTCTCATTCGACTAAATTATGATTAACTAATTCAAGTGCTTTATAATAAAAGTGGTACTAATGTTTCGTTTATTTTAACGCTTTGAAACCGTCATTTATATTTTTGCCACAACACCACACCTTTATTAGACGCCAAACATAAAATAGATATTTGAGAAATTCCGCTTAACCGCTAGGTTGATGTTCAAGAAATCATGAAGCAATTACCATAATATGAGGCAAAATGCAAGAACGGAGATATATCCGACAAAACCCCGGAAACATCACAAGAGAATTGGGACATGGAATGTCCGTACTATGCTACAGGGCGGGAAGTTAGCAGAGTGGTAACAGTCTTGAACGATGGAGCAGAAGGTCGCGGGCTCGATCCGGCATGAACTGTTTTTCAAAAATCTAAGCGAGATTAAGTAAGCAATTCATACGCTTTCATCTATTTCTACTGTGGCATGTACCTTGTATTGTGGTGTACATCGATTGTTGCTGCAGTTCCATAGATGTAAATAAACTGCGAGTAAATGACGGCACTATGCTTCCGAAACCTGTCCCAGTAATGGTAACAAGACTCGATGCTGTCAATTTGTCAAACGAAAGTGGTGCTATTACTGTCCGCACAAGGACAGAAATTTCAGAAAAGTGAGGACAGTCTGCAGCCGCTGTAGCAAACATATCTGTCCTGACCACTTGAAACGCGTTGAAGTCATTCATTGTTTGCAATGCAGCACTGCTGACACAGACAGTGAGTAACTAGGCTTGTGTGTAACAGTGGCTGACAATATGCTGATTTTTTTTCTTAGTAACATATTACTAGTAGATTCTGTTTTGTTCTTGCACAATGAATGCACAGAAATAATTCTTCATTGTCTAGTATTTGTGCAGCTAACTTGCTGAGTTCAAAAGCCTAGCGTCCCAATGGCTACTATGGCTCTAGCCATGGGCGGCGCACTTGAGGGGGCGACAGATTTTGAAAGGGACCTTTTTTGGCTTGTCAGGTGTAATAAGAGTGAATTTGGGGAGGCGGATTTGGCAGGAGCCATGGGCGGCAGGAGTGCTCGCTACGCCACTGGCTTAGTTGACTACTATTTTATTCATCAACTAGTTTTGGTTTAGTAGTGCAAGTTGTTTGTGGTTTGTAACAGTAAAACTCTATAGGCCTAAATACACTTAATAGAAGAAACTGCGACTGACCTGATTAATTTTCATCGTTTTAAATTGTTCCATTGAATTGAGCCTCCCATTTTCACAAACGCATTTTTGAACACGTCTTAAATAAGGTAACTTTTCGAACATAAAGTTATTTCCTGAATCAAGGCACACACACGCGGGCCGAATGAAAATCTGTCGTGGCCGTATCCGACCCGCGAGCGGTGTTTGTCACCCCGGTATAGACGACGATGTGTAGCCGTTAATGTGAACTAATGCAGAAATAAAGCGAGTATTTTAGCACTACCATCTACTCTTTCCTATCAAATGTTTGGCAAAACAGGATCACCTCCATTGCTCTTATATGCGAGGTCCTTTCACTTGATTAACAGGTATAAATTTCTCAGCCCTTACATTTTGCCTCTTAATTCAATTGGCATTGCATTGCGAATGAGTTGTTCTAGCCCAGAGGTTCCCAAACTTTTTCGGTCGGCGTACCCCTTCAGACATTTTTCTAAAATCCGTGTACCCCTAATTTTCAAAGTAAATTTAAGGAAGCACACTTTTGATTTTTAAAATGTACAGTATTGTAGTACAACGCGAGGATAAATAAGATGATGTAATTTAATGTTGCCATTGAAAGTGAATGGAGACAATAATAAAACAGCTTTACATTGTATCTATTTTAAACAGTCGACGACAGAAAGAAGGAAAACAGCAAACCCGATTTACCTGCGCAGAATTATTATGCCCGTAAACCGCTTATAAGAAACAAAAATTATTTTTAATACGCACACAACAAAAGATGGCGAAACGAGAAGTGTTCTTCCGCAAGTCAACGCTATCAGTAGGATCTACCATAGACTTTAATAATAACAGTAATAATAAATCTAATAAATCCACAAAGGGTGATTTTTGAATTTGCCGCGCTGACCAAGGAAGTGTCCAATACCACATGGTGATAGGACAGGTTAAACTTTAAACTTATAGGGAGGGGTGACGGGTTAGAAGAGTCCAAAAGGTCTACATCTGTCTCTGCAGTTTGAGAAAATCAAATCCAATCACAATTTTTAGAACTTTTGCAAATATTGTTTAATTTGTTACTATCAAACATCAGTGCATAAGAATTCCACTGACTTTCCACTTTCCGCCGCGTACCCCTAGGAAGTCCATTTTGTACCCCTGGGGGTACGCGTAGTCGCGTACCACCGTTTGGGAACCACTGTTCTAGCCTTACAGTTAAGCGAATTTCCTGAATATATTATTCATTGTCTGTGTCAAATAAAGGTGTTTTCGTGACGAAAAGCAAGTCGCAGAATGAAAACCTTCGGAAGAAATGAATCGCTGAAGTCACAAGTCACGTGTGCTTGAATTATTTGAACTCATTTGGATTAAACCGCTATCTCTATAAATATTTATTCTGTTTTGCACAGAATTTTAATTTTAGTGAACCTATGCTACGCGTAACAAGCTTTGATCGTTAATAGCTAGTGCCGAGAAAGAAAATTTATGCTTTTCTGCACATGTTTTTCTTGCATTTTGGCAGAAAACAACGTGGATTTGGAGAAAATGGTGAGAACCTACTAGAGACTAATGGCTTATATACATACGACGTTTTATCTCATCGGCTTACCACTGCCCTAATTTGACCTTTATGAATTACTGATTTTCTGCATATTTTTTCCTGCATTTTTCAGGAAAAACCCGCGTCTGGAGAAAATAATGGCAACCTACAGCAGATTAATGGCTTATCTATAACATTAAAATCGTTATCTGTATGTCTGTTGCCTTCGAGCGTTCTGATTGGTTGGCTGTGTGAGCATTCTGATTGGTTACCTTCAAGCGTTCTGATTGGTTGGCTGAGTGAGCGTTCTGATTGGTCGTTCTGGAATTGGAATTGGATTGGTCGTTGCCTCGAGCGAAGCGAAGGGACGCGAAGCGACGCGAAGCGACGCGAAGCGAAGCTCGCAGCGAGCGAAGCTCGCGCGAGCGAAGCGAGCCTTCGAGTTCTAGTTATCTCATAAAGCTCTATCTCGCAGCTTAACACTGCTCCTAATTTCATAACAGCCCTCTAGCCAGAAAGGCCAAGACGACCTCAAGACTCCTGCGGGTATCGAACCCGTGACCTTATGTTCGATAGGCCCGTCCCTACTACAACGAAAGGGCCGTGTTGATCTACTTTAGAGAGAACAAAGCCGAAGATTAGGTTGCACAGGGCTTCAACCTTTTAAACATTCTTCTTCTTCTTCTTTCTATCCTTCTTTCTTTCCTTCCGTCTTTCCCTTTGGGTTGGACGATGGGTCTGGATGAGTTCCTTCCACTTCTGTCTGTCTCTTGCTGCTCTGGTCATTTGGATGAAGTTTAATGTTTAAGTTGAATGTTAAACATTACAAAGAGGGAAATTACCGCAAATGGAGAGAAGGTTTGTCTGACCTGCTGTCACGGAAATATCAAAGCACTTTGCATCTAACAAATGGCATCGTTCCAAAAGACGACGCTTTATCTGCACGAGAGGCGTTCATGTTTTCACTTTGTTGTCTTCAATAATTAAATCTATCTTTCAGAATGAATGTTCGCCTTCTCTCTTCAAGGTAAAGTATTTTCTCTTAATTTAACAGCGGAAACATATCTGCCCTAGCATTTTGCAATTTGCACTTCTCTAAATCTATTGCTCACAGTTTAGTTTTTGGTGACACCTATCGATAAAGCGGAATTTCTCAAATGTATATTTTAACGTTCACGCGTTAAAAAGGTGTGGTTCTGATGATACGACATATCGCTGATTTGATGGCGTCTGAATCAATCCAGTGTTAAAAGTGCATTCCGGAAACAAACAAAACTTTAATTATTTAAATCAAAATAATTCTCATGAAGATAACCAACTTGTTTAGCTCCGACCTTAACCAATACCATCAGAATCGCCTAAGAGCTGATGAGCAGCGGAAAGATTCAGCGACTGGCTTCATGCGCTGCCCATCGGCTCTTGCGGCATGGAAAGATGAAAATATGGAAAGAGACCAGACCATGATATCTTGGCAAGTCGGAAGCTGCCTGGTGTGGACGTCACTGTGGAAGACACAGTTGCTGCCACTCCTCTGCCATTGACGACTCTGTCTCTCTCTGTCTCTGTCTTTCTTTCTGTCTGTCTCTGTCTCTGTCTCTCTCTCTTCCTCTCTGTCTCTCTCTCTTATTTCAGGGCATTTCAATTGCCACCAGTCACTGAACTTAGGGCGAGTGGGAAGTCAGAAGCTTGTTGACGTAGTTATAGTGTGGTTACTGTAAGTTTGACAGTTGTTGACAAATGAAAATTGCACAAAATTTTTTGACGTATCAAATGGACAGCCCCTATTTAGATAAGATAATACACAAGAAGCTACATTAATCAGTCATGACATTTACCAGAAAACGTATAACAATCAAACCGTAATTGGTACTTGTCATATTTGCATGATCATCGACAGATCTTACAGCATATCTTCTCCCATTTGCACTTACAAAGGTCCATCTTCTGTGTTCTAATGGCTGTTCTCTAATGAGTTCTTCCTTCATATGATGAATAGCAATGGTGACCGAGTGAGCCCTTGTCTCAGTGTTTAATCTAGACTCCTGGACTTCGGGGGAAACTGAAAAAGCCGGCGGGGGAACTTTCAAAGCGAGGGGGAATACTGCTAGGGGCCGCTGTTAGTCCATGTAGTATTCCAAAATTTCCGGGGGGAGAATTTGAAATTTCCGAGGCTAAAAAGGGCAATTTCCCCTGAAACGGCCTAGATTAAAAACTGCCTTGTCTTCTTCCCATTTCCAGAGTTCATGGTTAGGAGTTTTCTCCATTCGCAAGGATATTTATCGACAGGATCACGCGGAGGATTCATATGAGTCTGCTGCCTAAGTAGTCTCTTCCTTTTCTACAGTCACTTCACTTGATCGACCACATTTTCGTTGCTCACGAAGCAACAGGCGTTCACTTTGTCATTTCGATTCTATTTTATATTTGGTTCAGCTTCAGAAATACTCCTGCCATGGTATTTTGCACTTTGCTCTTCCCCGAATTATAGGGCTACAAACAAATTTGCACACAGCAACACACAAACATACATCCACACACACAGGCACGCGGACGCGGGCGCACACACAAAACCACGTCAAAGCGGTATATTAAAATTGAATTAATTTGTCAGGCATCTAGCGAATCTTGGTCTAATCTTGTTACGGGCATCAAGAAGCCATTGAATTTAATGTTGTGTAGAGAATTAAATGAATACTGACAATGTTTCCTTTTACCTTTACTAAATTCACTTGATTCAAGCAAATGCTATTTCAGCGATTTACTTCTACGAACACTTTGATTTCGCGATATTCGTGTTCGTCCCGTGAACACCTTTATTAAACGCCAAACATAAAACATATATCTGAGAAACTCCGCTTAACTGCTAGGTTAAAGCCGAACCCACTCAAAAGCAATTATAATAAGAGGCAAAAATGTTAGGGCGGAGATCTCTGTCGTTACTACCGTTAGAGTCTAAATCAAGAGAAAGTATCTCTCACAGAAGAGCAAAGGAGGAAATCTATTTCGGACAAATTCTGTTAAGAGGCTCCAAGAATTCAGAAACACAACACCTAATCGTTAACCAGACGAATGTCTTTCGCAACGATACGATCTTTGATATTTTACTGTCTACTACATACTGTGTTCCGCTATTGACAAGTTATTGACGTTAGTAGTTGCCACGTTAGGAGATAGGAATGGTTTTATCTTTAGAATTCGGTCATAGAACACTCTTAAGAAGTCACAACAAAATTGTTCGTACAAACCTGACTGCCACTCAGGAACGGCGAAACTGAACAAGATCAATTGCGAGATCTACCTAACGCAAAATGAAACATTTTACGGCAACTACCTGTTGCTAAGATTGGAAAAAGCCAATGTTTGTAATGATGAATCGATCTATTGCTCCAAGATGCCGAAGTCTTGCATTTAGTGCACTAGCCTCGCTATGAAACTCTAACGGCGGAGTTTGTCCTTGGACTTAGCGCAGAGCTAGGCTCAGCAGTATTCGACGCTTTCGGAATATGAGCAAAAGCTCAGCACGATCGAAATGTTGTGTGTGTTGTGTTTGTTTATAGACGCGTCCGTATCAAGGACGATGGGCGTCTATGTGTGTCTGTATGTGTGTGTTTGGTTCCTCCTTTCTCAATCAGGGCTTGCCACCGGCTATGGCGGAGTTCGATCAAAATTTTGGCGAAGGATGTGCTTATATGAATGAGCGCGGGAGCTTGTCAACAAAAGGTGTGCAATACTCGCTCTCCAAATCTACGTGAATTTCGGCAACAACGTTTAGCGTCAGCTGGCGAATAGTTGAACCCTGTATTCTACTGTCATTTTAGGCATTTATAAAGCGTACATTGTTGTCCAGATTCTTCGAGATAAACAGTTATAATAACAAAAAGAAATATTAGGCGAATTACCACTTGCGCTTGTTTGCCGATCTGAAAGAGAGAAAGCGAACGTGGCGCCTCGCTGCGATTGAGTGCGATACTATGCTAAATGAATATTGAAAAATGTCTTGTTTTAATTTAAAGGAATTCAGTCGATTCTAGTAAATTCGGTTTTAGCGATTTACTTTTACGCACGCGTTGATTCTGCGATATTCGTTTGTCTTCCATAAAACACCTTAATTACGTGTAGACGCCAAACATAAGATACACATTTTCGAAATTCTGCTTAACCGCTAGGTTTATAGAAAACATGTTTCAAGCAATTGCAATAAGATGCAAGATGTAAAACATTTGTATCTACGAAAGATGAGGATAATAGGTAAAATGCGCTTAAAAGAAAATTTCTTTGGAGAGATATCCGACAAAACCCCGGAACCATCACAAGAGAATTGGGACATGGAATGTCCGTACTATTCTACGGGGCGGGAAGTTAGCAGAGTGGTAACAGTCTTGAACGATGGAGCAGAAGGTCGTGGGTTCGATCCCCCAGGAGCCCTAAGGTCGATTCAGCCTTACTCGCTAGAGGGCAGTGGTAAACTGTGGTGCAGCGTTAAGCTGCGAAGGTAGAACGTAGGTCTGGGGATAGTAATGACAACCTCCCCTGATTAATGACTTATACCACCAACGGAGATAAGCACCGGAACCCAACGCTCGGACACGAGTACGGGGCCTCCTTTACCTTTTTAAAGATTTATTTAAATATATATTAATTATTAAACCAAGCATCAGAAAACTTCACGACCATCCTCTTTAAAAAACATCATCTCTAAATATAAATAAACAACCAATTGACTTACAAACAGTCCAGCTTTGCTTGAATGAAGCGAAAGTGCGACATAAGAGTAAATACTGCAGACACATTAAATCAAGCAAAATGTTTCGTCTGAAGAAGCGAGCGCTTTTTGACTATAACACACGCACACACGCACACACACTCATATATATATATATATATATATATAATTATAATTATAATTATATATGAGTGTATTAGGCATAAACAATTTTTTCCGGCTATATAATTTTTGTCGGCTATGGCATATACTGTACATATATTCGTTGTGTATTTTTATTTTCGTTTGATTAATGCAGAATTATATCCGCCACAGCATTTTGCACTTTGCTGTGAGCATAGAGGTATCGTCGACTACGTCGAACCTTGCGGTTAAGCGGAATTTCTCATACGTATATTATTATATTCCGTTCTTTAAAAGGTGTTTCGGTGTTTTGATTTCGAAAACGCAAATCACTTATTTAAAGTCTCTATATTAATGAAATTCTACATTTACATGTTGCTTCGTTTTCACTTTTCACCTGCAATCTAAGATCTAAGGTCTGAATCAGATGCTTCAAGATAGGGATAAGCATCTAATACAGATCACCGATTTTATACGTTTATGCGAGTTAATTTATCTAATTTTATTGGCCTACGTATGCCTAAATTTGAACTGGAACAGTTTGTCATTGATATAAATTCAAAGAAATTTATATCGAAGACATGTCGAAGATACATTCACATATGCATAGCTAAATTTATTCATCATTCGCCAGATGGCGCAACGATGAACTAATATCGTAATACGCTGAAAATGCCCTTCTTGCTGTACACAATAACACTATAATAAAAACTGTACTGTAATATTATCACACCTGTATTATTGTACTGTACACTGTATATGCGAATGAAAATGTCAAAACACAGGGAAGCATCATGTACATTGTCTACGCACTGATCTTCAGCTGCTGCACTCAAATATCAATGTCAAAATCATCTTTTAAATCGTCTCCACTTAATATGATTTATCTCATTACGACGACTACCACGACGACTACGATGATGATGATGATGATGACGACCACGATGATGATGATGATGATGATGATGATGATGATGATGATGATGATGATGAAAGTCCGTATCCGCATATGGATAATGCCTTAAGGATGCATCATGCCTTAACTGTATAATAAGCGTCCATGTTTCCTATAAGAATTTTTTCGAGGAGGGCCACCCAATCCACTCATTATTAGCACAAATACTTCAGAAGAATAGTGTTACCCGATTATAAATTGCGGGATTTCTTTTTAACTCTAAAGACTCTATAAGACTAAAACGCAGCGAAGGTTTAAATAATACTTAAATTGTGTCGACCACGACAGGGATGGCACGAGTTTTGTTTCTTATTAATAATGAGGATGTTTCTCATCAATAGACTTGCCAACTTAATTATTATAGCGTAAGAAAATTACATCCAAAGAAATTTTCTTTTAAGCGCATGAATGGACCTAGCAACATTACATGACAAATCATAAAAAATGCATATTATTATTGCAAAAATAGAATTTCTTCGATGAAATCGGATTAAAGCAATTCATGGCTGCGCCATCTGGCGAATACTGATCAAATTTACTCACGCGATTAAATTTAAAATTGTGTGGAAAATTATATAATATTGACAAATATTTCGTTTTACTTAAACTAAATTCAGTTGATTCAAGCAAATGCTATTTCAGCGATTTACTTCTACAGACTCTTTGATTCCGCGATATTCGTTTTCTTTTTCTATAACACCTTTATTAAAAGCCAAACATAAAGTAAAATATACAGTTGAGAAATTCTGCTTAACCTGTTTTTTAGAATTAGTGACGTTGAAGTAATTACACAAAGAGGCAAAATGCAAGTACGGCGATATATTCACCAGTAAATCAAGTTTAAAGTTGTCTGGGCCCTATCTCTTATCGTAGGGCGCAGTGTCTGTAGGTCTACGACTGTGTGTGTGTGTGTGTGTGTGTGAGAGAGAGAGAGAGAGAGAGAGAGAGAGAGAGAGACAGACAGACAGACAGACAGACAGACAGACAGACAGAGAGAGAGAGAGAGAAAGAGAGTGAGGCCAGTGACTACTGGTACGCCTATGTAAATGCAAAATGAAGAGTTAACATTAAAATATAAGGGCATTCTTTTCTCTCCCTCTTTCTCGTTGTATCTATTTCTCTCTCTCTCTCTCTCTCTCTCTCTCTCTCTCTCTCTCTCGTAGGTGTCGTCGAACCTTGCGGTTAAGCGGAATTTCTCATACGTATATTATTATATTCCGTTCTTTAAAAGGTGTTTCGGTGTTTTGATTTCGAAAGCGCAAACCACTTATTTAAAGTCTCTATATTAATGAAATTCTACATTTACTTGTTGCTTCGTTTTCACTTTTCACCTGCAATCTAAGATCTAAGGTCTGAATCAGATGCTTCAAGATAGGGATAAGCATCTAATACAGATCACCGATTTTATACGTTTATGCGAGTTAATTTATCTAATTTTATTGGCATACGTATGCCTAAATTTGAACTGGAACAGTTTGTTATTGATATAAATTCAAAGAAATTTATATCGAAGACATGTCGAAGATACATTCACATATGCATAGCTAAATTTATTCATCATTCGCCAGATGGCGCAACGATGAACTAATATCGTAATACACTGAAAATGCCCTTCTTGCTGTACACAATAACACTATAATAAAAACTGTACTGTAATATTATCACACCTGTATTATTGTACTGTACACTGTATATGCGAATGAAAATGTCAAAACACAGGAAGCATCATGTACATTGTCTACGCACTGATCTTCAGCTGCTGCACTCAAATATCAATGTCAAAATCATCTTTTAAATCGTCTCCTCTTAATATGATCTACCTCATTACGACGACTACGACGACGACGACGATGATGATGATGACGATGATGACGACGACGACGACGACGATGATGATGATGATTTTATATTTAAATATATCGTGTTTTCATACAAAGCATGGTGATTGTAATACGTTTTCTGGCAAATGTCGCGACTCAACAGACTGATTAATGTAATTGCACGTGTCTCCTTATCTTAGGGTTGCCAACCGTCCTTTATTTCAAAGGACAGTCCTTTAATGCACCTCTGAGTCCTTGTCCTTTATCGCTCTTATAAAGGACCATGGCTTGTCCTTTATTTCAAAAATCAAGTCATGAAACCACACATTTCAATTAAAATTTCATATTTTGCTTTGTCACCCCATTCACGAAGGGAGATGATCTTTTTTGCTTGACATCGTATTTCATCAGGGGAGATGACCTTTTTTGCTTGTCACCGCACTTCAGAAGGAAATTTACCCCTTTCCCCCGCACCGGGTGACACCAAGGTTTTTCCGTGCCGGGTGTCCTTTATTGCAATTTGTCAAAGTTGGCAACCCTACCTTATGATCTTAGTGGCCAAGAAATACCAATGCACTTATGATCCAGCAATAGCATCGCTGCAATAGACAATCGTTTGATTGACGAGTAGGCATTTTGTCTCCAAATTCTTCATGTTTCTTATCGCCCTTGCATTTTACCTCTTATCGTAATTGCTTTGGAACTGCTATGTATTGACCTAGCGGTTAAGCGGATTTCTCAAATGTGTATTTTAATTTTGGCGGCTAATAAAGGTGTGCTGCAGTGACGAAAATTTAATTAACGGTTTCATAACGTTCAAAGAAATTAAGCATTAGAATCACACTTGTTATAAAGAACTTGAATTATATAAACATATTTCATTCCTATGAGGTTTTTTTGCAAATTGGGTTCATATTTTTATAGGTGTGACAATTAGCTGATGAATGCCGTTTGACACAGGTGCCATCTGGTGAATATTGTGGATTTACCCTGAGCAGGAAAGAGAAACTATCTCGCTGTGAATAGGAATTTATTAATCTTCTCTGTTTACCATATTTTGATTTGTCCATCCCCTCTAGTAAATCGAAGCATTTTGTTGAACTTATTTAGGCAAGGAAACGGCGATACTCGCTTATTTATTCATTCCCTCATAACTCTTTATTTTTTCGGGGGATGAAAATTTGGCAAACTCAAATATCGGGTGAATTTCTAGGGCACCCCTCTCCTTCAGTCCTACTAAATGCGCCGATGTAATGGAAACAGAAGAGAAGGCGAGGTGATATCCTGCTTTGGTAATAACCTTTATAAGCCTATAAGGAAATATTCAGGAACTATAGGATGCACAAACGCCTACTTGCCTACTTATTAATCGAACGGACATCTACAGCATTGCAGCGGTGCGATTAGAGGATCATCGACGTGTACAATGGCGCTAAAACTCCTGCGGAAACAAAACTCGAATGCTAATAATTAAAGTTTTGTTTCTGGAATGGACTTTTAACACTGGATTGATTCAGACGCCATCAAATCAGTAATATGCGTTGTCGTCAGGACCACACCTTTTTAACGCATGAACATTAAAAAATACATTTGAGAAATTCCGCTTAACCGCAAGGTCACAACGGAGTCCGTTCATTTGGATAACTTCAAATATTGCAAACTGCTATGGTAGATATGTTTCTGCTGTTAAATCTCAAGAGAAAATACTTTACATTGAAGAGAACAGGCAAGGATCCATTTTGAAAAGATAGTTATGTGAGACAACAAAATAAAAACACGAACGCCTCTCGTGCAAATAAATCATTGTATTTTGGAGCGATGCCATTTGTTAGATGCAAAGTGTTTTGGTATTTCCGTGTCCATTATTATGATAGCAGGTCGGAAAAATCTTCGCTCCATTTGCGATAGGCCTATATTTTCCTTTTGTAATGTTTAATAGATTGAATCCCGGTGGAACCTAATCTTCGGCTTCGTTTCATCTAAGCATTTTTGGTGGCAGCCGTGATATTCGATACAGAGTGCTCTTCTTTTCTTGTCTTCGAGGGCCATGTTAGGGTTCGTGTTCATAATTCGCCAACGCGTCGTCCACTTGGATTTTACACGATTTTATTATGACGATACAAATATTTACACTGTCTCATTTACAGAAAATGACATTCAGCGATCTTCTCGCAGAAAGTTCTGTATCAATTGTTCATTCGTTTCAAACTTTCTCATTTCCTCACTCCTCTCCGTCTGGCCTGTTGCATTTCGTCAGCCAGCGTTTACATTTTGCTTTGTAATTGCCAAATCTCCTACCACCTTTGTGATCTAGCGGTCAAGCGGAATTTACCGCATGTGTATTTTATGTTTTTCGTCTAAAAATGGTGTTCACGTTGCGAAAACAATTATAGCGGAATCAAAGCGTTCTTTGTAAGAAATTCACTGAATTTGAACTTGATTCAATCAAATGAATTTATACTAAGTAAAACGAGACATTTGCAATATTCATTTCATTATCCACACAACTTTAAACTCAATATTATTCTTGACGAGCGTGGCAAGATTTGACCATGATTCGTTAGATGGCGCAGCCATGTATTCCTTTAACGCCTTGACCGTGTATTTAACTGTAACTAAATGTTAAATGGACGGATATATCCTGGATCACCAGTTAAGGGGTTAAATCCGATTTCATTCAAGCGTCCATTCATTTCATTCCGATTCATTACTTCATCAGGACGCCATCTCGTGAACGCTGGACAAAATTAGTTGCACATGTGAAATCTATCCTCCATATTTTTTCGATATAAATTTATTTAAATATATATGAAAAAGTGAGCTGTTCCAGATCAAACTTAGGTGTATGCTAATTAAATAAGGAAATTTATCTGATTTAATTTACATAAGCGGGTCAATTCTGAGATCTGCCACCGAAGCATCTGATTAAGATCTCCGTTTGCAGACGCGAGCGAGAAAGCATGCAAATGGTAGAATTTAATTAATGCAGAGACTTTTTAGGAATGCACAATAACAATATTTGAGAAATTCCGCTTAACCACACGGTACTGCGTCGCCTGAACGTTCGGTTAACAGCAAAGGGCAAAGGGCTGTGGCGGATTTATTTCTAAATTAATCAAATGAGAAAATAAGAATACGCAAAGGACATATACGTAAAATGGAAACGCAAATTATTGTGTGGTCCTGCGTGGTTTGCCATTTCTAGTTGTCTTTGATAAGAACGCGTCCATCTATAAACAAACACAACACACGTACAATGAACCATTGGTTGTCTTATAATAGAGACATGAGAGATCGGAGGAAAACTTTGATAGGAAACATCTTCATCTATTTGATAGCAAACTCCTACTACTGTAATACATCTAAGGATTGTCTATCAATTAGATCAGCCATGCTATTGTTAGATTGGTAGCCGAACTTCTGGTCTTATGATGCTTGGTGACGCTAACATTACATTTAGTCAAAGGAAAATAATTGGCCATAAGGACAAAACAGATCACAAACAGGTCACAAACATAATAAAAATAATTGGACATACGAACTAATTAAGGTGTTGGTCACAAACAGCTGTTGGCAGATGACAAACTGGGTTGAAATATATAATTAATTAACTCCAGAATGCACTCTTAATACTGGATTGATTCAGACGCCATCAAATCAGTGATATAGGTTATCGTCAGGACCACACCTTTTTAACGTGCGAATATAAAAATATGCATTTGAGAAATTCCGCTTAACCGTAAGGTTGTTCGGTCATATGTAAGTCCTTGTAGAAGTAGAAATTGCAAAATGCCATGTCAGATCTGTTTCTGCTGTTTAAAAAAAGAGAAAATACTTTAGATTGAAGAGGGGAGGCTAAGACCCATTCTACAAGATAATGATGAGAGATCATAAAAGGATACGAAATCATAAAACATGAACGCCTCACATGCACACAAAACGTCGTATTTTGGAACGATGCCGTTGTTAGAGGCAAAGTCCTTTAGTATCTCCGTGCCCACTATTATGATAAGCAGGTCAGAAATACCTTCGCTCTATTTACGGTAATCTACCTTCTATTCTTAATCAAACAACTATCCAGATATAGAAACAGCGATTTTGAAAATGAACATGGCACTGTCTAAGTGCTTCTCATGTTTCTCAAATTCACTTCTAAGACTCTAAGTCCACGTCATCCATTGGTTCCAATTCGAGTGAATAGACGTTTATCGATTCGCCACCTGACGAATGTTGAGCAAACCTTTTTGCTCCAATATAAAGAATTTTGAAACAAAATCTCCTTTAAAATATTCAAAATATGAAACGAATTGTACTAATGGACTCTATGGAAAATTCAATTAATTAAAATATTGTTGATGGAAAATTATATTAATATTTGACTCATTAAGTCATGTTTTGACCAAAAACAAACATTATTGAAATCTGAAAATGGTGGAAATACCAAAGTGCAAAATGCTATGCAATACATATGGTCAGCTGATCAATTCCATGAATGCCTAATGAGGATAAAGGAGGAGGAGAAGAAGAAGAGGCCGGTTCCTGGAAAGTCGTCTATTCGGAAGACTTCGTTTTAAATTAACATATTTCATTAAATTCTTGTGATTTTCGCCTAAGACGAATTTTAATTGCACAAAATAAATCATCATGTTTAAAAACAGAAGAATATTTTTTAAATTGTATTGATTATATCGACGGCAAAGTTAACGATGAAATTCTGTGTATTAGCCAGTGTCCTTGAACACTCATCGCAAAACTTTAGCCATACAGTTTTAGCATAATACCATTTACGGCCGTTTCGGCCACAAACAAACACTGAATATTATTACTGATCTGTGGATATTACAAGTATTTTACTTAAAGTTAAATAATTTTTCATTATTGATTTCTGATACATTATGTGTAAGACACTGTCCTTGAAACCGTGGATTGGATATTTTAAGACATTCCTCAAATCTGCATAAGTAAAAAGTTAAAAAACATAGAATTCATAAATTCCTATTCACATCGAGATCATTTCTCTTTCCTGCGCTGGGTAAATCCACAATATTCACCAGGTGGCGACGAACTAAAGCGGTATTCATCAGTTGCTTCTCACTCCTAGAAAATGTGAATCCAATTTGCAAAAAGCCCTATTCGACTAAATTACGATTAACTAATTCAAGTGCTTTATAATAAAAGTGGTTCTAATGTTTCGTTTATTTTAACGGTTTGAAACCGTCATTTATATTTTTGCCACAACACCACACCTTTATTAGACGCCAAACATAAAATACACATATGAGAACTTCCGCTTAACCGCTAGGTTGACACGTAAGAAATCACGAAGAAATTACCATACTATGAGGCAAAATGCAAGAACGGAGATATATCCGAAAAAACCCGGAATTTCCGAAAACATCACAAGAGATTTGGGACAAGCTACGGGAAGAGAAGTTAGCAGAGTGGTAACAGTCTTGAACGATGGAGCAGAAGGTCGCGGGCTCGATCCCCGCAGGAGCCCTAGATTCGACTCAGCCTTACTCGGTAGAGAGCGGCGATAGACTTTGGAGCAGCGTTCAGCTGCGAAGGTTAAACGTGGGACTGGGGAAAGTAATGGTAACCTACCCCAGATTAATGGCTTATACCACCTACGTCGCTGATTGCCTAGACCGGAGATAAGCACCGGAACCCAACGCTCGGACACGAGTACGAGACCTACCTTTACCTTTTTAAAGATTTATTTAAATCTATAATTATTAACCCGTCAAGCACCAAGGGAAGGGTCCGCGCTGTTTTTCAAAAATCTAAGCGAGATTAAGTAAGCAATCCATACGCTTTCATCTATTTCTACTGTGGCATGTACCTTGTATTGTGGTGTACATCGATTGTTGCTGCAGTTCCATAGATGTAAATAAACTACGAGTAAATGACGGCACTATGCTTCCGAAACCTGTCCCAGTAATGGTAACAAGACTCGATGCTGTCAATTTGTCAAACGAAAGTGGTGCTATTACTGTCCGCACAAGGACAGAAATTTCAGAAAAGTGAGGACAGTCTGCAGCCGCTGTAGCAAACATATCTGTCCTGACCACTTGAAACGCGTTGAAGTCATTCGTTGTTTGCAATGCAGCACTGCTGACACAGACAGTGAGTAACTAGGCTTGTGTGCAACAATGGCTGGCAATATGATGATCTTAGTAGATTCTGTTTTGTTCTTGCACAATGAATGCACTGAATTAATTCTTCATTATCTAGTATTTGTGCAGCTAACTTTCTGAGTTCAAAAGCCTAGCGTCCCAATGGCTACTATGGCTCTAGCCATGAGCGGCGCACTTGAGGGGGCGAGAGATTTTGGAAGTGACCTTTTTTGGCTTGTCAGGTGTAATAAGAGTGAATTTGGGGACGCGGATTTGGCAGGAGCCATGGGCGGCAAGAGTGCTCGCTACGCCACTGGCTTAGTTGACTACTATTTGACTACTACCTATCATAACTAGAATCATTAACCCCTCTCTTACCTCAGGCACTTTCCCATCCTCATTCAAAAACTCTTTTGTCACTCCTCTCCTAAAAAAGCCTGGTCTTGACAGAGAAGATCTTAATAACTATCGCCCCATCTCAAATCTTTCACTTCTATCAAAACTTACTGAGAAAATTGTGCATTCTAGACTGACTGAACACCTTTCAAATAACTCTCTATATAATGCTCATCAGTCTGCCTACACTAAACATCACTCAACTGAAACCGTTCTTGCCTACATTCATGACAGACTGTTAACCGCAATTGGTCTCCGACAAGTTACTGGCCTTTGTCTCCTCGACCTCTCTGCTGTATTTGATACCATAGATCACAAAATTCTGCTCGAACGACTCTCTCTGGTTTGGAATATCTGAAAAAGCTCACAACTGGTTTTCATCTTATCTTAAATCCCGGTCTTTTCAAGTGTCCTGTCTTAGCCAGATTTCTCTATCTCACAGTATAGATTTTGGAGTGCCTCAAGGATCTGTTCTTGGGCCTGTACTGTTCAGCCTTTACACCACTCCGCTCTCATCTTTAATTAATTCCCTTAATTTAAATCACCAACTCTACGCCGATGACACCCAGCTATTCCTTTCCTTCTCACCTCTTTCATTTCATGCTTCTATTATTGAGCTTGAATCTGCATTCTCATCAATCTCTGCTTGGATGTCATCTAATCTCCTTGCTCTTAACCCATCTAAGACTGAGTTTCTTTTAATCGGACTACCCCAACAACTCAAAAAAATTGACAATCCTAAACTAGTTTTGGCTCCTGACACCACAATAATCCCTGTTCCAACTGCTAGAAATCTAGGATTCAAATTTGATTCTTTTCTAAACTTCGAATCACAAATCTCCCAACTATCAAAAGCCTGCTATGTTCATATTCGTGACCTTCGCCGCCTACGCCCTTGCCTTGATACTAAAACTGCCTCCACAATTGCCACCTCAATAGTCCACTCCAAATTAGATTACTGTAACTCCCTCTACTATAACCTTCCCAAAGCCTCTATCAACAAATTGCAATCAATACAAAATGCACTTGCTCGTGCTGTTACTAAGTCACCTAAATTCTCCCATATTTCACCCATACTAAAAATCATTACATTGGCTTAAAATAACTGAACGTATCCAATATAAGATAATAACACTTACATATAGCTCACTTCAGTCATCAAAACCTGTCTACCTTAGATCACTATTAACCCCTCAGCCTCCTCGACCCACACGTTCATCATCTTACCTCACTCTGTCACGCCCACTGAATCAGTCATCCCTGAAAATTTGCAACCGTGCCTTCTCATATGCCTCACCTGAACTTTGGAACTCGATCCCAGCTTCTCTCCGCAGACTTGGACACTTTCAAACAATAAAATCCGAATCCTCACTTCCTATAATACCCGCACTATCTCCTCAAGTCTTCAGGTCTAAGCTTAAATCATTCCTTTTTCTAAAATCACATCCTCCATAGCTGTAACAACCCAGCCTCACTGCCCTTTGGATGTTGACTATTGCCTGGCTGATATATAATATACCTTCCCCATAGCTATTTTCAGTGTTAGGAAAGATCACTTGTAAAATGATCTTGATCAAAGATCAAGATCACTAGAGAGAAATTGATCTAAGATCAAGATCAAAGATCACTAGAGTATAAATGATCTAAGATCAAGATCACTTTAAAAGTGATCTAAGATCAAAGATCATACAAATATAGTTATTATATCATGTATGACGTGTCACGTATGATAACGATGCAAATGTCCACTGTACGACGCATGTAAACTTTTGTAATACTAAGTTACTAACACAACTGAAAACAGCTCATAACAATTTTAGAAACTAACTGTCAGTTCACAGTCAGTGTTGAACACGGCAGTTCATTTTCAGCATGAGCAGACGCTCAAACGTTGCGTCAGACAACCTGTTTCTTCGCGGTGTAGCTATCAAACCTCCAATACTAAAAAGTCTTTCGATAGGCGCAGAAGATGGCAGGGTTGTGTTATATATTTCACAAATGCTGCCTTGACATGTGGGTATGCCAACATGCTAGAAAGTTCCTTATTTGGGTTATTCAGGTAGTGCATGACCTCTATCTTGACTGCATTTTCACGACCAGTTGCAACTGAGCAACTCCTCCCTGAGTCCCAGTGACAGTGCCAGTACTAATGTCAGGGCCACACCCATAATCCTCATCATCTGCACCGGCTGCACTAACGTGATCATTGAGGTCCGAATGCTTGATTTGTCCGCCATTTTACTCAATACACATAGAAGTTCGTTGATTGATTGACTTAGTTGGGAGAATACATATAATTTGATCTTTGATCTTCTGTTGATAATAAAGATCAAAATCACCGAAAAAGTGATTTAAAATCAGAGTCAAAGATCACTAGTAAAAAGTGATCTAGATCAAAGATCAAAGATCATGAATTGTGATCTTAGATCATGATCTTTGATCTTTTGATCTAAGATCACTCCTAACACTGGCTATTTTAAGAGAGGCTGAGCGCCTAAGAATAAGCAGCTACTGTTGTGCTGCTTTCCAAGGCGCTATAGAAATCCACGAGATTTTACTTTTACTTTACTTACTTATTTTATTCATCAACTAGTTTTGGTTTAGTAGTACACGTTGTTTTTGGTTTGTAACAGTAAAACTCTATAGGCCTAAATACACTTAATAGAAGAAACAAAAACTTCAAAAAGTTGCACATTAACGATGCTACATGTATTTGCCTATCGCACGTGTTTAGCCATATATATGTAGTTCTTGTCACTGGATTCTCTGCGACTGAAGCGGTATATCTGATTAATTTTCATCGTTTTAAATTGTTGCATTGAATTGTGCCTCTCAGCTAAGAAATCTCACTTCCTTTCAGCCAGGTCAATCCCCTCCGTTAACGAAACAGTTCTACGAACAGTGAAAGCATCTCGAGTGTCAGTGATGTCGCTTTTCATTGAATCTTCGGTGCATATAGCATGGGCAATGTTAGCATAATGACATGTGTGTGTGTTGTGCCTGTTTAAAGATGCGTCTGTATCAAACACTATGAATGTCTAAGTATAACGGCATTTGGGTATTGGATTATCTAAAATAGCGTAAGTATAAAACACACTCGGCGAATATTGACTAGATGTTTGGTTTTATTGATTTCAGTCTTTGCTCCTTAGGATATAACTGGCGTCTCTTCTATGGGGTCAGTCATGGCCCCTAATCTACTTGAATCTCTGTCTTCATGCTACGCGAATCTTCCCTGGTTCCTGTATAAACTGTCCTGTCGATTAGTCGGGGTCGAAGTCTTATCCCTTGCTAATTGTTGCCATTTGGCGATGAACATCATAGGGTACAACGGGGGAGTCCGGAAATGATACGTAACGCAAAAAAATTTAAGTGACCGTTTTTGGCTTGTCAGAGATTTTGAAGAGGAAAAAACAAGGATGACCTCTTTTTTGCTTGTCAGGGTTTATCGAGAGGAAAAATACAAGGACACGAACTGTTTTGCTTGTCAAGACTTTTTGGAGAACGAAAATGGGGGTCGACCTGTTGTTACGTAATATTTTAGGGGTCTGACGTTTTGTTACGTCGTGTTACGTAGGGGGGGAGGTCAAAAAGTTCCAAAATCGCGTTACATAATTTATGTACGGCCCCAGGTCATCGAGTTGTATTACTGATGATGAGTTGATGACTATCCGTTTACTGTTTACAGTCTCTGCGTTTGCTACTGGAAATGATATTAACATTTTGACCAATGACCATAGACTATTGCATAGACACTAGAGATAGAATGACGAGAGTCGAGTATTTTGGGACTTTGGACAATCGATATTGGTATTATTAAAACGCTATTTTAATATCGATGATTGGGTAAACTGAGATAACGGACTAAAACGTATGAAATTCGTCAATACCGCGAGAACGAAAATTGATAGCATACAAAAGCTCAAAAAGGAGGACATTTTACAATTTTTAGCTTTGCCGGGAGGACGGAGGACACGGACCTAAAAAGGAGGACATGTCCTCCTTTTGGAGGACGTCTGGCAACCCTACATCAGCTTACCGCTGCCCTAATTTGACCTTTATGAATTACTGATTTTCTGTATACTTTTTCCTGCATTTTCAGGAAAAAAAACCCGCGTCTGGAGAAAATAATGGCAACCTACAGCAGATTAATGGCTTATTATCTCTTAACGCTCTATCTCGCAACTTAACACTGCTCCTAATTTCACTACAGCCCTCTAGCGTTTAAGGCCAAGACCACCTCAAGACTCCTGCGGGTATCGAACCCGTGACCTTATGCTCGATAGTCCCGTCTCTACTACAACGAAAGGGCCGTATTGATCTACTTTAGAGAGAACAAAGCTCAAGATTAGGTTGCAAAGGGCTTCAACCTTATAAACATTCTTCTTTCTATCCTTCTTTCTTTCCTTCCGTCTTTCTTTCCTTCCGTCTTTCTTTACTGGGTTGGACGATGGGTCTGAATGAGTTCTTTCCACTTCTGTCTGTCTCTTGCTGCTCTAGTCATTTGGATGAAGTTTAATGTTTAAGTTAAATGTTAAACATTACAAAGAGGGAAATTACCGCAAATGGAGAGAAGGTTTGTCTGACCTGCTGTCACGGAAATATCAAAGCACTTTGCATCTAACAATTAAATGGCATCGTTCCAAAAGACGATGCTTTATCTGCACGAGAGGCGTTCATGTTTTCACTTTGCTGTCTTCAATAATTAAACCTATCTTTCAGAATGGATGTTCACCTCCTCTCTTCACTGTAAAGTATTTTCTCTTAATTTAACAGCGGAAACATATCTGCTCTAGCATTTTGCAATTTGCACTTCTCCAAATCTATTGGAAGTCGATGGGACCACTTGCGGTACAGCGGAATTTCTTAAATCTATATTTTAACGTTCACGCGTTAAAAAGGTGTGGTTCTGACGATACGACATATCACTGATTTGATGGCGTCTCAATCAATCCAGTGTTAAAAGTGCATTCCGGAAACAAACAAAACTTTAATTATTTAAATCAAAATAATTCTCAAGAAGATAACCAACTTTTGTAGCTTCTACCTTAGCCAATACCATCAGACTCGCCTAAGAGCTGATGGGCAGCGGAACGATTCAGCGACTGGCTTCATGCGCTGCCCATCGATCGGCTCTTGCGGCATGGAAAGATGGAAATATGGAAAGAGACCGGACCATGATATCTTGGCAAGTCGGACGCTGCCTGGTGTGGACGTCACTGTGGCAGACACAGTTGCTGCCACTCATCTGCCATTGACGACTCTGTCTCTCTCTGTCTCTGTCTTTCTTTCTGTCTCTCTCTGTCTGTCTCTGTCTCTCTCTTACTCACTCTATGTCTCTGCCTCTGTCTCTGTTGTCTCTGTCTCTGTCTCTTTCTCTCTCTCTTCCTCTCTCTCTTTCTCTTTCTCTGTCTGTCTGTCTGTCTCTCTCTCTCCAGGGCATTTCAATTGCCATCAGTCACTGAACTTAGGGCGAGTGGGAAGTCGAGTGGCTTGTCGACATGGTTATAGTGTGGTTACTGAAAGTTTGACAGTTGTTGACAAAAAAATTGCACACAATTTTTGACGTATGAAATGGACAGCCCCTATTTAGATAAGATAAGATTCCAGGCTTTCGCTGCAGTAACCGGGAAGGCACGGTCGCCGGCAGTGGCAAGGCGTGTGCGCGGCACGAGGAGTGCTTGAGTGGAGCCAGATCGCAGACGCCTTCTGCTGTCTGTGTCTGCCGATCTCTGGAGTTCACACTGGAGATAGGAGGGACCGATGTCGTGCAGGCACCGATAGACGAAGGTTGCCAACTTATACGTTATTCGCTCGGGGACTGAGGGCCAGTGTAGGTCGATCAACAGTGGCGTGATGTTGCATGGGGAGACACGGAAATATCAAAGCACTTTGCATCTCACTATAGCACCTTGCCCCCCCAAACATTCCAAAATCCCCCAATGTCAAGGTAAATAGAATAAACACTGATTAAATCGAACGGACATCTATTGCAACGGTGCTAGAGGATCATCAACGTGTCCAATGGCGCTCAAAATCCTGCAGAAACATAATCCGATTTTTTAATATATAAAGTTTGTTTCTGGAATGGACTTTTAACACTGGATTGATTCAGATGCCATCAAATCAGTGATAAGTCATATCGTCAGAACCACACCTTTTTACCGTGTAAACATTAAAATATATATTTGAGAAATTCCGATTAACCCGAAGGTCATATTAATAGCAATTCATTTGGAGAACTTCAAATATTGCAAACTGCTATGGAGTATGGTAGATATGTTTCTGCTGTTAAATTTAAAGAGAAAATACTTTACATTGAAGAGAGTGGGCAAGGATCCATTTTGAAAAGATAATTATGGGAGACGAACAAAATAAAAACACGAACGCCTCTCGTGCAGTTAAATCATTGTCTTTTGGAGCGATGCCATTTGTTAGATGCAAAGTGTTTTGGTATTTCCGTGGCCACTATTATGATAGCAGGTCGGAAAAATCTTCGCTCCATTTGCGATAGGCCTATATTTTCCTTTTGTAATGTTTAATAGATTGAAGCCCGGTGGAACCTAATCTTCGGCTTCGTTTCATCTAAGCATTTTTGGTGGCAGCGGTGATATTCGATACAGAGTGCTCTTCTTTTCTTGTCTTCGGTGGCCACGTTAGGGTTCGTGTTCGTAATTCGCCAACGCGTCGTCCACTTGGATTTTACACGATTTTATTATGACGATACAAATATTTACACTGTCTCATTTACAGAAAATGACATTCAGCGATCTTCTCGCAGAAAGTTCTGTATCAATTGTTCATTCGTTTCAAACTTTCTCATTTCCTCACTCCTCTCCGTCTGGCCTGTTGCATTTCGTCAGCCAGCGTTTACATTTTGCTTTGTAATTGCCAAATCTCCTACCACCTTTGTGATCTAGCGGTCAAGCGGAATTTACCGCATGTGTATTTTATGTTTTTCGTCTAAAAATGGTGTTCACGTTGCGAAAACAATTATAGCGGAATCAAAGCGTTCTTTGTAAGAAATTCACTGAATTTGAACTTGATTCAATCAAATGAATTTATACTAAGTAAAACGAGACATTTGCAATATTCATTTCATTATCCACACAACTTTAAACTCAATATTATTCTTGACGAGCGTGGCAAGATTTGACCATGATTCGTTAGATGGCGCAGCCATGTATTCCTTTAACGCCTTGACCGTGTATTTAACTGTAACTAAATGTTAAATGGACGGATATATCCTGGATCACCAGTTAAGGGGTTAAATCCGATTTCATTCAAGCGTCCATTCATTTCATTCCGATTCATTACTTCATCAGGACGCCATCTCGTGAACGCTGGACAAAATTAGTTGCACATGTGAAATCTATCCTCCATATTTTTTCGATATAAATTTATTTAAATATATATGAAAAAGTGAGCTGTTCCAGATCAAACTTAGGTGTATGCTAATTAAATAAGGAAATTTATCTGATTTAATTTACATAAGCGGGTCAATTCTGAGATCTGCCACCGAAGCATCTGATTAAGATCTCCGTTTGCAGACGCGAGCGAGAAAGCATGCAAATGGTAGAATTTAATTAATGCAGAGACTTTTTAGGAATGCACAATAACAATATTTGAGAAATTCCGCTTAACCACACGGTACTGCGTCGCCTGAACGTTCGGTTAACAGCAAAGGGCAAAGGGCTGTGGCGGATTTATTTCTAAATTAATCAAATGAGAAAATAAGAATACGCAAAGGACATATACGTAAAATGGAAACGCAAATTATTGTGTGGTCCTGCGTGGTTTGCCATTTCTAGTTGTCTTTGATAAGAACGCGTCCATCTATAAACAAACACAACACACGTACAATGAACCATTGGTTGTCTTATAATAGAGACATGAGAGATCGGAGGAAAACTTTGATAGGAAACATCTTCATCTATTTGATAGCAAACTCCTACTACTGTAATACATCTAACGATTGTCTGTCAATTAGCTCAGCCATGTTATTCTTGGATTGGTCGCCGAACTTCTGGTCTTATGATGCTTGGTGACGCTAACATTACATTTAGTCAAAGGAAAATAATTGGCCATAAGGACAAAACAGATCACAAACAGGTCACAAACATAATAAAAATAATTGGACATACGAACTAATTAAGGTGTTGGTCACAAACAGCTGTTGGCAGATGACAAACTGGGTTTAAATAAATAAATAATTCCAGAATGCACTCTTAATACTGAATTGATTCAAACGCCATCAAATCAGTGATATATGTTATCGGCAGGACCACGCCTTTTTAACGTGCGAATATAAAAAATTAATATACATTTGAGAAATTCCGCTTAACTGTAAGGTTGCCTATTAATACGTACGTCATTGTAGAAGTACAAATTGCAAAATGCCATGTCAGATATGTTTCTGCTGTTTAAAAAAGAAAATACTTTAGATTGAATAGGGGGGCTAAGACCCATTCTACAAGATAATGATGAGAGATCATAAAAGGATAAGAAATCATAAAACATGAACGCCTCACATGCACACAAAACGTCGTATTTTCGAACGATGCCGTTGTTAGAGGCAAAGACCTTTAGTATCTCCGTGCCCACTATTATGATAGCAAGTCCGAAATACCTTCGCTCTATTTACGGTAATTAATCTACCGTGTATTCTTAATAAAACAACTCTCCAGATATAACAACAGGGATTTTGAAAATGAACATGGCACTATCTAAGTGTTTCCCATGTTTCTCAAATTCACTTCTAAGACTCTAAGTCCACGTCATCCATTAGTTCCAATTCGAGTGAATAGACGTTGTCACGTTTATCGATGCGCCACCTGACGAATGTGAAGCAAACCTTTTTGCTGCAATATAAAGCATTTTGAAATCAAAATCTCCCTTAAAATATTCAAAATATGAAACGAATTGTACTAATAGACTCTTTGGAAGATTCAATTAATTAATCTATTGTTAATGGAAAATTATATTAATATTTGACTCATTAAGTCATGTTTTGACCAAAAACAAACATGATTGAAATCTCAAAATGGTGAAAATAGCAAAGTGCAAAATGCTATGCAATACTTATGTAACTGTTTCAGTGAGTAATTCAGCTAAGCATAATCTATTGGTAAGATGATCGATTCCATGAATGCGTAATGAGGATAAAGGAGAAGAGGAAGAGGCCGGTTCCTGGAAAGTAGTCTATTCGGAAGACTTCGTTTTAAAATAACATATTTTATTAAATTCTTGTGATTTTCGCCTAAGACGAATTTTAACTGTACCGTTGTGTGGAGGAATAGTTTACAGAATTGATCGTCATGTTTAGAAATAGAGGAACATTTTAAAAATTTTATTGATTGTATCGACCGCAAAATTAATGATGAAATTCTGTGTATTAGCCAGTTCCCTTGAACACTCATAGCAAAACTATTGCCATACAGAGTTAGCAAAATACCATTTACGGCCGTTTCGACCACAGGCATTGATTATTACTGATCTGTGGATATTACAAGTATTTTAATTAAAGTTAAATAATTTTATCATTATTGATTTCTGATACATTATATGTAAGACACTGTCCTTGACACCGTGGATTGGATATTTTAAGACATGCCTCAAATCTCAATACGTAACGTAAAAAGTTAAAAACATAGAATTCATAAATTCCTATTCACATCGAGATCATTTCTCTTTCCTGCGCTGGGTAAGTCCACAATTTTCACTAGGTGGCGCCGAACTAAAGCGGCATTCATCAGTTGCTTCTCACTCTTAGAAAATGTGAATCCAATTTACAAAAGGTCTCTTTCGACTAAATTATGATTAACTAATTCAAGTGCTTTATAATAAAAGTGGTTCTAATGTTTCGTTTATTTTAACGGTTTGAAACCATCATTTATATTTTTGCCACAACACCACACCTTTAATAGACGCCAAACATAAAATACACATATGAGAAATTCCGCTTAACCGCTAGGTCCATGAGCGAGAAATCATAAAGCAATTACCATAATATGAGGCAAAATGCAAGAACGCTGATATATCCGACAAAACCCCGGAAACACCACAAGAGAATTGGGACATGGAATGTCCGTACTATGGTACGGGACGGGAAGTTAGCAGAGTGGTAACAGTCTTGAACGATGAAGCAGAATGTCGCGGGCTCGATCCCCGCAGGAGCCCTAGATTCGACTCAGCCTTACTCGCTAGAGAGCGGCAAAAACTTTGGAGCAGCGTTGAGCTGCGAAGGTAAAACGTGGGACTGAGAAAAGTAATGTTAACCTACCCCAGATTAATGGCTTTTACCACCAACGTCGCTGATTGCCTAGACCGGAGATAAGCACCGGAACCCAACGCTCGGACACGAGTACGGGACCTACCTTTACCTTTTTAAAGATTTATTTAAATCTATAATTATTAACCCGTCAAGCACCAAGGGAGGGGTCCGGACGGACCCCGCATGAACTGTTTTTCAAAAAACTAAGCGAGAATAATTAAGTAAGCAATCCATACGCTTTCATCTATTTCTACTGTGGCATGTACCTTGTATTGTGGTGTACATAGATTGTTGCTGCAGTTCCACAGATGTAAATAAACTGCGAGTAAATGACGGCACTATGCTTCCGAAACCTGTCCCAGTAATGGTAACAAGACTCGATGCTGTCAATTTGTCAAACGAAAGTGGTGCTATTACTGTCCGCACAAGGACAGAAATTTCAGAAAAGTGAGGACAGTCTGCAGCCGCTGTAGCAAACATATCTGTCCTGACCACTTGAAACGCGTTGAAGTCATTCGTTGTTTGCAGTGCAGCACTGCTGACACAGACAGTGAGTAACTAGGCTTGTGTGCAACAGTGGCTGGCAATATGATGATCTTATTTCTTAGTAACATATTACCAGTAGCTTCTGTTTTGTTCTTGCACAATGAATGCACTGAAATAATTCTTCGTTGTCTAGTATTTGTGCAGCTAATTTGCTGAGTTCAAAAGCCTAGCGTCCCAATGGCTACTATGGCTCTAGCCATGGGCGGCGCACTTGAGGGGGCGACAGATTTTGGAAGGGACCTTTTTTGGCTTGTCAGGTGTAATAAGAGTGAATTTGGGGAGGCGGATTTTGCAGGAGCCATGGGCGGCTTAGTTGACTACTATTTTATTCATCAACTAGTTTTCGTTTAGTAGTACAAGTTGTTTGTGGTTTGTAACAGTAAATCTCTATAGGCCTAAATACACTTAATAGAAGAAACTGCCACTGATCTGATTAATTTTAAATTGTTGCATTGAATCCTCCTTGGTTCCTGTATAAACTGTCCTTTCGATTAGTCGGGGTCGAAGTCTTATTCCTTGCTAATTGTTGCCATTTGGCGATGAACATCATAGGGTAAGAGTAAGAACAGTATTATCCAGCAAAGTGGATCAGTGGTATCAAACTGATTTCATGTAGCGGGACACATAAAAGTCTTTGAGGTTGTCGCGGGCAGTGTTTAATTTAGACTCCTGGACTCCGGGGGGGAGGCAACTGAAAAATCCGGGGGAAAAACTGACAAAGCCTGGAGAAATTCGGCTAGGGGCCGCTGTTAGTCCATGTAGTATTCCAAAATTTCTGGGAGGGAATTTGAAATTTCCGGGAGGGAAAAGCACAATTTTCCCGGAAACGGCCTAGATTAAACACTGGTCGCGGCCGGATTTGTACAAAAACCTTAACACGAACAGCAGTAGGACTATTACGCAAAACAGTATTTAAAAAGAATGTTTCAGATTGTTTTATTTCTTTCCTACCGTATGTAAATAAATTGAGTTTTATATATGTAGTCTCCCATTTTCACATATGGATTTTTGAACACGTCTTAAATAAAGTAACTTTGCTTGAACAAAAAGTTATTTCCTGTATCAAGGCACATACACGCGGGTCGGATGAAAATCTGTTGTGGCCGTATCCGACCCGCGAGCGGTGTTTTTTACCCCGGTTAAGACGACGACGAAGAGCCGTTAATGTGAACTAATGCAAAAATAAAGCGAGTATTTTAGCACTACCATCTACTGTTTCCTATCAAATGTTTGGCAAAACAGGATCACATCCATTGCTCTTATATGCGAGGTCCTTTCACTTGATTAACAGGTAGAAATTTCTGAGCTCTTACATTTTGCCTCTTAATTCAATTGGCATTGCATTGCGAATGAGTTGTTCTAGCCTTACGGTTAAGCGAATTTCCTGAATATATGATTCATTGTCTGTGTCAAATAAAGGTGTTTTCGTGACGAAACGCAAGTCGCAGAATGAAAACCTTCGGAAGAAATGAATCGCTGAAGTCACAAGTCACGTGTGCTTGAATTATTTGAATTCATTTGGATTAAACCGATATCTCTATAAATATTTATTCAGTTTTCCACAGAATTTTAATTTTAGTGAACCTATGCTACGTGTAACAAAGCTTGCTTTGGTCGTTAATAGCTAGTGCCGAGAAAGAAAATGAATGCTTTTTTGCACATGTTTTTCTTGCATTTTGGCAGAAAACAACGTGGATTTGGAGAAAATGGTGAGAACCTACTAGAGATTAATGGCTTATATACATACGACGTTTTATCCCATCAGCTTACCGCTGCCCTAATTTGACCTTTATGAATTACTGATTTTCTGTATACTTTTTCCTGCATTTTCAGGAAAAAACCCGCGTCTGGAGAAAATAATGGCAACCTACAGCAGATTAATGGCTTATTATAGCTTAACGATCTATCTCGCAGCTTAACACTGCTCCTAATTTCACTACAGCCCTCTAGCGTGTAAGGCCAAGACGACCTCAAGACTCCTGCGGGTATCGAACCCGCGACCTTATGCTCGATAGTCCAGTCCCTACTACAACGAAAAGGCCGTATTGATCTACTTTAGAGAGAACAAAGCCGAAGATTAGGTTGCACAGGGCTTCAACCTTTTAAACATTCTTCTTATTCTTCTTCTTTCTATCCTTCTTTCCTTCCGTCTTTCCCTATTGGGTTGGACGATGGGTCTGAATGAGTTCCTTCCACTTCTGTCTGTCTCTTGCTGCTCTGGTCATTTGGATGAAGTTTAATGTTTAAGTTAAATGTTAAACATTACAAAGAGGGAAATTACCGCAAATGGAGAGAATGTTTGACTGACCTGCTGTCACGGAAATATCAAAGCACTTTGCATCTAACAATTATGGCATCGTTCCAAAAGACGATGCTTTATCTGCACGAGAGGCGTTCATGTTTTCACTTTGTTGTCTTCAATAATTAAACCTATCTTTCAAAATGGATGTTCGCCTCCTCTCTTCACTGTAAAGTATTTTCTCTTAATTTAACAGCGGAAACATATCTGCTCTAGCATTTTGCAATTTGCACTTCTCCAAATCTATTGGAAGTCGATGGGACCACCTGCGGTACAGCGGAATTTCTTAAATCTATATTTTAACGTTCACGCGTTAAAAAGGTGTGGTTCTGACGATACGACATATCACTGATTTGATGGCGTCTGAATCAATCCAGTGTTAAAAGTGCATCCATCGGCTCTTGCGACATGGAAAGATGGAAATATGGAAAGAGACCGGACCATGATATCTTGGCAAGTCGGGCGCTGCCTGGTGTGGACGTCACTGTGGCAGACACAGTTGCTGCCACTCATCTGCCATTGACGACCCTGTATCTCTCTGTCTCTGTCTTTCTCTCTGTCCGGGGCGAAAAGGGCAATTTCCCTCCAAACGGCCTCGATTAAAAACTGCCTTGTCTAACTCCCATTTCCAGAGTTCTTGGTTAGGAGTTTTCTCCATTCGCAAGGATATTTATCGACAGGATCACGCGGAGGATTCTTATGAGTCTGCTGCCTAAGTAGTCTCTTCCTTTTCTACAGTCACTTCACTTGATCGACCACATTTTCGTTGCTCACGAAGCAACAGGCGTTCACTTTGTCATTTCGATTCTATTTTATCTTTGGTTCAGCTTCAGAAATACTCCTGCCATGGTATTTTGCACTTTGCTCTTCCCCGAAGTATAGAGCTACAAACAAATTTGCACACAGCAACACACAAACATACATCCACACACACAGGCACGCGGACGCGCTCACTCACAAAACCACGTCAAAGCGTTATATTGAAATTGAATTAATTTGTCCGCCATCTAGCGACTCTTGGTCTAGTCTTGTTACGGGCATCAAGAAGTCATTGAATTTAAAGTTGTGTAGAGAATTAAATGAATACTGACAATGTTTCCTTTTACCTTTACTAAATTCACTTGATACAAGCAAATGCTATTTCAGCGATTTACTTCTACGAACACTTTGATTTCGCGATGTTCGTGTTCGTCCCGTGAACACCTTTATTAAACGCCAAACATAAAACATACATCTGAGAAACTCCGCTTAACCGCTAGGTGAAAGGGGAACTCAACTAAAAGCAATTATAATAAGAGGCAAAATTGTTAGGGCGGAGATCTCTGTCGTTAAATCAAGAGAAAAGATCTCTCACAGAAGAGCAAAGGGAGGAAATCTATTTCGGACAAATTCTGATAAGAAGCATTCAAGAATTCGGAGACACAACACCTAATCGTTAACCAGACGAATGTCTTTCGCAACGATACGATCTTTGATATTTTCCTGTCTACTACATACTGTCTTCCGCTATTGACAAGTTATTGACGTTAGTAGTTGCCACGTTAAGAGATAGGAATGGTTTTATCTTTAGAATTCGGTCATAGAACACTCTTAAGAAGACACAAATATTGTTCAAAATAAACCTGACTGCCACACAGGAACGGCGAAACTGAACAAGAAGGCGGAAAGTCTTCTAAAGCAAACAAAAGTCACATTAGAACACTGATATAACTTATTCTTTCCTGATCAATTTCGAGATCTACCTAACGCAAAATGAAACATTTTACGGCAACTACCTGTTTGAGTTATTAATGGGTTTTGGTCAGCTATGCCATTATGCATCTGGGAAAATTGGGTCATCTGAAATCATGTTGCAAATAGGGTTAAGAGCAACATGCTTCTCTTTTTCTCTCAACTTTATGTCTAGTTTCAGTCCGTGTAAGAATTGTCAAATTGCTTCTTTTACTGTCTCGTCATTTGTCCCATTTTGATTGCATGCGGTCGAGTGCTTAACTAAGAGAACGCTGTCTTTAGTCGTTTTAAAATAAATAAGAAAGAGCCATCTGCTTATGTCAATAATTTACACTGAAATTTTGCAACTTCTTCATAGACCCCTTAAGAGAAGGACTGGCGGCGCGCGTCCTCGGGTCCGCGAACTTGGATCCATTGAATTTTTGACACCACCGCATCTATTTTATGCCATAACTTAAGTTCGAGTGTAGGTACAGCGTAAAATTTGGCAGTCTAACTGAGAATTGAATTTCCGGTACTTTCCCGTTATCCGGACCCCACTGAAGAAATGCTTAGCGGGACGGAAAATTTTGAAATTTTTAATTGGCGTTGACCCTTTCGTCAAAAAGCGGTATCGTGGCATTAGTGTATGATGAACATCTTCGATTTTGGATGAGATTTTCGGATGATTTTCAAAGATTTTCGGATGAGAATGATTAAACAGCTGTGAAGCGGATGAGAATGATTAAACAGCTGTTAACAGTATTTGCATATGCTATGACGACAGAAGCAGTCGACAGCGTTCGGATTGGTCGTTTCTAGGTCACCTATAAATTGTCACCTATCAGCAGCCAATCGATGCCGAGGATCTGTACCACGTGACGAGGAGTTATGAAAACCGTCGCTAAACCGATTAACTAGAGAAGAAGGAAGAAAATGTCGATCGGCAGAATTTGTGTGCATTAGATTTAATCAATTGTCTTTTAAGAAGTGTTATTTCCAATAGTTTTGCTTAGTGAACTTTTAATTAGAGTTTCGTGACGATGTTGATGCTGTGTTACAGGACATTTTAATTTTCTCTTATTTAATTGATGTTTTATTAGCGTTGTGACTTTTGTAGTAGAATAGCGTCTGTGGTAACTGTCGCTAGCCTAGACATTAGTAGTGAACTTAAGTTAGAAGAGAAAGACTGTCAGACGTTTGATTCGATGACAGCTATTGTTGATGTTGAATATATTGTTTAGATTATTAAAAGATATATTTTTGGTAAAGTTGGTTGTATTATAATAATGTGTGACTATTCCGGTGACGATGATCCCTGGAGCAACAAGACAAAATGGCGTCAGCACGTTAAATTTAATGCGATGAATCCCGATGATCACTTCCACTGGAAGCGGTGAAGGATTTTTGGCCACCAATATCTCAAATGTAATTTTATTATACGCATAACTGTTTTCTAAGCATTTCTCAGCGCATTTCTTAATATCTCTTCTGTTTTCTAAGCATTTCTTCAGTGGGGTCCGGATAACGGGAAAGTACCGAATTTCCTACAAATATCAAGCAACCGGAAGTTGATGACGTCATTACTTATTTAAATAACAAATTAACAAATTAACGTATATCCATTGAGTTTCTAATGCAATAGCATCTCTTACACGTTGCAATTGGAGATTGCAGCTATGAAACTTGGTAGTTACACTCAGAATTGAACTCTCTACCCATCCCAGGTAACCGGAAGTTTATGAAATCGTGACTTATTTCAAGTTACCTGAAGTTGATGACGACACTACTTATTAAATTAACAAATAAAGAGATTAACGTGCGTCGAATGAGTTCCTAGTAATTGCTGCGGCTGCAAATTGACATAGTTGTATCATCAAAAGCGCTTAATGATACAGCTCTGCTATTTTGTTAATGAAATAAGGCATGACGTCATACACTTCCGGTTACCTGGGATGGGTAGAGAGTTCATTTCTGAGTGTAAATACCAAGTTTCAGACGCCATCAAATCTATTCACCGACTGTTTAATACTTCTCGCATTGGCTTTGCCAGACGTGCAGGTGACAAGTCCCCTATTAGACCAAGAATGAAATGTCAGGTTAGAGTCGTAAGCAATATGTAGATAAATCAAGTGTGATCTAACAGAGCATCAACGCAGCAAAAATGTCAAACTTTGTTCCTTTGTTGCTCTCTCTCTCTCTCTCTCTCTCTCTCTCCTCATTCGTCTTCCTCTTTCTTTCGTTCCTTCCGTCTTTTCCTATTAATTGGGTTGGACGATGGGTCTGAATGAGTTACGTCCACTTCTGTCTGTCTCTTGCTGCTCTGGTCAGTTGGATGAAGTTCATTTGCATTTCTTCTGCATCCTCTTTTAAGTTGTCTATCCATGTTTTTCTTGGCCTTCCTTTTCTCCTTTACCCTTCAACATAGCTGTATAGTGCTTTCTTTGGTAGTCTTTCTTCCTTCATTCTTTCAACATGACCAAACCATTTCAGTCTTCGTTTCTGTATTGATTCGAGAATCGCTTCTTTTTGCTCTGTCTTTTCTCTGATCATTTCATTTCTTATTCTTTGTCTTCTGCTGACTCCTGCTATTCCTCTTAACCAGTTCATTTCTGCAGTCATTAATCTTCTTTCGTCTTTCTTCTTTAAGGTCCAGCATTCTGATCCATATAATAGTATTGGTTTGATCAGTGTATTATATTTTTCGATATAAATTTTCTTAAATTTATATAAAAAAGTGAGCTGTTCCAGTTCAAACTTAGGTTTATGCTAATTAAATAAGTAAATTTATCTGGTTTAATTTACATAAGCGGGTCAATTCTAAGATCTTCCACAGAAGCATCTGATTCAGATCCCCGATTGCAGACGCGAGCGAGAAAGCATAGAAATGTAGAATTTAATTAATACAGAGACTTTTAGGGATGCACAAAAACGACATTTGAGAAATTCCGCTTAACCACACGGTACTGCGTCGCTTGATCGTTCGGTTAACAGCAAAGGGCAGATGGCTGTGGCGGATTTATTTCTAAATTAATCAAATGAGAAAATACGAATACACAAAGGACATATACGTGAAATGGAAACGTAAATTATTGTGGGTCCTGCATGGCCGGCCATTTCTAGTTGTCTTTGATAAGAACGCGTCCATCTATAAACAAACACAACACACGCACAATGAACCATTGGTTGTCTTATAGAGACATGAGAGATCGGTGGAAAACTTTGATAGGAAACATCTTCATCTATTTGATAGGAAACGCCTACTCATCCATATAGGCGAATTTAGAGTTTAATATTTGGGTAGGCTAGCATGGGGTCTGGGGGTGCCATCCATCACGCGTGCCTTCCAGCACGGTTGCCGTCCAGCAGGGGTGCCCTCCGGCACGCGACAGACCTGGTGTTGATGAAAAAAACATTTTTTTGTTTTGGTGGGATTAGTTGGGTAGGCGTAAGCCCACCCTAGCCTTTAATAAAATCCGCCTATGCTCATCAAACCATTGTCTGTCACTTAGCTCAGCCATGCTATTGTTGCATTGTTAGCCGAACCTTTGGTCTTTGAATGATTGGTTACACTAACATTTGGGCATAGGATAATAATTGGACATAGGCCCTACGGACTTTAGGTCACAAACAGCTGTTGGAAGATGACAAAATGGGTTTAAATAATCAAAGTTTTCTTTCCAGAATACTGTACACTTTAGATACTGGATTGATTCAGACGCCATCAAATAAGTAATATGCGTTGTCGTCAGGACTACACCTTTTTAACGTGTGAATATTAAAATATACATTTGAGAAATTCCGCTAAACCGTTGGGTGTCAATCCGAGTTCAATGTCCTTGTAGAAGTGCAAATTGCAAAATGCTATGGCAGATCTGTTTCTGCTGTTTTAAAAAAGAGAAAATACTTTACATTGAAGAGAGGAGGCTAAGACTCATTCTACAAGATAATGATGATATATCATAAAAGAAAAACACGAACGCCTCACATGCACATATAACATCGTATTTTCGAACGATGCCGTTGTTAGAGGCAAAGTCCTTTGGTATATCCGTGTCCACTATTATGATAAGCAGGTCAGAAATACCTTCGCTCTATTTACGGTAATCTACCTTATATTCCTAATAAAACAACTCTCCAGATATAGCAACAACGGTTTCAAAATGAACATGGCACTGTCTAAGAGCACGTCATCCATAATTAGTTCTAATTCGAGTGAATAGACCAGGGGTGAGTCACCAGACCTGTAGTAACAAAGAGCCATTTTTGTAAATTCTACAAATCTTGAGAGCCCCCAACTCGCAATGGAAAATCATTTTATTCATTTATTTTAAGAAATTATTATAATTCTCGATTAATAATTTAAAGTTTATTTATTAATATATGAAATTCATAAAATTCAATCCCATATAAAATTCATAATGATGATGAACATTATTATCGCTGTGTTTCTGCTTAGTAGCCTTTGAACAGGCAAGTTTATTTCGATCTGGTTGGTAGCTTGTAGTTGTAGTTGTGGCGCGAAGAAGTTCGGTGAGATGTTGGTTACTAGTTAGGCTACAGCTTGAACTTCATTGTGGAATACAATGATTCACAGCAGCAGGTTGTTCCGAAAATGGATATAAGTCAACAACTAGCTTTCTTAAGCTGATGATATCTGTCCTGACCACTTGAAACGCGTTGAAGTCATTCATTGTTTGCAATGCAGCACTGCTGACACAGACAGTGAGTAACTAGGCCTATGTGCAACAGTGGCTGACAATATGATGATATTTTTTCTTAGTAACATATTACCAGTAGCTTCTGTTTTGTTCTTGCACAATGAATGCACAGAAACAATTCTTCATTGTCTAGTATTTGTGCAGCTAACTTTCTGAGTTCAAAAGCCTAGCGTCCCAAATGGCTACTATGGCTCTAGCCATGGCGGCGCACTTGAAAAGGCGACAGATTTTGGAAGAGACCTTTTTTGGCTTGTCAGGTGTAATAAGAGTGACTTTGGGGAGGCGGATTTGGCAGGAGCCATGGGCGGCAGGAGTGTTCGCTACGCCACTGGCTTATTTGACTACTATTTTATTCATCAACTAGTTTTGGTTTAGTAGTACAAGTTGTTTGTGGTTTGTAACAGTAAAACTCTATGGGCCTAAATACACTTAATAGAAGAAACACGACTTCAAAAAGTTTCACATTAACGATGCTACATGTATTTGCCTATCACACGTGTTTAGCCATATATATCTAGTTCTTCTCACTGGAGTCTCTGCGACTGAAGCGGTATATCTGATTAATTTTCATCGTTTTAAATTGTTGCATTGAATTGTGCCTCTCAGCTAAGAAATAATCTCACTTTCTTTCAGCTAGGTCAATCCCTTCCGCTAACGAAACAGTTCTACGAACAGTGAAAGCATCTCGAGTGTCAGTGATGTCGCTTTTCATTGAATCTTCGGTGCATATAGTATGGGCAATGATAGCATAATGACATGTGTGTGTTGTGCTTGTTTAAAGATGCTTCTGTATCTAACACTATGAATGTCTAAGTATAACGGCATTAAATTTGGGTATTGGATTATCTAAAATAGCGTAAGTATAAAACACAATCGGCGAATATTGACTAGATGTTTGGTTTTATTGATTTCAGTCTTTGCTCCTTAGGATATACTCGGCGTCTCTTCTATGGGGTCAGTCATGGCCCCTAATCTACTTGAATCTCTGTCTTCATGCTACGCGTATCCTCCTTGGTTCCTGTATAAACTGTCCTTTCGATTAGTCGGGGTCGAAGTCTTATCTCTTGCTAATTGTTGCCATCTGGCGATGAACATCATAGGGTAAGAGTAAGAACAGTATTATCCAGCAAAGTGGATCAGTGGTATCAAACTGATTTCATGTAGCGGGACACATAAAAGTCTTTGAGGTTGTCGCGGGCAGTGTTTAATCTAGACTCCTGGACTCCGAAGGGGAACTGAAAAATCCGGGGAAAAAATGATAAAGCCGGGGGAATTCGGCTAGGGGCCGCTGTTAGTCCATGTAGTATTCCAAAATTTCCGGGAGGGAATTTGAAATTTCCGAGAGAGAAAAGGACAATTTTCCCCCGGAAACGGCCTAGATTAAACACTGGTCGCGGGCCGGATTTGTGCAAAAACCTTAACACGAACCGCAGTAGGACTATTACGCAAAACAGTATTTAAAAAAGTGTGTTCCAGATTTTTTAAATTTCTTTCCTACCGTATGTAAATAAATTGAGTTTTATGTATGTAATCTCCCATTTTCACAAATGCATTTTTTGAACACGTCTTAAATAAGGTAACTTTGCTTGAACATAAAGTTATTTCCTGTATCAAGGCACATACACGCGGGTCGGATGAAAATCTGTCGTGGCCGTATCCGACCCGCGAGCGGTGTTTGTCACCCCTGTATAGACGACGATGTGTAGCCGTTAATGTGAACTAATGCAAAAATAAAGCGAGTATTTTAGCACTACCATCTATTGTTTTCTATCAAATGTTTGGCAAAACAGGATCACCTCCATTGCTCTTATATGCGAGGTCCTTTCACTTGATTAACAGGTAGAAATTTCTCAGCCCTTACATTTTGCCTCTTAATTCAATTGGCATTGCATTGCGAATGAGTTGTTCGAAACGCAAGTCGCAGAATGAAAACCTTCGGAAGAAATGAATCGCTGAAGTCACAAGTCACGTGTGCTTGAATTATTTGAACTCATTTGGATTAAACCGATATCTCTATAAATATTTATTCAGTTTTCCACAGAATTTTAATTTTAGTCAACCCATGATACGCGTAACAAAGCTTGCTTTGGTCGTTAATAGCTAGTGCCGAGAAAGAAAATGAATGCTTTTCTGCACATGTTTTTCTTGCATTTTGGCAGAAAACAATGTGGATTTGGAGAAAATGGTGAGAACCTACTAGAGATTAATGGCTTATATACATCAGACGCTTTATCCCATCAGCTTACCGCTGCCCTAATTTGACCTTTATGAATTACTGATTTTCTGTATACTTTTTCCTGCATTTTCAGGAAAAAACCCGCGTCTGGAGAAAATAATGGCAACCTACAGCAGATTAATGGCTTATTATAGCTTAACGATCTATCTCGCAGCTTAACACTGCTCCTAATTTCACTACAGCCCTCTAGCGTGTAAGGCCAAGACGACCTCAAGACTCCTGCGGGTATCGAACCCGTGACCTTATGCTCGATAGTCCTGTCCCTATTACAACGAAAGGGCCGTATTGATCTACTTTAGAGACAACAAAGCCGAAGATTAGGTTGCACAGGGCTTCAACCTTTTAAACATTCTTCCTCTTCTTCTTTCCGTCTTTCCTTCCGTCTTTCCCTATTGGGTTGGACGATGGGTCTGAATGACTTCCTTCCACTTCTGTCTGTCTCTTGCTGCTCTGGTCATTTGGATGAAGTTTAATGTTTAAGTTAAATGTTAAACATTACAAAGAGGGAAATTATCGCAAATGGAGAGAAGGTTTGTCGGACCTGATGTCACGGAAATATCAAAGCACTTTGCATCTAACAAATGGCATCGTTCCAAAAGACGATGCTTTATCTGCACGAGAGGCGTTCATGTTTTCACTTTGTTGTCTTCAATAATCAAACCTATCTTTCAGAATGGATGTTCGCCTCCTCTCTTCAATGTAAAGTATTTTCTCTTAATTTAACAGCGGAAACATATCTGCCATAGCATTTTGCAATTTGCACTTCTCCAAATCTATTGTCCGGTAATTACGCAGCTGACGACACCACCTTGCGGTAAAGCGGAATTTCTCAAATCTATATTTTAACGTTCACGCATTAAAAAGGTGTGGTTCTGACGATACGACATATCACTGATTTGATGGCGTCTCAATCAATCCAGTGTTAAAAGTGCATTTCGGAAACAAACAAAACTTTAATTATTTAAATCAAAATAATTCTCAAGAAGATAACCAACTTTTGTAGCTTCTACCTTAGCCAATACCATCAGACTCGCCTAAGAGCTGATGGGCAGCGGAACGATTCAGCGACTGGCTTCATGCGCTGCCCATCGATCGGCTCTTGCGGCATGGAAAGATGGAAATACGGAAAGAGACCGGACCATGATATCTTGGCAAGTCGGACGCTGCCTGGTGTGGACGTCACTGTGGCACACACAGTTGCTGCCACTCATCTGCCATTGACGACTCTGTCTCTCTCTGTCTCTGTCTTTCTCTCTGTCTCCCTCTGTCTGTCAGGGACGTCATTTGGGGGCAGGGGGTCGTTAGCACATTCAGACGCCATCAAATCAGTAATATGCGTTGTAGTCAGGACCACACCTTTTTAACGCGTGAACATTTGAATATACATTTGAGAAATTCCGCTTAACCGCAAGGCCAGAATTTTCAGTTGTACAACTTCAAATACTGCAAACTGCGATGGCAGACATGTTTCTGCTGTTAAATTAAGAAAAAATACTTTACATTGAAGGGAGCAGGCAAGGATCCAGACATCGAAACAATGCAAACAAACTGGCTTTGGTGTCCATTGATTAGATCATTAGAACCGAAAACGATTCACACTAAAAACGGACGAGGAAAGAATTGATAAGAAGAAGGAATTGATGCTGAAATTCCATCGCTTATCATTTGCTGCAATTTAAAAACAACGAGGCGCTCTTATAAATTTCATTTTTACAGTCTTGGCCATAAGTTTGGAAATAGAGCAAAGAGTCAGCATTTCTGACATTTCAACTGCTGTGAATCCATCATATTTTGTTACAGTAATATTGTCCATCCTATTTTTCTTTAGTGATTCATTGCGAACAATAATCCGCCGCTTTTTGTTTTCCATCTGCAGTCTTTTTATTTGTGTTAACGTTTGACGGAATTCGTCTATGAGAAGAGCAAATACAAAATACAAATTGTAGCAATGTCATTGTTAAACGCAAACTGCTTTGGTATTTCCGTCGCCAGTATTATACATAATACATACAAAAACATACGTTCCATTTGCGGTAATTTACCTCCTAAACACAGAAACTCTCCAGAAATCGCAGCCTGATGCCATATTTGAAATACTGATTATAATCTAAGTTTTGTTTCATGCACTTTCGACACTGGATTGATTCAGACGCCATCAAATCAGCATTATGCGTTGTCGTCAGGACCACACCTTTTAAACGCGTGGATATTAATATATACATTTGAGAAATTCCGCTTTACCGCCAGGTTCGCTGACAGTCTGTACGCCTTTGTAGAAGTTCAAACTGCAAAATGCTATGCCAGAGAAGTGTCTGCGGCTTAATTAATCCATAAAAGGAGCGAGAATTTTCAGCTCCGTTATCTGTAATGGACACGAGAATATCAACATACTGATCATCTTTGCAGCTGAGTGACAAACATTCGTTTATGGCCTATAGGGCGCTTGCGTTTTCTTATTCTTGACTAGAAAGATGCTCGCTTCGCTCGCAGTGCAGGATAATACTAATCCAATACCTATACCTAATACCCAATCCTTGATTTCATGCTGAACAACATTTCAATGATGTACTGTACATGCGCCACCTAGCCAAGCTCTGCGCCGCGTAATAATTAGGCCTATGTACGTTAAAATCACGCAACTGTGACCATTTGTGACGCTGTACACGTATTTTTTGTGTACATTAAAATGTACGTTAAAATTGCGCAAGTTCCTCAAGCTACGAACAATTGTTACCAATAGCAACGTCGACGCACGCCCACACCCCTCTGACGCTGCAATGACTCGACTAAACCGTGTTAAACTACGATTCTACGAACAATTGTTACCAATAGCAACGTCGTCTTCGAACATCGCCCACCGACGCATCGCGACGTAAGGACTAAACCGTCTACCAATAGTCAACCAATCAGAACGCTTGAAGTTAACAGACATACAGAATAAGGATTTTAATATTATAGACTAGAAAGATGCTCGCTTCGCTCGCAGTGCAGGATAAATACTAATCCAATACCTATACCTAATACCCAATCATTGAATTCATGCTGAACAACATTTCAATGAAGTACATACGCCACCTAGCCAAGCTCTGCGCCACGTAATAATTAGGCCTATGTACGTTAAAATCACGCAACTGTGACCATTTGTGACGCTGTACACGTATTTTTTGTGTACGTTAAAATTGCGCAACTTCCTCGAGCTACGCTCATCAACGCATCGCGACGTTGTACACATGACGTTGCAATGAACAATTGAACGTACACTTCGTCAAACGCTTCTTCGACTAAACCGGTTGGTTACCAATAGCAACGTCGTCTTCGAACATCGTCCACCAACGCATCGCGACGTAAGGACTAAACGGTCTACCAATAGTCAACGCTCGCCCACCAACGCATCGCGACGTAAGGACTAAACGGTCTACCAATAGTCAACGCTCGCCCACCAACGCATCGCGACGTAAGGACTAAACGGTCTAAACCGTCTACCAATAGTCAACCAATCAGAACGCTTGAAGGTAACAGACAGAGAGACATACAGATAAGGATTTTAATATTATAGATGTTTCAATTCGGAATTTTTCCGAAATTGTATCATAACCCCTATCTATCTGTTAAAATTCAATGAGGGTTGGAATGTGGTGATGTCAAAACTCCACTGGAATAGTAGAAAGGAAATTGTTGCCGTGAGAGAGAGCGGGGGCAAATGTCCCTAATGTTCAGGGAAAGGTTCAAAAATTAAACAAAAATGGAGTCCATTGCATGATTAAAAAACTTTTGGTGCAATAATTTTGAGAGGAAGTATGCGATTAAGTCTTTTCGACTATACCTAAGCGCCGAGGCTCTGAGGGTCGGCGGAGCACGCCCGGATGCTCTTCTTATACTGAGCTCACTCAATTAGTAGACAGTGTAATTCCAACTCTTCGGGATTGGATGTTTTCCAATAGACTTCGACTGAACCCTGATAAAACTCAACTTATCTGGCTTGGTACTAAACATCTGCACTCAGAAATTGATTATGACTTACTGAACTCTCTCTCTTTCCCGATCTATCTTTCTTAAATTGTATCAAAAACCTTGGTATTTACTTTAACAGTAACTTGACCTTCAAAGAGCATTTTTCTAGACTCTCTCGATCCTGCTTTTGTGGCGACCCCGCCGGCTCGCGGTCTCGTAGCGCGGCCGGCGGTCGGGCGGCCCCCAACGCCCGCTCGGTCTCCCGATCGCCATCAGCCGCCGACTCTGCCTGATCGGCAGCGTCAGTTTCCCTTTCCGGCTCTCCGACATCAGAGGAGGTGTCCGCGGCTGCCGGGCAGGCAACACACTGAGGATGGCCGCTTCTCAACGTAGGGTTCTCGTTTTCCTCCTCTGACTCTCTATCCGTTCCGGCCCCGGCCTCGTCCGAGAGACCCTTTAACTCATGCCTCTTATCGCTGGCCACCGCTTGGTCTCGGCGCCTTAAGCGATTTCTATATGTATTCCTGGTCTCTGGCTTCGACTTGGCCCCATGTCTCTTCATTCTTGGCAATTTAGCCGTTTTCCACACTCTTATAGACAGGCGGCGTTGTCTCTAACCTGTTGCGGCTTCCTCACACGCTGGGTAATCTCTGCTCTCGCTTGTAGACGGGCAGCGGCGTCTGTTTGCTTCCTCAGCGCTTTCACCAAACCCAAGGTTATCCTTGCCTGAATGGACGGCGTTTCCACTCTTTTCCTTGGCCGTCGATTCACTCAAACTGTCTCCCCGCGCCTTCACGACAGGCGGGCGTCTGTCTCCTCCCTTGGCTCAGAATTGACCTCCTGGGCACTAACGTGACCTCAGGTAGGCGAGGTTCATCACAGCCAAGGTTCACCTTCACGGACAGTGCGCTGAGACTCCGGCGTCACAGCGACTTTCAGAGACACGAACACAACTTGCCTTTATTGGTTTATTTTTATTTATTTATTAATAAACCAAGCAACAATGACAACAATGGCTACAGTGGCAACACTGGTAACACGGACAAAGACGCGGTAGCTAGACGCAGTCCGGACATCCACAATAACTAGCGTCAACAGAAATGCAATCAATAGCCTTTGATACGTCAATATGAAACGATAAGCTTTAGCACTTTAAACGGGCTCCAAATACTCGCTTTCAATCGCTGTGCTTTCTTTACTCTATCGCTTCACAGTATAAGCCAGCATGGTACGAAAAGACGATCTCATGACAAAGACTGAAATTTTCAGAGTTTTGAAACTTTTTGACGGACACTTAGGCGGATTTTTCGTCTGTAGTCTGTATTTTCGCGTAGTTACCGTCAATAGGAAAAAGTAGGGACCTGTTTAAGAACGTTTTTCTTAGCGGTGATCAGGGGCTTCGCCTACGGCTAAGCGACGCGGCAATCGCTCCTGCCAGATGGGCGCGCGTCTCAAGCGGACTTTAGTTCAACAGCCGCCTGCCTCCGCCTAGTGACGCGGGCTACATAAATTCCCATATTTCGGAGATTTTCGATTTTTAGAACCAGCCCTTGAGGGCGCTCGCTCCCAAATGTCCCTGTCTACGCGTTTTATCCGTCAGGAAGCTCAACTTCGGACCCACCCCCCGGGCGTCGTCGGTAGCGGCGAAGGGCGCTTCGCCGCCGGCGACGCGCATCGCCGTCAGGACCTTGTTCCCCGGGCGCGCTCTTTAGGCGGAATTTCAAGCTGTAGGGCCACGTCCGCTTAGATGCCGTCGGGAACCATAAATCGTTGCCGGTTTATACAACTTATCTCTCGGTCTTTGGGCGGCCGTGGCGATTCTAATAATTTTACCGAAGCCTTAGCGTCTTAGCCTAGCGCGTGCTCTGTCCGTTTTACATGAATTAAAACTTTATTAATTAATTAAAATTAGTACAAAATACATTATTATAACGCTAATTAATTAGATTAACTTATTAACTAACAAGTTTATACAGTTAAGCAATCATTAATAATAATAATAATAATAATAATAATAATAATAATAATAATAATAATAATAATAATAATAATAATAATAATAATAATAATAATAATAATAATGCTATCTGTGGCACATGGTCGCCACACTTTTTACCAACTTAGGCAAATTAGGGTTATTCGTTCTTCGCTTTCTTTATCTGCAGCCAAATCTTTGGTTCATGCTTTTGCGGCTAGTAGCCTAGACTATTGCAATTCTCTTTTTCTTGGCCTGTCCAAAAGCCAAACAAGTTAGGCAAATTAGGGTACGGGAACATTCTGGTAAGAGTATCCAATAATTTGGAGCCAAAATGTCTACTCATTAATCAAAAGAACGTCTATTGCAGCAATACTATTGTTGGATCATATTTGTGTGGATATTTTCTTGTCCTTTGTATCAATAAAGTAAAACGAGAAATTACACTAATCAGGCTTATTACCAGAAATCTCGTTTCAATGACCACGATTTGCATGTAAATATGATTTATTTAATTATAGAATTATTCAACAAATATCAAAAACTCTTGATCCTCTTAATACGAATTCATCTCTAAATAGAACCAAACAACCAATTAACTTGCTTACTAACAAATTAGCTTTGTTTGAATGAAGCGGAAAATGCGATATCAGAGTAATAATTACTGCAGACACATTAATTCAAGTAAAATGTTTCATCTGGAAAAGCGAGCTCTTTGTTTTGACTTACACACAGGGCGCGATTTGTAAAGAGAAGGGGGGATTCCCCCCACTGCCCAACTGCATTCCCCTACTGCTACATCCCCACCATTACATCCCCACTGCACACTTTCAGATGGAAATACAAGACACACTTCCCAACAACTACAACCCCCAAGCTCGACATATCCCCCACTGCTCCAGGTCACAAATCGCACTCTGCTTACACACACACATGTCTATAATACATATATATTCTATTATGAAATATAATATATATATATATATATATATATATATATATATATATATATATATATATATATATATATATATATATATATATATTAGGACACAATTTTTTTCGGTTATGGCATATATATTCGTCGTGCATTTTTATTTTCATTCCTGTAATGCATAATTATATCTGCTACACTGGCTACAGCATTTTGCACTTTGCTGTGAGCATGGAGTTAGTGTGTACTGTCGACAACCTTGCGGTTAGGCGGAATTTCTCAAATGTATATAATTACATTCCGTTCTTAAAAAGGTGTGTTTATTTCGAAAACGCAAATCACTTATTCAAAGTCTCAATATTAATGAAATTCTTCATTTGCATGTTGTTTCGTTCCCATCTGCAATCGGGGATCTGAATGCTTCAACATAGCACTGGCGGCTCTAGGATTTGGCAAGTGGGGGGCCGTTGGGGTGGCAACTTCTAATCATGGAGGGCCAACCATTTGTTTTTTAATGTATGTAGCATTAAGTATAGGGTCCCAACTGGGGTGGCTACTGGGGGCCAGGCACTCAATAGGAGGGCACGGCCCCCCCGCCATTCTCCCCCGGTGGAGCCGCCACTGCAACATAGAGATAAAAATCTGATTTAGATCTCCGATTTGATACGTTTATGCCAATTAAAACAGATAATCTGTCTGATTTATCTGACTTAAGTCTAAATTTGAACTGGCACAGTTTGTATTTGATAAAAATTCTGGAAAAAACAATATATCGTAGTTATATCGAAGATACATTCACACGCACAACTCAATTTATTCAGCATTCGCCAGATGGCGAAGCGATGAACTAATAGCGTAATGATGAAAGTCCGTGTTCGCATTATGGAAAAGGGGCCATCCATAATATGTGGATGGCCCCTAATGCCTTAAAGATGCATCATGCCTTAGCTGCACAATAAGCGTCCAGGTTCTCCATAAGAATTTTTTCAGAGTTTCTCTCAACCAAGTCGTTGATACGAAATATTTCTCTTGATTTATTGGCAGACGAATCCCATGAAAGGTTAATAAATTAAAAACACTTTCAGATGGAAATACAAGACGCAGTTCACAAGTTCACAATGAATTACTAGTGAAAAATTATTATGTCACACACTAATAATGTCAGAAATTATAAAAGATTCACAGTTGTTAATATGCTCTGTTTCCAAACTTATTATTATTATTATTATTATTATTATTATTATTATTATTATTATTATTATTATTATTATTTGGTTTCCATATGTCAGAATCCTTTAATTGATCAAATACCACTGAATGATCAGTCGTCGCACAAATTTTCATCTCACCCTCAGACCGCCAGGGGCGCAGCGACGGGAGGTATATCGGTATATATACCCCCTCCCCCACACACAAAAATCAGTCTATCTTAAAGTATTTTATGTGATTTACATGTGGTTATGTGTGGTTTAAATGGGTTATGTGGTTTATAGTTAAGATTTATAAACACCCAAAATATTTATACCCTCCCAAATCAAATTCCTGGCTACGCCCTGCAGGCGGCCTCATATTCTATAAGCTTATACAGTATACATTTGCAATGTTCCCACTTGTACCATGACCCATAGTAGCTGCATTCATGAAAACAACGTTAAAGCATCATCGCCACCTGGCGAACAACCCCATAACGCTTTTGTATTTTCGAAATATGTAAAACATCTTTCGAATGAAAAGCTTCTTATTATTCTAGCAAATTAATTATTCGATTGAGGAAAGGATTTATGAAACCTATTTTTCGAGTATAAAATAATACAATAATAATGTAAGAAAATATTTTGGATTCACAGAGTTAAATGTTAACAATGCTGATTTGTTCGCTCTGTTTCTGAAAACGAAGACGAAGATTCTAGAATACACCTGGCTTCTATCTTTTAAACATTACAAAGGTACTAAAAGGTACGCTCCATGGGCTCAACTACCGTACGGAGAACAGAAGGGTTTTAACACCTTCAGTTTTACATGGCAACGGCTGAATGAGGGCGGTTGCCAGCCTTTTCCCTCGCCGCCTTTCCTTCCACCGAGTTAACATCCGATGTACTCATTCACAACTGAGTCGACTGGGGGCGCTTGGGACAAAAACAACCGAAAAGTTTGTGCCCCGCGGCCGGAAGTTGAACCACGGACTTTAGTAAGATTGGCAGACTAGTGCGCTAACCACTGCTCCACCTCGCACCCTTACGAGGGGTAAATAACCACAGGTGTAGCAAAGGTTTGTAGGACCATCTATCACAATAGAAGACATCTGGACACGGAAATATCAAAGCACTTTGCATCTTACTATAGCATCGTTCCAAAAGACTTCGTTTTACATGCATGAGAAGCGTTCATGTCTTCATTTTGTTGTTTAAGGATAAATATCTTTTCAAAATAGATCTCCCACCCCCCCCCCCAATTTACCTCTACGATAGCATTGATTCAGCAATATTCGTCTTCATCCCGAAAACACCTTCATTAGACACCAAACATAAAATATACATTTGAGAAATTCCGCTTAACCGCAAGGTCTGATCGCGACTCCGTCAAGCAATTGCAATAAGAGGCAAAATGTAAGGGCGGAGATACAGTTCCTCTGTTGGTAAAACTTGAAAAGATCTCGCACAGAAGAGCAAAGGAGGTGATCTGTTTCGGACAAATTCTCATAAGAAACATCACGAGTTGGGGACACAATAAATCATGCCCGCCTGAACGAATTTTGGTCAGGGGTGCAAATTTTTCGAAGTGAAATTTTCTCTTTCAAATCCTTGACAAGCAAAAAAAGGTCTTGGACGCTAGAATTTACCTTTAAAATAGCTTGACAAGCCAATAAGGTCGTCTGTACACTCTGCACCCTCTGCACCCCTGTTATATTCCACATTAGGAGCCATCTCCATACTTTAGGACGGGTATTTCAGTAAAAGCCAAAATTCGTAAAATAACACCACGTCCTACTATCTTCTTCTTCATGTGCCATGTATTGCTACGTCGGCGACCATGGATTTCCACTCTTCTCTGTTTCTGGCTTTCCTTATCAGTTCGATGTTGTCTGTAGTTCTTGTCGCTTCTCTTAGGCTGTCCGTAAACTTTATTCTTTGTCTTCCTCTTGCTCTTTTCCCCTCTATTTTTCCTGTTATGGCTAGATTTTCCAATCCGTCTTTTCTTATTAGATGTCCAAAGAATTCAAGCTGCTGCTTTCTTATGGTTTTCAGTAATTTTCTTTTTGTACCAAAAGTTTTTAGTACTTCCTCATTCCTCCTACTATCGGTTAAGCGAAATTTCTCATATGTGTATTTTATGTTCCGCGTCTAATAAAGGTGTCCTCGTGAAGAAAACGAATATCGCAGAATCAAAACGTAAAATTGGACTTGAATTAATTATGAGAATCTCTTTCTACCACAGAACTGAGTAAACCTTTAATACTCGTCACAATTCGCTAGATGGCGCAGTGATGAGAGCCAATTAGATGTCATCGAAGCGAGATTTGGTGAAAACGGAGTAAATTAACCTTTACTTTCTTACGTCTTTGAAGAGATAGTAGGATAATAAAACAAGCGATTATTAATGAATGACATTTCTCATCCAAAGCCATAAAGAAGTTATAAGAAATGTATTCTGTGAGTGAGTATGAAAGCTGAGAATCAGGAATTTTAGTCCTTATTCTCACATATATGTGGCTGCTTTTCATAGTCTTTCATGACAGAGGTTTAGCTCTGTGTGGTTGAAGAACGGCCTCATTCTTATACGCTGGTCTTTCCACAGCTTATAGTAATCATTAATGTTAACCTGGCGCCAGAACCAGACGTGAAACCTTTAATTCGTCCTATTCATTTACACTTCTAGTTAATCTCAACAACTATTAACTATGGTCTATGTGCGTCTAAACTTAACATGCTTTGCACGCCTATCTTTTGCCATTTGTGAGACCACTGGCACCTGGCAACCGGAGGCGCTCCGGATGGACAGGACCCCACACGAAGAACCCATCCGCCCATGTCACGGACTCCTCACTAAAGACACTCTCGATATCATTTCTTTGCAAATCACTGAAATCAATTTTAAACAAAAACTGACAAAAAAGTAGACAAACCACATCACATTATTCACGAACAGCTGTCAGCCTGGCAAATTGTCAATACTGTAAATGCACATTCCATTTGCTGACTGCTGACAGATAAGATCAGAGTATGAACAAGTAAAGTAAGAGTCAACGTCTCTCAGAAGGTCCTATTCGATACTAAGCAAACTAACAATGGAATTGCTCCAAAAGACGAATCCTTTGTATCCACGAGAGGTGCTCACATTTTTATTTTGTTTTCTCTCTTTATTGTCTTTCCAAATTGGATCTTTATCTCCACTCCTCAGTTTAAAGCATTTTCTCTTAATTTAACCGAAGAAACGTATCTGACATAGCATTTTGCAGTTTGAACTTCTACAAAGAAATTCTGGCTCATGACGAACTTAGCGGTTAAGCGGAATTTCTCAAATGTATATTTTAATATTCACGCGTTTAAAAGGTGTGGTCCTGACGACATCGCATATTACTGATTTGATGGCGTCTGAATCAATCCAGTGTTATAAGTGCATTCCTGAAACAAAACTTACATTATTTAATCCCGTTTGTCATCTGGCAGCAGATATTTCTGACCTAAAGTCCGTATGACCAATAGTTCTATGACCAAATATTCGTGTGCTAATCATACTTTGAACAAAAGTCCTGCTACCGATCCAACAATATCATGGCTGTTATAATTGATAAACACTAGTTTGATGGATGAGTTTGCGTTTCCTAATTCTTGATGTTTCCTATCAAAGTTTCTCCTTCTCCTCCATACAAGATGTGTTCATTCGATTTAATCGTGTGTGTGTGCGTGTGTGTGCGTCTGTGTTTTTGTGTGTGTGTCTGTGTATTTGTGCGTGTGTCTGTGTATTTGTGGGTGTGTGTGACCATTATGTAATTTTATTTTCATTTGATTGAAGCATACATACATTCGCCACAGCATTTAGCACTCTGCTGCTGAGAGTTTACTGCAAGAAACCTTTCGATTAAAAGGAATTTCTAAAGTAGGCTATGTATCAATATATTCACTTAATAAAAAGGTGTGACCGTCAAGAAAACGCATCTACAGCAAGGCGTTCAGTTTCAGTTGAGTAAGTCGTCAGTTCATAAGATCTCCATCTCGCGAATGGCGTAGAAAATTAGTTGTGCATGCGAAATATGTTATCCTGTTATCTTTGACATCTATTTCTTAGATTTTATATAAATGGTAAACATGCAGGTGTAGAATTTCATTGATAGGCCTACAGACACTTTGATTAAGTGATTTGCTTTTTCGAATTTAACACACCTTTTTAAGAGCGCAAAATAAGGATATACATTTGAGAAATTCCGCTTAACCGCAACGTCAAACCGACGCAGACAAGTCACAATAAGAACTGCAAAATGCAAAATACTGTGGCGGTCTAGCGGATAAAAATTCTGCATGAATAAAATGAAAATGAACACACAGACACACACACACGGGCGCACAGTGGCGTAACCAGGATTTCCGGAAGGGGGTTTTGGTTTTGACTTTTGACCGTAACCAACTTTCAAAAATCTTGACAAGCAAAAAAGGGTCATCCTATGTATCTTTCCTTCTACAATTGATGCTGACAATCAAAAAAGAACGTCAAGCCTATGGCGCTTAAAAAAGTTTGAAAAAATTTTGGTCAGCAGCCCCAAAGGGGAGTTTTGACCCTCAAAACCACGTCCGAAACTTTAAAAATGCATGGAAACACATTATAATTTTTTCCAATATATATATATATATATATATATATATATATATATATATATATATATATATATATATATCTTCTTCATTTTCTTTCTTTCCTTCCGTCTTTCCCTATTGGGTTGGACGATGGGTCTGAATGAGTTCCTTCCACTTATGTCTGTCTCTTGCTGCTCTGGTCAATTGGATTAAGTTCATTTGCATTTCTTCTGCATCCTCTTTTCAGTTTTCTATCCATTGTTTTCTTGGTCTTCCTTTTCTCCTTTTCCCTTCAACATAGTTGTATAGTGCTTTCTTTGGTATGCTTTCTTCCTTCATTCTTTCAACATGACCAAACCATTTCAGTCTTCGTTTCTGTATTGATTCGGGTATCGTTTCTTTTTGCTCTGTCTTTTCTCTGATCATTTCATTTCTTATTCTTTGTCTTCTGCTGACTCCTGCTATTCCTCTTAACCAGCTCATTTCTGCAGTCATTAATCTTCTTTCGTCTTTCTTCTTCAAGGTCCAGCATTCTGATCCATATAATAGTATTGGTTTGATCAGTGTATTATATTTTTCGATATAAATTTTCTTAAATTTATATAAAAAAGTGAGCTGTTCCAGATCAAACTTAGGTTTATGCTAATTAAATAAGAAAATTTAGCTTATTTAATTGACATAAGCGTCTCAATTCTGAGATCTTCCACAGAAGCATCTGATTAAGATCTCCGATTCCAGACGCGAGCGAGAAAGCATGCAAATGGTAGAATTTAATTAATGCAGAGACTTTTTAGGAATGCACAATAACAATATTTGAGAAATTCCGCTTAACCACACGGTACAGCGTCGCTTGAGCGTCCGGTTAACAGCAAATGGCTGTGGCGGATTTATTTCTAAATTAATCAAATGAGAAAATACGAATACACAAAGGACATATACGTAAAATCGAAACGCAAATTATTGTGGGTCCTGCATGGCCTGCCATTTCTAGTTGTCTTTGCTAAGAACGCGTCCGTCTATAAACAAACACAACACACGCACAATGAACCATTGGTTGTCTAATAGAGACATGAGAGATCGGAGAAAAACTTTGATAGGAAACATCTTCATCTATTTGATAGCAAACTCCTACTACTGTAATATATCTAACGTCAATTAGCTCAGCCATGCTATTGTTGGATTGGTCGCCGAACTTCTGGTCTTATGATGCTTGGTGACGCTAACATTACATTTAGTCAAAGGAAAATAATTGGCAATACGAATAAAACAGATCACAAACAGGTCACAAACATAATAAAAATAATTGGACATACGCACTAATTAATGTGTTGGTCACAAACAGCTGTTGGCAGATGACAAACTGGGTTTAAATAATTAATTAATTCCAGAATGCGCGTTTAATACTGGATTGATTCAGACGCCATCAAATCAGTGATATACGTTATCGTCAGGACCACACCCTTTTAACGTGCGAATATAAAAATATACATTTGAGAAATTCCGCTTAACCGTAAGGTTGTTAGGTCATATGTAAGTCCTTGTAGAAGTACAAATTGCAAAATGCCATGTCAGATCTGTTTCTGCTGTTAAAAAAAAGAGAAAATACTTTAAATTGATCATTGAAGAGGGGAGGCTAAGACCCATTCTACAAGATAATGATGAGAGATCATAAAAGGATACGAAATCATAAAACATGAACGCCTCACATGCACACAAAACGTCGTATTTTGGAACTATGCCGTTGTTAGAGGCAAAGTCCTTTAGTATCTCCGTGCCCACTATTATGATAAGCAGGTCAGAAATACCTTCGCTCTATTTACGGTAATCTACCTTCTATTCTTAATCAAACAACTATCCAGATATAGAAACAGCGATTTTGAAAATGAACATGGCACTGTCTAAGTGCTTCCCATGTTTCTCAAATTCACTTCTAAGACTCTAAGTTCACGTCATCCATTAGTTCCAATTCGAGTGAATAGACGTTGTCACGTTTATCGATGCGCCATCTGACAAATGTTGAGAGCAAACCTTTTTACTCCAAAATACAGCATTTTGAAATAAAAATCTCCCTTAAAATATTCAAAAAAAGAAACGAATTGTACTATTAGACTCTTTGGAAGATTCAATTTATTAAAATATTGTTGATGGAAAATTATATTAATATTTGACTCATTAAGTCATTATTTAATCACACCTGCTATAGAAGTGGAAGTTGTTATATACATGTTAAAAATAACGACAAACTGGACCAAAAACAAACACGATTGAAATCTCAAAATGGTGAAAATACCAAAGTGCAAAATGCTATGCAATACATATGTAACTGTTTCAACGAGTAATTCAACTAAAACATAATCTATTGGTCAGCTGATAGATTCCATGAATGCCTAATGAGGATAAAGAAGAAGAGGAAGAGGCCGGTTCCTGGAAAGTCGTCTATTCGGAAGACTTCGTTTTAAATTAACATATTTCGTTAAATTCTTGTGATTTTCGCCTAAGACGAATTTTAATTGCACAGAATAGATCATCATGTTTAAAAACAGAGGAACATTTTTAAAAAGTTTATTGATTATATTGACGGCAAAGTTAATTGTGAAATTCTGTGTATAAGCCATTGTCCTTGAACACGCATGGCAAAACTATAGCCAAACAGTTTTGGCATACTAGCATTTACGCCCGTTTCGGCCACAGACATTGATTAATTATTACTGATCTGTGCATATTACAAGTATTTTAATTAAAGTTAAATAATTTTTCATTATTGATTTATGTTGCATTACATGTGAGACGCTGTCCTTGAACCCGTGGATTCTATATTTTAAGACATACCCCTAACTATTGCCAAATTTATCTCAGATAAGCAGGACAGGTCGTCACAAAATATTATAATGGAATGTCATCTTTTTTGCCTAATATTTCTCGACGACCAGCAACAATTTACTTTTAATGGACTGGACAAGTCTGAATACGTAAAAGGAGAGAAATATTAAATTCCTATTCCCATTTCTCTTCTCTGCGATTGGTAAATCTATGATATTCACCATATGGCAACAGCTGAAACCAGTGGCGTAGCGTGACTTTTGGGGGCCCGGGGGGCATCTTTGCCACGGGGGCCCCAAAGTCCCAAACTTTCGTGCTGACGAGCAAAAAAAAAAAAAAAAAAAACAAATAAAAAAACGTCATCACCTTCTTTTTTTATCCTGACGAGCAAAAAAAAAAAAAAAAAAAAGGTCGTCAGCACGTTTCATTTCTAGGATTATTAGGTTAACCCTAGCTTAACCTAGCTTAGACCCCTCTTTTGGGGCCCCCAGCCAGGGCCCGGGGGCAGTCAACAAAGTGCCCCCCTGCCCCCACGTTACGCCACTGGCTGAAACCGCATTCATCGGTTGATTGCAAAATGTGAATCAAATTTGCAAAGAGCCTCATTCGATTGAATTATGATTAACTTATTCAAGTGCTTTGTAATTAACGTGGTTCTAATGTTTCGTTTATTTTAACGGTTTAAAAACTTAGCATGATTTAAAGTGGCTTAGGAGACATTACTGCCTGTGTGAAAGCCACTAGGGCACTAACGGGTCTTGAACCCGCTCCGTCAGCCTGACGCTCCAGCACGTAACCCACTCTGTCATCTTCCGCCCCGTTGAAACCGTCATTTATATTTTGCCACAACACCACACCTTTATTAGACGCCATACAAGAAATAGACATATGAGAAATTCCGCTTAACCGCAAGGTACGACGCTCGTCACGACGCAATTACCATAATATGAGGCAAAATGCAAGAACGGAGATATATCCGACAAAACCCCGGAAACATCACAAGAGATTTGGGACATGGAATGTCCGTACTATGCTACGGGGCGGGAAGTTAGCAGAGTGGTGACAGTCTTGAACGATGGAGCAGAATGTCGCGGGTTCGATCCCCGCAGGAGCCCTAGATTCGACTCAGCCTTACTCGCTAGAGAGCGGCTGTAAACTTTGGAGCAGCGTTTAGCTGCGAAGGTAAAACGTGGGACTGGGGAAAGTAATGGTAACCTACCCCAGATTAATGGCTTATACCCCCTACGTCGCTGATTGCCTAGACCGGAGATAAGCACTGGAACCCAACGCTCGGACACGAGTAGGGGACCTACCTTTACCTTTTTAAAGATTTATTTAAATCTATAATTATAAACCCGTCAAGCACCAAGGGATGTGTCCGGACGGACCCCGCATTAACTGTTTTTCAAAAATCTAAGCGAGATTAAGTAAGCAATCCATACGCTTTCATCTATTTCTACTGTGGCATGTACCTTGTATTGTGGTGTACATCGATTGTTGCTGCAGTTCCATAGATGTAAATAAACTGCGAGTAAATGATGGCACTATGCTTCCGAAACCATAGGACGTTTTATCCCATCAGCTTACCGCTGCCCTAATTTGACCTTTATGAATTACTGATTTTCTCTATACTTTTTCCTGCATTTTTCAGGAAAAAAACCGCGTCTGGAGAAAATAATGGCAACCTACAGCAGATTAATGGCTTATTATAGCTTAACGATCTATCTCGCAGCTTAAAACTGCTCCTAATTTCACTACAGCCCTCTAGCGTGTAAGGCCAAGACGACCTCAAGACTCCTGCAGGTATCGAACCCGTGACCTTATGCTCGATAGTCCCGTCCCTATTACAACGAAAGGGCCGTATTCATCTACTTTAGAGAGAACAAAGCCGAAGACTAGGTTGCACAGGGCTTCAACCTTTTAAACATTCTTCTTCTTCTTTCTATCCTTCTGTCTTTCCTTCCGTCTTTCCCTATTGGGTTGGACGATGGGTCTGAATGAGTACCTTCCACTTCTGTCTGTCTCTTGCTGCTCTGATCATTTGGATGAAGTTTAATGTTTAAGTTACATAAATGTTAAACATTACAAAGAGGGAAATTACCGCAAATGGAGAGAAGGTTAATTTGTCTGACCTGCTGTCACGGAAATATCAAAGCACTTTGCTTATAACAATTATGGCATCGTTCCAAAAGACGATGCTCTATCTGCACGAGAGGCGTTCATGTTTTCACTTTGTTGTCTTCAATAATTAAACCTATCTTTCAAAATGGATGCTCGCCCCCTCTCTCCACTGTAAAGTATTTTCTCTTAATTTAACAGCAGAAACATATCTGCTCTAGCCTTTGGCAATTTGCACTTCTCCGAATTTATTACTCGTACGCCTGTTCACCTTGCGGTAAAGCGGAATTTCTCAAATGTATATTTTAACGTTCACGCGTTAAAAAGGTGTGGTTCTGACGATACGACATATCACTGATTTGATGGCGTCTGAATCAATCCAGTGTTAAAAGTGCATTCCGGAAACAAACAAAACTTTAATTATTTAAATCAAAATAATTCTCAAGAAGATAACCAACTTTTTTAGTTTCTACCTTAGCCACTACCATCAGACTCGCCTAAGAGCTGATGGGCAGCGGAACGATTCAGCGACTGGCTTCATGCGCTGCCCATCGATCGGCTCTTGCGGCATGGAAAGATGGAAATATGGAAAGAGACCGGACCATGATATCTTGGCAAGTCGGACGCTGCCTGGTGTGGACGTCACTGTGGCAGACACATTTGCTGCCACTCATCTGCCATTGACGACCTTGTCTCTCTCTGTCTCTCTCTCTGTGTCTCTGTCTGTCTCTCTGTCTCTCTGTCTCTCTGTCTCTCTCTGTCTCTCTGTCTCTCTCTTACTCACTCTATGTCTCTGCTTCTGTCTCTGTTGTCTCTTTTTCTCTCTCTCTTCCTCTCTCTCTCTCTCTTTCTCTTTCTCTGTCTGTCTGTCTGTCTGTCTCTGTCTCTGTCTCTGTCTCTGTCTCTCTCTCTCTCTCTCTCTCTCTCTCTCTCTCTCTCTCTCTCCAGGGCATTTCAATTGCCATCAGTCACTGTGAAGTCGAGTGGGCGGAGATACAGTTTCTCTGTTGGTAAAACTTGTGAAAAGATCTCGCACAGAAGAGCAAAGGAGGTGATCTATTTCGGACAAATTCTCATAAGAAACATCACGAGTTGGGGGACAGATGCAATGAGTCAGGCCCGCCGGAACGAATTTTGGTCAGGGGTGCAAATTTTTTCGAAGTGAAAATTTCTCTTTCAAATCCTTGACAAGCAAAAAAAGGTCTTCAACGCTAGAATTTACCTTTAAAATAGCTTGACAAGCAAAAAAGGTCGTCTGTACACTCTACACCCCCTCTGCACCCCCTGTTTTTCAGGATTCAAAGGGTGCAGAGGGGGTGCAGATCATCCTCTTTCCAAGGGGTGCATTGAACCCCCTTAATTCATACTATTCATTCACACTTCTAGTTAAGCTCAACAGCTATTAACTATGGTCTATGTGCGTCTAGACTTATTATGCTTTGCACGCCTATCTTTTGCCATTTGTGAGACCCCTGGTACCTGGCAACCGGAGGCGCTCCGGATGGACTGGACCACACACGAAGAACCCATCCGCCCATGTCACGGACTCCTCGCTAAAGACACTCTCGACATCATTTCTTTGCAAATCACTGAAATCAATTTCAAAAACTGACAAAAAAGTAGACAACCCAGAACACATTATTCACGAACAGCTGTCAACCTGACAAATTGTCAATACAGTAAATGCACATTCCATTTGCTGACTGCTGACAGTTAGATAAGTATCAACATTTTTTGAGTGTGAACAAGTAAAGTCAGAGTCAACTTCTCTCAGAAGGTCCTATTCGATACTGAGCAAACTAATAATGGCATTGCTCCCAAAGACAAATGTTTTATCTCCATGATAGGTGCTCACATTTTCATTTTGTTGTCTCTATTTATTGTCTCTTCAAATTGGATCTTTATCTCCACTCTTCAATGTAGATCACTTTCTCTTAATTAAGCCGCAGACACTTATCTGTCATAGCATTTTGCAGTTTGAACTTCTACATAGACAGTTTCTTGATGACTGAACCTAGCGGTCAAGCGGAATTTCTCAAATGCATCTTATAATATTCACGCGTTTAAAAGGTGTGGCCCTGACGACAACGCATAATACTGATTTGATGGCGTCTGAATCAATCCAGTGTTAAATAGTGCATTCCTGAAACAGAATTTTAATTATTTAAATCTCACTCGTCATCTATCAACAGCTGTTTATGACTAAAAGTCCGTATGACCAATAGTTCTATGACCAAATGTTCGGGTGACTAATCATACTTTGAACAAAAGTCCAGCTACCGATCCAACAATAGCATGGCTGTTATACTTGATAAACACTAGTTTGATGGATGAGTTTGCGTTTCCTAATTCTTGATGTTTCCTATCAAAGTTTCCTCTTCTCTTCCATACAAGATGTGTTCATTCGATTTAATCGTGTGTGTGTGTGTGTGTGTGTGTGTGTGTGTGTGTGCTCATTGTGTAATTTTATTTTCATTTGGTTGAAGCATGCAACAGCATTTTGCACTTTGCTGCTGAGAGTTTAGACCACCTACTGCAAGAAACCTTTCGGTTAAGTGGAATTTCTAAACGGTCTATCAATATTTTCAGCCACCCTAACCCTGTATGTTCATTCGAAATAATAATCGCTAGGCCTATTCATTCTTTAACGCGTTAACGCCTTAGTTTGCGCGTTAATTTAACTATTCAAAGACGATTGACCATAGAACGATTGACCGTAGGACGTTTGACCACAGGACGTTTGACTCTAGCAAAACACATTTAGCAAATAGTGTCCCTAGAGGGCGCCGATAGTGTCCCTAGAACAATGGACAGCCTTATTCCGAAGTCTAGCCCACTGTACTTAGTGTATAGTCCTAGCCATAAATCCAAAATATAACCCTAACCTTAAACCTAACCCTAGTGTGACTTATAGTGTACATAGTGGGTGCGGATAGTGTGCCTAGAGGACGCGGATAATATCCCTTGTGAATGCGGATAGTGTCCGTAGAGAATAGCCAAATGCTCGTTAGTGCGGTCAGTCGTCCTATGGCCAATCGTCTTCAGTCCAATCATTTTGTGGTCAATAGTCCGAGTATCAATTTAACGACCCTAATACAATAATTAATCGTCATCATGTTCGTCCATCACACCGACGATGAACGATGACATGAGCCAACTGTCTCCATGCCTTCAGCTTTGAAAGATCCGAAATAGTTGCTTCGGTTCAGTCTGTGATCATCCATAGCATGATTTTCCTCTCCTGTGTGTAGTCTTAGTCTTGTGGAACTATGTGACCAAAGTATTGCGCTTCCTCTACAATCCAGAAATACGTCTGCCATAGCATTTTGCAAGTTGCTTCTGTTGGCCGTTAAGTGTTCCGTACTGACAACCTTACGGTTCACTAAGCGAATTTCTCAATTGTATCGTGAAATTTTCTCATCTAAAAAAGGTGTGGTACTGACAAAATTGCAAATCGCCGATTTGATGGCGTCTGACTCAATGCAGTGCTAAATTGTTCAATACTTTTTTAATTGGCTCTGTCACATATGCAGGGCCCACTATATCAGTTTTATAACAATATGATTTGATGGCGTCTAAGTCTGGATTGCATTGCGAAAAAAACAATAATTAAGTCCGATTGGATTTATCTCATTATCTGTAATAGTTTATTAATTATTTTGGAAATTGCAATTGAATATGCATTACATTTATCGCTAAGAGATTTGCTCGACATTCGCTAAGTGATGCAGCAATGAAAACAGAATTGTCCGGTGATATAGTTTTTTTGTGAAAATGTCTTGCATTGGCAGCATTGATCAAGACATCTGTGCATTTTCTTTGTCGACTGTAAGAAATTTTCTAGTATAATTTGTGCCTACAATGTATTGTTTATAGGAATTAAAATCTTGCTTCCATTCCTCAGTGAGAATCTTTCTCAGTCCCTATGATGTAATCAGTGTTTCATCTATAGAATCGCGAACAGGAATTTGGAGATAAAATGCAAAATTGTTTCTGTTGTGTTTTTAGGATGTACTGTATCTGATCCAGTTCCTTGCATCATTGCAGCCTAACTAAGTGGTCTGCGTATTTTGACAATATGTGCCAGCTATCCGACTCCACATATATATATATATATATATATATATATATATATATATATAGTATATAATAACAGTTTGTACATGTAGTGCAAGTGTTGTTAACATTGAGAAATGAATCTTGTTATTTTGGCATTTAACAATGAATAGCGTGAGGCTTTTGACTATCTTTTCATGTTGTATATGCAACTAATACAATGTATAAGGGAGGAGGTCTAATACTAGTACTACTACTACTACTACTACTACTACTACTACTACTACTACTACTACTACTACTACTACTACTACTACTACTACTATTACTACTACTACTACTACTACTACTACTACTACTACTAAAGGGCAGACCTGACATTAATGGGATCAACAGGTGGGGGCGGCGAACACCGAAGGCGAAACAGGCTCCAGAGAAGGTTTTATCGGCAATACCCCAGAGGGTTAATTAAGGACGAAGAGTTGCTGTCCCCTCCGACGTTATAATAATAATATAATATAACAAGGTTTAAAGTGGTTCAGTAGGGACTGCCCTGTGTGAGAACCACTGTTGCTCCCGTCCAATCTAATATCCTAAACTACTGAGGTTTATTTTGAACTCGTTTACAGTTGCAGCCGTTACTATCCCCTCATCCAGTTCATTCCATCTGTCCACCACTCTTGCACTAAAAAAATGCTGTTTATGTCTCCCAACCCGTTTCTTGAACAGTTTCATGCTGTGTCCTCTGGTTCGATCATACTGCTTCATTGTAAAAAATCTTTCCTTTGGCATTTCCACTTTGTTTGTTAGTATTTTGTATGTCTCGATCAAATCCCCTCTCTCTCTTTTTTTTCCAGGGTTGTTAATCCACAGTGATTTAGCCTTTCCTCATAGGTTAGTTTGTGATATCCCTTGATCATCTTTGTTGCTCTGTGTTGCACTCTTTCTAAGGTCTCTATGTCTTTCTTCAGGAATGGACACCATGCTTGAACACAATACTCTAAATGTGGACGTACCAATGTCTTGTAAAGTCTTATTATTACATCCTTCTCTCTGCTCACTATCGTTCTTTTGATCATACCTAGAATTTTGTTGGCCTTATTAGCTGCCTCTGCACATTGCCTAGATGGCTTTAAGCTGTTATGCATGATGACCCTAGATCTTTCTCCTCGTTTGTCACTTTTAGTCCCTTCCCACATAACTTAAACTCATGATCTGTTCCCCTTCTTCCCAATGTGCATCACCGAGCATTTATCTGTATTAAAAAGCATTTGCCAATCTGCCGACCACTGGGATAGTCTATTAAAGTCTTGTTGTAAAATTTTTGCTTCTGCTTCACTGTCACTCTGTCCACACAGTTTTGTGCCATCAGCGAATTTTGAAATTTTGACATTATATCATCATCGATGTCGTTGATGTATATTAAAACAATAGAGGTCCCAACACTGAACCTTGTGGCACCCCACTTATGACCTCAGCCCAATCTGAATACTTGCCTCTTATATCTACCTTCTGTCTTCTGCTCTGAAGCCAGTTTTATCCATCCAAGAACTTTACCTCTAATTCCACTGGCCTGAAGCTTGACTGCCAGTCTTGAATGAGGTACTTTATCGAATGCTTTTGCAAAGTCCAGGTATACTACATCAACTGCCTTTCCCTCATCTAGCTTGTCGTGAATCTCCTCCAAAAAGTCCAGTATGTTTGTTAAGCAAGATCTTCCTTTAATAAACCCATGCTGGCTATCCTTTAAAATCTTGTGTCTCATAAGATAGTCCAATATATTTGCTTTCATTATTTTCTCCAGAACTTTACACACTATACAGGTCAGACTCACAGGCCTATAATTTCCTGGCTCCCCACGGTTACCCTTTTTGAATATAGGAGTGACTACTGCATCCCTCCAGTCCCTAGGGACTATTCCCGATTTAAGTGACATATTGAATATTGTGGCTATTACCTCACTAACCTCATGTCTTACCTCATACAGAAATTTTGTCACGGTAACTTAAACAACTGCATTGATGTATGTCAGAATCTGGTATTAATAAAGAAAGGCCCCAGAGGAAGACACTCGGACGGTCAGAGGAAGGGAGGGGAGAGGGCGCCGGCAGGGAGCGGTAGAGTTTTGACCGTTAGGGGGCGGTAGAGTTTTGACCGTTAGAGGGCGGTAGAGTTTTTCACCGTTAGAGGGCAGTAGAGCTTTTGACCGTGAGATGGCAGTCGGGTTTTTGACCGCGAGGAGAGTCTGTGTTTAGCGCGGGTGGCGAGCAGTCGATGAGGCTCGAAGAGTGTCTTCTACTGGCCGTAAAAAGGAACTCGTGTTAATTTCAATGAAGCGCTAGGGCGATACTCAACAACTACAATATCATATCAACAACATTAATCCTAAGGAACGTCAACTTGTAAAGGGACCATTCTAAAGGCGACATTAACATCATACGTCAAAGCAACATCATATACGTATAAAGGATCATTATACGTTAAAGTTTTCACTTGATTTACCAGCATAATGATGTCTGCTTCCTTGCATTTTACCTCTTATCGTACATGCCGGGTAGACCAACCGTTCTCACAACGGTTAAGCGGAATTTCTCATAAGTGTATTTTATGTTTGGCGTCTAATAAAGGTGTTCTCGGGACGAAACGAATATCGCGCATCAAAGCGATCGCAAAACTAAAGTAAACCGCTGAAATTGCATTTGCATGAATCAAAGAAACATTTTTCAGTATTCAGTTAATTATCCACACAACCTTAAGTTCAACAAATTCTTGATGCTCTTGACAAAATTTGATCAGTATTCGCTAGATGGCGACGTCAAGAAGTCTATATCAATCCGATTACATCGAATTTTATTTTGGAAATCCGCGGCTGTGGAACGCTCTACCAGACACTGCTAACTCGTAGAACTCCTACGATCAATTCGCGAAGAACTTGAAGACACATTTATTTGCGACTTCTTATGAATGTTAAATATGTACAGCACCTTTGACTTTGGTAGACGCCATGCGTATGCGCTATATAAATTGTCTTAATAATAATAATAATAATACTAACAATACTAATAATAATAATAATAATAATAATAATAATAATAATAATAATAATAATAATAATAATAATAATAATAAAACGCAATTGTTATTGATGTGGGCGTCTCATAGTTATAAATATCCATACATCTATGAGTGTTCATTTAAGTCTTAAAATGAAATGTGATCAAAGGGGCTGTCCATTAATTACGTCAACAATTTAAAGGGGAGAGGATTCGAGAAAGTTTGACAGTCGTTGACAGTGGGAGGGGAAAGGTAAAGAGAAGTTGACGTCAACAATTTCACTTTTTACAAATAATCAAAAATAGGAAACTTTATGGAATACTACTTATTACAATGGAAAAAGCATGGTTTAAAAGGTCATAACCACCACATTTTGACACCGGATGAGCAAAACAGAAGAAAATGGTCATCACCGCAAAAATAATAGCCTTGTTATTGGGACCTGTCATTGACCTTGGGGGGGTCAAAAGTTTTTGACGTAATTATAGGGGGTAACTGAAAGTTGACAGTTGTTTCGACAGTTGTTGACAAAAGGGAGGGATTTCAGAAATTTACCAAAAATTGTTCACATAATCAGTGGTGTCGGTACGAATTTTCTTCATAGGGTGCAGATTTTCTCCAGGCAAAAGTTTTCTCTTTTAAATCTTTGACAAGCAAAAATAGGCCGGCGACGCCCAATTTCACCCTAAAAGTAAACACCTTGACAAGCCAAAAAACTTCATAATTGAAACTATTTAGAATAATAGGGAAATTGTTAGTGTGGATGTATTTATATCAAGTGTAGATATCTTGCACGGAAAAGAAGACGAGGTGATATCCTGCTTTGATAAGCATTATAAGGAAATATTATATTCAGGAACTATAGGATACACAAACGCCTACTTATTAAATCCAGTGTTTATTCTAGGCCTTCTCTGGGGGGAACCCCCAAGTTAAAAAATTCCCCCAACATTTTTTATACGTTGCTTGGGGAGATAGAAATCTCCCTCAAAAAAGGTGTGACGACGGGGGCTTTTATTTTTCGAAGAGGAGAAAAATGTAAGGATGACAACTTCTCTGCTTGCAACAGGAAGGCGGATGACCTTTTTTGCTTGTCAAGATTTTAGATTTTTAGAGACTCGAACCTTGTCCCCCCGAAACATTCCAAAATCCTCCCCCCCAATGTCAAGGTACCTAAAATAAACACTGATTAAATCGAACGGACATCTATTGCAACGGTGCGATTAGAGGATCATCAACGTGTCCAATGCGGAAACAAAATCCGAATTTTAATAATTAACGTTTTGTTTCTGGAATGGACTTTTAACACTGGATTGATTCAGACGCCATCAAGTCAGTGATAAGTCGTATCATCAGAACCACACCTTTTTAACGCGTGAACATTAAAATATACATTTGAGAAATTCCGCTTAACCGCAAGGTCGTAATTACTACATTTCAATTGGATAACTTCAAATATTGCAAACTGCTATGGTAGATATGTTTCTGCTTTTGAATTAAGACAAAATACTTTACATTGAAGAGAACAGGCAAGGATCCATTTTGGAAAGATAATTATGGGAGAGGAACAAAATAAAAACATGAACGCCTCTCGTGCAGATAAAGCATTGCCTGTTGGAACGATGCCATTTGTTAGATGCAAAGTGTTTTGGCATTTGCATGTCCACTATTATGTTAGCAGGTCGGAAAAATCTTCGCTCCATTTGCGATAGGCCTATATTTTCCTTTTGTAGTGTTTAATAGATTGAAGCCCGGTGGAACCTAATCTTCAGCTCACTTTCTCTCTAAACATTTTTGGTGGCAGCGGTGATATTCGATTCAGAGTGCTCTTCTTTTCTTGTCTTCGGTGGCCACGCTAGAGTTCGTGTTCGTAATTCGCCAACGCGTCGTCCACTTGGATTTTACGCGATTGTATTATGACGAAACAAATATTTACACTCTCATTTACAGTGTCTCATTTACAGAAACAGACATTCAACGATCTTCTCGCAGAAAGTTCTGTATCAATTAATTCATCTAAATCTTTCTAATTTCCTCACTCCTCTCAGTCTGGCCTGTTACATTTCGTCAGCCAGCGATTACATTTTGCTTTGTAAGCGCCTCAAAACCCAAGCAAATTTGTTATCTAGCGGTCAAGCGGAATTTACCTCATGTGTATTTTATGTTTTTCGTCTAAAAAAGGTGTTCACGTTCCGAAAACAATTATAGCGGAATCAAAGCGTTCGTGGAAGTAATTCGCTGAATTTGAACTTGATTCAATCAAATGAATTTATTCTAAGTAAAACGAAACATTTGTCAATATTCATTTCATTATACACACAACTTTAAATTCAAAATTATTCTTGACGAGCCTGACAAAATTTGACCATGATTCGTTAGATGGCGAAGCCGTGTATTCCTTTAACCCCTTGACCGTGTATTTAACTGTAACTCAATGTAAAATGGACGGATATATCCTGGATCACCAGTTAAGGGGTTAAATCTGATTTCATTCAAGCGTCCATTCATTTCCTTCCGATTCATTACTTCATCAGGACGCCATCTCGTGAACGCTCTACAAAATTAGTTGCACATGTGAAATCTATCTTCCATATTTTTTCCATATAAATTTATTTAAATATATATGAAAACATGAGCTGTTCCAGTTCCAACTTAGATTTATGCTAATTAAGTAAGGAAATTTATCTGATTTAATTTACATAAGCGGGCCAATTCTGAGATCTTCCACAGAAGCATCTGATTCAGATCTCCGAAAGCATGCAAATGTAGAATTTAATTAATGCAGAGACTTTTTAGGAATGCACAATAACAATATTTGATAAATTCCGCTTAACCACACGGTACTGCGTCGCTTGAACGTTCGGTTAACAGCAAAGGGCAAATGGCTGTGGCGGATTTAGTTCTAATCTAATCAAATGAGAAAATACGAATAGACAAAGGGGTGTCCCGTCACTTCCTGGACCGTCACTTCCTGGACCGTCACTTCCTGGCCCGTCACTTCCTGGACCGTCACTTCCTGGACCGTTCCTAATGTTCTATCTGTTATGTGTATGTAAACAAGTGTATACACTATGCTATACAAATCGTTGTGATCTGCAACAATACTTAGAATTACTTACTTAGAATATATAACATATAAATTCAAGATATTACAAAGGACTATAACTTTTCAAATTTTGAATCGTTGGATTACGGTTACCTACACTGACACAATGGACAGCCCCCAACCTACCTACCTACCTACCTACCTATCTACCTATTTACTTCCATTTACAATGACGGTCCAGGAAGTGACGGTCCAGGAAGTGACGGTCCAGGAAGTGACGGTCCAGGAAGTGACGGTCCAGGAAGTGACGGCCAGGAAGTGACAGGGAACCAGACAAAGGACATATACGTAAAATGGAAACGCAAATTATTGTGGGTCCTGCGTGGCCGGCCATTTCTAGTTGTCTATGATAAGAACGCGTCCATCTATAAACAAAAACAACACACGCGCAATGAACCATTGGTTGTCTTATAGAGACATGAGAGATCGGAGGAAAACTTTGATAGGAAACATCTTCATCTATTTGATAGCAAACTCCTACTACTGTAATACATCTAACGATTGTCTGTCAATTAGATCAGCCATGCTATTGCTGGATTGGTCGCCGAACTTCTGGTCTTATGATGCTTGGTGACGCTAACATTACATTTAGTCAAAGGAAAATAATTGGCCATACGAACAAAACAGATCACAAACAGGTCACAAACATAACAAAAATAATTGGACATACGGACTAATTAAGGTGTTGGTCACAAACAGCTGTTGGCAGATGACAAACTGGGTTTAAATAATTAATTAATTAATTCCAGAATGCACTTTTAATACTGGATTGATTCAGATGCCATCAAATCAGTGATATACGTTATCGTCAGGACCACACCTTTTAAAGGCGCGAATATAAAAATATACATTTGAGAAATTCCGCTTAACCGTAAGGTTGTCGTCTTAAACGTACGTTCTTGTAGAAGTACAAATTGCAAAATGCCATGTCAGATATGTTTATGGTGTTTTTAAAAAAAGAGAAAATACTTTAGATTGAAGAGGGGAGGCTAAGATCCATTCTACAAGATAATGATGAGAGATCATAAAAGGATAAGAAATCATAAAACATGAACGCCTCACATGCACACAAAACGTCGTATTTTGGAACGATGCCGTTGTTAGAGGCAAAGTCCTTTAGTATCTCCGTGCCCACTATTATGATAAGCAGGTCAGAAATACCTTCGCTTTATCTACCTTCTATTCTTAATAAAACAACTATCCAGATATAGCAAAAGCGATTTTGAAAATGAACATGGCACCATGTTTCTCAAATTCACTTCTAAGACTCTAAGAGCACGTCATCCATTAGTTCCAATTCGAGTGAATAGACGTTTATCGATGCGCCACCTGACGAATGTTGAGCAAACCTTTTTACTTCAATAGAACTCATTTTGAAATCAAAATCTCCTTTAAAATATTAAAAATATGAAACAAATTGTACTAATAGACTCTTTGAAAGATTCAATTAATTAAAATATTGTTGATGGAAAATTATATTAATATTTGACTCATTAAGGCATTATTTAATCACACCTGCTATGGAAGTGGAAGTTGTGATATACATGTTAAAAATAACGACAAACTGGACTAAAAACAAACACGATTGAAATCTCAAATTGGTGAAAATACCAAAGTGCAAAATCCTATGCAATACATATGTAACTGTTTCAGCGAGTAATTCAACTAAAACATAGTCTATTGGTCAGCTCATCGATTCCATGAATGCCTAATGAGGATAAAGGAGAAGAAGAAGTAGAGGCCGGTTCCTGGAAAGTCGTCTATTCGGAAGACTTCGTTTTAAATTAACATATTTCATTAAATTCTTGTGATTTTCGCCTAAGACGAATTTTAATTGCACAGAATAGATCATCATGTTAAAAAACAGAAGAACATTTTTTAAATTTTATTGATTACAACGCAGTGGCGGCTCTAGGATTTGGCAAGTGGGGCCGTTGGGGGGGCAACTTCTAATCATGGGGGCCAACCATTTGTTGTTTAATGTATGTAGCATTAAGTATAGGGTCCCAACTGGGGGGGCCACTGGGGGGGCCAGGCTCTCAATAGGGGGGCACGGGCCCCCCCTGGCCCACCGGTGGAGCCGCCACTGTTACAACGACGGCAAAGTTAATGAAGAAATTCTGGGTATAAGCCAGTGTCCTTTAACACTCATGGCAAAACTATAGCCATACAGTTTAGCATAATACCATTTACGGCCGTTACGGCCACAAACAAACACTGATTATTATTACTGATCTGTGGATATTACAAGTATTTTACTTAAAGTTAAATAATTTTTCATTATTGATTTCTGATACATTATATGTAAGACACTGTCCTTGAAACCGTGGATTGGATATTTTAAGACATGCCCTAAATCTCAATACGTAACGTAAAAAGTTAAAAACATAGAATTCATAAATTCCTATTCACATCGAGATCATTTCTCTTTCCTGTGCTGGGTAAATACACAATATTCACCAGGTGGCGCCGAACTAAAGCGGCATTCATCAGTTGCTTCTCACTCTTAGAAAATGTGAATCCAATTTGCAAAAGGCCTCATTCGACTAAATTATGATTAACTAATTCAAGTGCTTTATAATAAAAGTGGTTCTAATGTTTCGTTTATTTTAAGGGTTTGAAACCATGGATTTATTATTAGAGGATACGGCATTACGTCATTTCTAGCCAGGCTGCGTGAAGCCAGTAGCGCGTAGGCTAAAAATAGCACCCCCATTGTTAGCGGCCATTGTGGTTGAATCGGACACGGGGGGTAACTGAAAGTTGACAGTTGATGACAAGGAGGGAGGGGCAGTGTTATTTCTAGGATTTTGAATTTGGTGGGGGGTGTCAGGAAAATGGGGAAGTGTCGGAATTTTTAAGTCTCTTCCCGGAAAAAGGCTGACAAAAAGGTCATCCGACAATAAAAGTTTGGGGAAGGGTGTCCTCCATTGGGGAGGCGGTGTTCAGAGCTAATTAGTATCCATTTTGCATTATCACATTACCAAATTTTGGGTGTCGACCTCAAATGGGGTGGTGTGGTGTTGAGGGTGTTAGGATGGTGTAAAAATATCCCTGGGAGGTCGAAAATTGCCCAAAATTGTTGACATAATTAATGGACAGCCCCATGCCTTATTGAAAACACGATTAATGTCATCCAATAGGCTGTCCACTTGCTATTTTTCAAACACAAATTTCGAACAATAGCATCTTAATCAGTGGCGGCTCAGTGGCGGCTCCACAGGGGGGCCTCGGGGGGCGTGCCCCTATTGAGTGCCTGGCCTCCCAGTGGCCCCCTCTGGGGACCCTATACCTAATACTACATACCTGACACCAAGCGGTAGGCCCCATGGTTAGAAGTTGCCACCCCAAAGGCCCCCCCACTTGCCAAATCCTGGAGCCGCCACTGGGCCCAGGGGTGGGTCCGTGCCTCCTATTGGAGTGCCTGGCCCCCAGTGGCCACCCTGTTGGAACCCTATACTTAATACTACATACCTAACAACAAGCGGTAGGACCCCTGATTAGAAGTTGCCACCCCACACCCCCACCACTTGCCAAATCCTGGAGCCGCCACTGGGCCCAGGGTGGGTCAGTGCCCCTATTGGGTGTCTGGCCTCAGTGGCCTCCTGTTGGGACCCTATACTTAATACTACATACCTAACAACAAGCGGTAGGCCCCTATGATTAGAAGTTGCCACCCCAACGCCCCCCCACTTGCCAAATCCTGGAACCTCCACTGATCTGAATCTCCATTTTCAATACATACTAATAAAAAGTTCTTAGATCATTGATAAAACATATCCGCAACTATTCCCCATGGCTCAGCTGATGATGTTTTGGGTCTACCAATGTGGCTGCCGTTTGGGAATTTCCCAAAAAGTTGGCTTCAGCCAAATGACGTAATGCCGTCTCCTCTAATAATAACTCCATGTTTGAAACCGTCATTTATATTTTTGCCACAACACCACACCTTTATTAGACGCCAAGCATAAAATAGACATATGAGAAATTATGCTTAACCGCTAGGTACGACAGTCTTCACGAAGCAATTACCATAATATGAGGCAAAATGCAAGAACGGAGATATATCCGACAAAACCCCGGAATTTCCGGAAACATCACAAGTGAATTGGGACTTGGAATGTCCGTACTATGCTACGGGGCGGGAAGTTAGCAGAGTGGTAACAGTCTTGAATAATGGAGCAACAGGTCGCGGGCTCGATCCCCGCAAGAGCCCTAGATTCGACTCAGCCTTACTCGCTAGAGAGCGGCGGTAAACTTTGGAGCAGCGTACAAAAACCTTAACACGAACCGCAGTAGGACTATTACGCAAAACAGTATTTAAAAAGAGTGTTTCAGATTGTTTTATTTCTTTCCTATCGTATGTAAATAAATTGAGTTTTATATATGTAATGTCTCATTTTCACATATGCATTTTTTGAACACGTCTTAAATTGGCATTGCATTGCGAATGAGTTGTTCTAGCCTTACGCTTAAGCGAATTTCCTGAATATAATTATTATTCATTGTCTGTGTCAAATAAAGGTGTTTTCGTGACGAAACGCAAGTCGCAGAATGAAAACCTTCGGAAGAAATGAATCGCTGAAGTCACAAGTCACGTGTGCTTGAATTATTTGAACTCATTTGGATTAAACCGATATATCTATAAATATTTATTCAGTTTTCCACAGTATTTTAATTTTAGTGAACCTATGCTACGCGTAACAAGCTTTGGTCGTTAATAGCTAGTGCCGAGAAAGAAAATTTATGCTTTTCTGCACATGTTTTTCTTGCATTTTGGCAGAAAACAACGTAGATTTGGAGAAAATGGTGAGAACCTACTAGAGATTAATGGCTTATATACATACGACGTTTTATCCCATCAGCTTACCGCTGCCCTAATTTGACCTTTATGAATTACTGTTTTTTTCTGTATACTTTTTCCTGCATTTTCAGGAAAAAAACCCGCGTCTGGAGAAAATAATGGCAACCTACAGCAGATTAATGGCTTATTATCTCATAACGTTCTATCTCGCAGCTTAACACTGCTCCTAATTTCACTACAGCCCTCTAGCGTGTAAGGCCAAGACGACCTCAAGACTCCTGCGGGTATCGAACCCGTGACCTTATGCTCGATAGTACCGTCCCTACTACAACGAAAGGGCCGTATTGATCTACTTAAGAGAGAACAAAGCCGAAGATTAGGTTGCACAGGGCTTCAACCTTTTAAACATTCTTCTTCTTCTTCTTCTTTCTATTCTTCTTTCTTTTCTTCCGTCTTTCCCTATTGGGTTGGACGATTGGTCTGAATGAGTTCCTTCCACTTCTGTCTGTCTCTTGCTGCTCTGGTCATTTGGATGAAGTTTAATGTTTAAGTTAAATGTTAAACATTACAAAGAGGGAAATTACCGCAAATGGAGAGAGAAGGTTTGTCTGACCTGCTGTCACGGAAATATCAAAGCACTTTACATCTAACAAATGGCATCGTTCCAAAAGACGATGCTTTATCTGCACGAGAGGCGTTCATGTTTTCACTTTGTTGTCTTCAATAATTAAGCCTATCTTTCAAAATGGATGTTCGCCTCCTCTGTTCAATCTAACAGCAGAAACAAATCTATCATTTTGCAATTTGCACTTCTCCAAATCTATTGCTTGTCGAGGTCAACACCTTGCGGTAAAGCGGAATTTCTCAAATCTATCTTTTGACGTTCACGCGTTAAAAAGGTGTGGTTCTGACGATACGACATATCACTGATTTGATGGCGTCTGAATCAATCCAGTGTTAAAAGTGCATTCCGGAAACAAACAAAACTTTAATTATTTAAATCAAAATAACTCTCAAGAAGACAACCAACTTTTGTAGCTCTCAGTCCCTGAGCGTATAAAATACAAACTGGTAGTAGAAGAAGAGCTAAAAAGATGATATTTATCTGTCTCCGTTTCACTCTTTTAGCCCCAGTCGAAAGGAACTGAATATGGAAGACATTTAAAAGCATGCAGAAATCTATCCTCCTCAGCATTCTGCATTTTACTCTGCCACGTGATACCGAGAAAACATTGTGTTTAAGCGGCGTGTGTTTGTGTGTGTGTGTGTGTTTGTTTGGCTCCTTCTTTCTCAACCAGGGCTTGTGTTTAAGCGGACTTTCTTAAATGTATATTATTATTATTATTTTACGTTTTTAAAAGATTATGTTCATTTGAAAAATCCAAGCACTAAAGCAATGTCTCTATATAAATGAAATCATGCAGTCGAAATCTAAATCGGATGATATTGTGGAAGCTCTCAAAGGAATTATTCGACTTAAGCTGCTGAATTCATTATACCGCCATCTAGCGAATATTGATCAATGCACATAATGATTAGCAAAATTGTACTTAATTTAAAGTTCTGTAGAAATTTAAAAGGACAAAAGGGCATTCATCAGTTGCTTCTCACTCTTAGAAAATGTGAATCCAATTTGCAAAAGGCCTCATTCGACTAAATTACGATTAACTAATTCAAGTGCTTTATAAGAAAAGTGGTTTTAATGTTTCGTTTATTTTAACTGTTTGAAACCGCCATTTATATTTTTGCCACAACACCACACCTTTATTAGACGCCAAACATAAAATACACATATGAGAATTTCCGCTTAACCGCTAGGTAATGTGGTCGTCTAGTAGTCACGAAGCACTTACCATAATATGAGGCAAAATGCAAGAACGGAGATATATCCGACAAAACCCCGGAAACATCATAGACTTTAATATCACAAGACAGAGTCTATGGCAGGGGTGGCGAACCCGTGGCACGCGTGCCCAAAGTGACACGTGAGACGATTTTGCGTGGCACGCGATGCTGAGACGAATAATTACAAGATTTTGAAATGGAACTTGTTGAGTTTCAGTCCAGTGCAATTTGGAAACATAAGTTTGTTGACTTACGAATGCGGCTAGAAATAATTGAACGCGAGCGGTTAAATGGATTATTAGAACCTCATGTATCAGCTGAAAATGAGATTGTCAAAGTCTGGAATGAATTCCCTGGAAATTACAACTCTCTGATTGAAGTAGCAATGTCGATTTTGTCAATTTTCTCATCTACTTACTCATGTGAATCGTCATTTTCAACGATGAATTTCATAAAATCGAATACCAGAAATTGTTTGACAGATGATTTGAGTGCAGCCTGTGTATCTTTGCAGAATACAAAATATATTCCAGATATCAAACTGCTGTCGTCTACCAAACAGCAGCAAAAGTCAAATTGACTTATTTGTCATTGACGTAAACTTTGCTTAAATGTCGTAAACTTTGCTTAAATAACGAGATAGCAATAACGTGAATAAACTCTTTATATTGCAGTGACAATTATGAACTTTATTTCGTCTTAATAAAACATAAAACATTTGATCAGCTACTGGTATGTGTATACTACTATAGTAGGACTCCCGGATCAACAAACCTGCATGACTAGGTATATATAACTATACTAGTATCGCAGCTAGTACAGCTACTTGGCACGCGGTAAAATTTATCTTCTTGAAATTGTATTTATTGGCACGCGGTCAACAAAAGGTTGGCCATCCCTGGTCTATGGTATCAGAAAGTGAGGCCAGTTTGCATTGATGGTGTGTCAAGAAATGTTTACCCCGCTGAAATCTTGAAACATTTGGTACACTGTTGGAACGGATATTGTTTAGCCGTTTAACTTATTTAATGTGGACTAGTTGTTTAAATATTGTGTAATTGATCGTCTGATTTATGCGAATAGCCGCGACGTTGCTCAGTCGCTGCCGCAAATAAGCCTTCGAAAATTACATAGACATAGGTCACATAGTAACATAGGCTTATAGTCGTATAAATCAGCACTGCACAAAACGGCTTCAAAATCAACTAATAATCGACCTAAAAATCTACTTTTACGATCCGATTATAGTATTTATATTCGGAAATCAATTGGCACGAATATTAATTGTGGAAAAGATGAGTAAAAGATCAAACGGAACACATTTAAAGCAACTATAGTACACCATATTAAAGCGGTGACGTCGTCCCATATCTACGTAGGCGCTGCCCTCAAATAAATATGATAGCGCTAAAGAATTATGAGGTCTTCAAGATATCTGCGGGGCAGAGATGTGCGGATCGCGGATGGATCCGTCCGCGGAGCCGGGTCCGCAAGGATTTTAAGGATCCGCGGACCTTGGCGGACCCAAGTATTAAAAAAGCTGGCGGAGGCGGAGTATCCGCGGATCCTGAAAACTGGCAACACGCACACACAGACACACAAATACATACACATTGTGCATAGCTATTTGCTACCTTTTCAAATTACGCCCTGAATTTTATTACTATTTCATGGTTGTAGATGACCAAAGTGCCAATTATCTCTTCAATGTAGCTCTTTGATCAACAGAAACGCTAAGTTAGGAGGTTTGCATAAGAGATCAGAATAACTGACGGGAGACAGCTTCCGACAAGTTCTAACTTCAAAGTCCAGTCAACCCGACTCGGATTCAATCATTTTCCAAGTCACCTAATCCTCAGTCACTTAATCATCGTCACTTAACCCCCCTCCCGGCACGTAGGCCTTATCCCCAAGTGAATGGGTGCATGGGAAAGGTGTTAGTAAAAGACCGAATTTATTTACTATCTGCGGATGCGGATCCTCCGCGGCTCCTGATATTGGATATTCGCGCGGATGCGGATCCTCCGCGGATCTAAACCTGGCGGAGCCGGATTATCCGCGGTCCCAAAATTGTTGGATCCGCACATCTCTGCTGCGGGGTAAACATTTCTTGACTCACCATCCATGCATACTGGCTTCAACTTTGGCCTGACTTTGCCATAGATAAACGGCATCTAGTGTATTATAATAAATCTATGGAAACATCCTCAATAAAACGCAATTGTTATTGATGTGGGCGTCTCATAGTTGTAAAAATCCATACATCTATGACTGTTCATTTATGTCTTAAAATGAAATGTGATCAAAGGGGCTGTCCATTAATTACGTCAACAATTTAAAGGGGAGGGGATTCGAAAAAGTTTGACAGTTGTTGACAGGGGGAGGGGAGAGGTCAAGAGAAGTTGACGTCAACAATTTCACTTTTTACAAATAACCAAAAAATAGGAAACTTTATGGAATACAACTTATTACAATGGAAAAAGCATGGTTTAAAAGGTAATCACCGCCACATTTTGACACTCTGTGAGCAAAATAGGGAAAAATGGTCATCACCGCAAAAAATAATAACCTTGTTATTGGCACCTATCATTGATCTTGAGGGGGGCTCAAAAGGTTTTGACGTAATTATAGGAGGGGATAACTGAAAGAAGTTGACAGTTGTTGACAAGGGGGGTCAAAAATTGCCCAAAAATTGTTCACATAATCAGTGGCGTCGGAAGGAATTTTCTTTAGGGGGGCAGATTTTCTCCAGGTAAAAGTTTTCTCTTTGAAATCTTTGACAAGCAAATAAAGGTCGTCGACGCCCAATTTAACCCTAAAAATAAATACCTTGACAAGTCAAAAAATTTCATAATTGAAACTAATTAGAATAATTGGGAAATTGTTAGCGTGGATGTATTTTTATCAAGTGTAGACATCTTGCACGGAGGAGAAGACGAGGTGATATCCTGCCTGGATAATCTTTGCAAGGAAATATTATATTCAGGAACTATAGGATACACAAACGCCTACTTATTAAATCCAGTGTTTATTCTAGGCCTTCTCTTGGAGGAATCCCCCCCCCCAAAAAGTTAAAAAATCCCCCAAACATTTTTTATATGTTGCATGGGGAGATACAAATCCCCCCCCCCAAATTGTGACGACGGGGGATTTTATTTTTCGAAGAGGGTAAAATGTAAGGATGACAACTTCTCTGCTTGCATCAGGAGGGCGGATGACCTTTTTTTGCCTGTCAAGATTTTAGATTTTTAGAGACTCGGACATTGCCCCCCCCCCCGAAACATTCCAAAATCCCTCCCATTGTCAAGGTACCTAGAAAATCGATTAAATCGATTAAATCGAACGGACATCTGTTGCAACGGTGCGATTAGAGGATCATCAACGTGTCCAAAGGCGGAAAATAAATCCGAATTTTATTAATTAAAGTTTGTTTCTGGAATGGACTTTTAACACTGGATTGATTCAGACGCCATCAAATCAGTGATAAATCGTATCGTCAGAACCACACCTTTTTAACGCGAGAACATTAAAATATACATTTGAGAAATTCCGCTTAACCGGAAGGTCAGACTGAAAGCCATTCATTTGGAGAACTTCAAATATTGCAAACTGCTATGGAGTATGGTAGATATGTTTCTGCTGTGAAATTTAAAGGGGAAACGCTTTACATTGAAGAGAGTGGGCACGGATCCATTTTGAAAAGATAATTATGGGAGACGAACAAAATAAAAACACGAACGCCTCTCGTGTAAATAAATCATTGTCTTTTGGAGCGATGCCATTTGTTAGATGCAAAGTGTTTTGGTATTTCCGTGGCCACTATTATGATAGCAGGTCGGATAAATCTTCGCTCCATTTGCGATAGGCCTATATTTTCCTTTTGTAATGTTTAATAGATTGAAGCCCGGTGGAACCTAATCTTCAGCTCTCTTTCTCTCTAAACATTTTTGACGGCAGCCGTGATATTCGATACAGAGTGCTCTTCTTTTCTTGTCTTCGAGGGCCACGTTATGGTTCGTGTTCGTAATTCGCCAACGCGTCGTCCACTTGGATTTTACGCGCTTTTATTATGACGAAACAAATATGTACAGTGTCTCATTTACAGAAAATGACACTCAACGATCTTCTCGCAGAAAGTTCTGTATCAATTGTTCGATCGTTTAAAACTTTCTAATTTCCTCACTCCTCTCCGTCTGGCCGGTTGCATTTCGTCAGCCAGCGTTTACATTTTGCTTTGTAATTGCCTCAAAACCCAAGCAAATTTTTGATCTAGCGGTCAAGCGGAATTTACCGCATGTGTATTTTATGTTTTTCGTCTAAAAAAGGTGTTCACGTTGCGAAAACAAATATAGCGGAATCAAAGCGTTCTTGGAAGTAATTGGCTGAATTTGAACTTGATTCAATCAAATGAAATTATTCTAATGAAAACGAGACATTTTTCAATATTCATTTCATTATCCACACAACTTTAAACTCAATATTATTCTTGACGAGCGTGACAAATGTAACCATAATTCGTTAGATGGCGAAGCCGTGTATTCCTTTAACCACTTAACCGTGTATTTAACTGTAACTCAATGTAAAATGGACGGATATATCCGGGATCCCCAGTTAAGGGGTTAAATCCGATTTCATTCAAGCGTCCATTCATTTCCTTCCGATTCATTACTTCATCAGGACGCCATCTCGTGAACGCTGGACAAAATTAGTTGCACATGTGAAATCTATCCTCCATTTTTTTCCATATAAATTTATTTAAATATATATGAAAATATGAGCTGTTCCAGTTCAAACTTAGGTTTATGCTAATTAAGTAAGGAAATTTATCTGATTTAATTTACATAAGCGGGCCAATTCTGAGATCTTCCACAGAAGCATCTGATTCAGATCTCCGAAAGCATGCAAATGTAGAATTTAATTAATGCAGAGACTTTTTAGGAATGCACAATAACAATATTTGAGAAATTCCGCTTAACCACACGGTACTGCGTCGCTTGAGCGTCCGGTCAACAGCAAAGGGCAAATGGCTGTGGCGGATTTATTTCTAAATTAATCAAATGAGAAAATACGAATACACAAAGGACATATACGTAAAATGGAAACGTAAATTATTGTGGGACCTGCGTGGCCTGCCATTTCTAGTTGTCTTTGATAAGAAGGCGTCCATCTATAAACAAACACAACACACGCACAATGAACCATTGGTTGTCTTATAGAGACATGAGAGGTCGGAGGAAAACTTTGATAGGAAACATCTTCATCTATTTGATAGCAAACTCCTACTACTGTAATACATCTAACGATTGTCTGTCAATTAGATCAGCCATGCTATTGTTGGATTGGTCGCCGAACTTCTGGTCTTATGATGCTTGGTGACGCTAACATTACATTTAGTCAAAGGAAAATAATTGGCCATACGAATAAAACAGATCGCAAACAGGTCACAAACATAACAAAAATAATTGGACATACGGACTAATTAAGGTGTTGGTCACAATCAGCTGTTGGCAGATGACAAACTGGGTTTAAATAATTAATTAATTCCAGAATGCACTTCTCATACTGGATTGATTCAGACGCCATCAGCCCATCACATCAGTGATATACGTTATCGTCAGGACCACACCTTTTTAAGGCGAGAATATAAAAATATACATTTGAGAAATTCCGCTTAACCGTAAGGTTGTCGTCTTAAACGTACGTCATTGTAGAAGTACAAATTGCAAAATGCCATGTCAGATATGTTTCTGGTGTTTTAAAAAAGAGAAAATACTTTAGATTGAAGAGGGGAGGCTAAGACCCATTCTACAAGATAATGATGAGAGATCATAAAAGGATAAGAAATCATAAAACATGAACGCCTCACATGCACACAAAACGTCGTATTTTGGAACGATGCCGTTGTTAGAAGCAAAGTCCTTTAGTATCTCCGTGCCCACTATTATGATAAGCCGGTCAGAAATACCTTCGCTTTATTTACGGTAATTAATCTACCTTCTATTCTTAATAAAACAACTCTCCAGATATAGAAACAGCGATTTTGAAAATGAACATTGCACTGTCTAAGTGCTTCCCATGTTTCTCAAATTCACTTCTAAGACTCTAAAAGTGCACGTCATCCATTAGTTCCAATTCGAGTTAATAGACGTTGTCACGTTTATCGATGCGCCTGCTGGAGAATGTTGAGCAAACCTTTTTACTGCAATATAACTCATTTTTAAATCAAAATCTCCCTTAAAATATTCAAAATATGAAACGAATTGTACTAATAGACTCTTTGGAAGATTAAATTAATTAAAATATTGTTGATGGAAAATTATATTAATATTTGACTCATTAAGTCATTATTTATTCAAACCTGCTATAGAAGTGGAAGTTGTTATATAAATGTTAAAAATAACGACAAACTGGACCAAAAACAAACACGATTGAAATCTCAAAATGGTGAAAATACCAAAGTTCAAAATGCTATGCAGTACATTTGTAACTGTTTCAGCGAGTAATTCAACTAAAACATAGTCAATTGGTCAGCTGATCGATTCCATGAATGCGTAATGAGGATAAAGGAGAAGAAGAAGAAGAGGCCGGTTCCTGGAGTGTCGTCTATGCGGAAGACTTCGTTTTAAATTAACATATTTTATTAAATTTTTGTGATTTTCGCCTAAGACGAATTTTAATTGCACAGAATAGATCACCATGTTTAAAAACAGAAGAACATTTTAAAAATTGTATTGATGATATTGACGGCAAAGTTAATGGTGAAATTCTGTGTATAAGCCAGTGTCCTTGAACACTCATGGCAAAACTATAGCCATACAGTTTTAGCATAATACCATTTACGGCCGTTTCGGCCACAAACAAACATTGATTATTATTACTGATCTGTGGATATTACAAGTATTTTACTTAAAGTTAAATAATTTTTAATTATTGATTTCTGATATATATATATATATATATATATATTACATATATATATGTATATATCCTTAGTTTTGTCAGTCTGAGAGTTTATAGGATAATCATATATTTATTAACCTTTGCACAAAGATGTTTGAGTAATTTGTTGATGTTCTTTAATTTTAAGATATTGTTTCTTTTTGATATTGCTTCTAGCCGCAGAAGCAGCTGCGGCTAGAAAGACATCAAAATATCTGGCCCTCTCATCCACCCACATCTTCTTGCCGCTAGCATTTGAAGCATTTGGCCCCATCAACAACGACGCCCTCTCCTTTATCAACGAGCTGGGTCGACTCATTGCCCTACAATCCGGGGACAATAGAGAAGGATGCTTTCTGTTCCAAAGAATATCCGTCACGATTCAGCGTTTCAACGCCATCGCATTCCGCGGAACTTTTTCCAGTTTCCAACCGAACGAGAGCTAGCACACTAATTTCAGGTCTCCGGACAATTTTTTTATCATAAAAAAAATAAAAATAAAAATAAATTAAAAAAAATAAAAAATAAAAAAAAATTTAAAAAAAATATATATATATATTGATACTACTGATATATGTAATCAGCATGACAAAATCTACCTGGAAACCAGAAATTGCACAGGAAACAAAAACCTTGTTGACCAGTGCAAATTTTTCATTATTGATTTCTGATACATTATATGTAAGACACTGTCCTTGAAACCGTGGATTGGATATTTTAAGACATGCCTCAAATCTGAATAGGTAAAAAGTTAAAAACATAAAATTTATAAATTCTTATTCACATAGACATCAGTTCTCTTTCCTGCGCTGGGTAAATCCACAATATTCACCAGGTGGCGCCGAACTAAAGCGGCATTCATCAGTTGCTTCTCACTCTTAGAAAATGTGAATCCAATTTGCAAAAAGCCTCATTCGACTAAATTATGATTAACTAATTCAAGTGCTTTATAATAAAAGTGGTACTATTGTTTCTTTTATTTTAACGGTTTGAAACCGTCATTTATATTTTTGCCACAACACCACACCTTTATTAGACGCCAAACATAAAATAGACATATGAGAAATTGCGCTTAACCGCTAGGTTTATGAATAAGTAACCAGGAAGCAATTGCCATAATATGAGGCAAAATGCAAGAACGGAGATATATCCGACAAAACCTCGGAAACATCACAAGAGAATTGGGACATGGAATGTCCGTACTATGCTACGGGACGGGAAGTTAGCAGAGTGGTAACAGTCTTGAACGATGGAGCAGAAGGTCGCGGGCTCGATCCCCGCAGGAGCCCTAGATTCGACTCAGCCTTACTCGCTAGAGAGCGGCGGTAAACTTTGGAGCAGCGTTCAGCTGCGAAGGTAAAACGTGGGACTGGGGAAAGCAGTGGTAACCTACCCCAGATTAATGGCTTATACCACCTACGTCGCTGATTGCCTAGACCGGAGATAAGCACCGGAACCCAACGCTCGGACACGAGTACAGGACCTACCTTTACCTTTTTAAAGATTTATTTAAATCTATAATATATTAACCCGTCAAGCACCAAGGGAGGGGTCCGGACGGACCCCGCATGAACTGTTTCTCAAAAATCTAAGCGAGATTAAGTAAGCAATCCATACGCTTTCATCTATTTCTACTGTGGCATGTACCTTGTATTGTGGTGTACATCGATTGTTGCTGCCGTTCCATAGATGAATATCAATGCCATGCAAACAATGTCCTACTGAACCCTTATCCACGTGGCTCCTCAAAGAGTCTATCGAGACGATTGCGCCTTTCATCACAACACTCATGTCGCTGTCTCTTAACAGTGGAGAATTTCCTCTTCCATGGAAAAGTGCCGTCGTCCACCCGCACCTCAAGCGGCAGGGACTAGATCAAGCCGATGTCAGCAACTACCGCCCAGTCGCAAACCTCCCCTTCCTCTCCAAGTTATTGGAGAGAGTGGTGAACGGCCAGCTGGTCGCTTATCTAACGTCGAACGGCTTGATGCCCAAAGACCAGTCGGCCTACCGGAAGGGTCATTCAGCGGAGACGGCTGTCTTGCACATCTTCAACGACATCGTCGACGCGATCTCCAACGGCAAGATGTCTCTTCTCACTGCCTACTTGATCTCTCGGCGGCGTTCGATACAATCGACCACGATATCCTCGTCCGCCGCCTGGAACACTCTTATGGACTAAAAGGGATCGTCCTTGACTGGCTCAGGGACTATTTGGCCGGGAGAGTCCAGTCGATTAGTTGGAATGGTCTTATGTCTGAAACGCGCCGGGTCCTCAGCGGAGTCCCACAAGGGTCCGTTCTGGGCCCGCTACTATTTGTACTATACGTAGGAGACATAGGCCGAATCATCGAGTCGTACGGGCTGGACTCGCACGCCTATGCGGATGATGTCCAAGTCTATTCATCCTGCCAGGCTGCCACCCATCTGAGGTTGACCGACTTCGATCCAGAACAACAGACTGTATCTACGCGATCAAACAATGGACAGATGCGAACCGACTATCTCTTAACCCTAGAAAGACCGAGTTTCTATGGTTCACAACACCGAGGCGGAGGCATCTGATCAACCGCAACCCGTTTACGATTGACGGGGTCGACATCGCGCCGACGACTGAACTCCGCTTACTCGGAGTTCTCCTGGACGAGACGCTCTCCCTCTCCGGGCACCTAAACAGTGTGGCTCGTACCTGCTATTACCACCTGCGCAGGATTAAAGCGACCCGTCGTTACCTATCGTTACCGGACGTGATCAAGTTAGTTCGTGCTCTTGTCCTGACTCGTGTGGATTATTGTAACAGTCTAATACTCGGACTCCCGGACAATCTGCTAAACCGTCTTCAATCGGTACTTAACGTTTCTGCGCGACTTATACTTGGAGTCAGGTGGAATGAGCACGTTACACCTTTACTGCGGGATCGCCTTCATTGGCTCCGGATCTCTGAACGGATAACTTTCAAACGTTGTTGGCTTACGTTCAGGGCTCTGCACGACCCGTGCTGTCCCCAGTATCTTTCGAGACTGGTACACCGACCCTCACCAACCGACAGACGCTCACTGCTTCGCTCAAGATGTCGAGTTCAGCTCGTTATCCCGCACCCATCTAAGACTCCTAAATTTGGGGGACCATCAGTTTCGAGGGGGAACCCAATACTATAAAACTCCCTCCCTGAGGACATCACGAGGGAGACCACCCCCGACCGAATCTTAGCGAAACTTAAGACGCATCTTTACAACATTTCCTACTAAAGACTATTGTAAAGTGCTCTTGACTATGGCCTTCGCTACGCATATAGCTCTATAGAAATCATCATTTATAATAATAATAATGCAAAAATAAAGCGAGTATTTTAGCACTACCATCTACTGTTTCCTATCAAATGTTTGGCAAAACAGGATCACCTCCATTGCTCTTATATGCGAGTTCCTTTCACTTGATTAACAGGTAGAAATTTGCCTCTTAATTCAATTGGCATTGCATTGCGAATGAGTTGTTCTAGCCTTACGGTTAAGCGAATTACCTGAATATATTATTCATTGTCTGTGTCAAATAAAGGTGTTTTCGTGACGAAACGCAAGTCGCAGAATGAAAACCTTCGGAAGAAATGAATCGATGAAGTCACAAGTCACGTGTGCTTGAATTATTTGAACTCATTTGGATTAAACCGATATATCTATAAATATTTATTCAGTTTTCCACAGAATTTTAATTTTATTGAACCCATGCTACGCGTAACAAAGCTTGCTTTGGTCGTTAATTGCTAGTGCCGATAAAAGAAAATTTATGCTTTTCTGCACATGTTTTCTTGCATTTTGGCAGAAAACAACGTGGATTTGGAGAAAATGGTGAGAACCTACTAGAGATTAATGACTTATATACATACGACGTTTTATCCCATCAGCTTACCGCTGCCCTAATTTGACCTTTATGAATTACTGATTTTCTGTATACCCGCGTCTGGAGAAAATAATGGCAACCTACAGCAGATCAATGGCTTATTATAGCTTAACGATCTATCTCGCAGCTTAACACTGCTCCTAATTTCACTACAGCCCTCTAGCGAGTAAGGCCAAGACGACCTCAAGACTCCTGCGGGTATCGAACCCGTGACCTTATGCTCGATAGTCCCGTCCCTACTACAACGAAAGGGCCGTATTGATCTACTTTAGAGAGAACAAAGCCGAAGGTTAGGTTCCTCAGGGCTTCAACCTTTTAAACATTACAAAGAGAGAAATTACCGCAAATGGAGAGAAGGTTTGTCTGACCTACTGTCAAGGAAATATCAAAGCACTTTGCATATAACAATTATGGCATCGTTCCAAAAGACGATGCTTTATCTGCACGACAGGCGTTCATGTTTTCACTTTGTTGTCTTCAATAATTAAACCTATCTTTCAGAATGGATCTTCGCCTCCTCTCTTCAATGTAAAGTATTTTCTCTTAATTTAACAGCGGAAACAAATCTACCATAGCATTTTGCAATTTGCACTTCTCCAAATCTATGGCTGTACACCACTCCAACCGTGCGGTAAAGCGGAATTTCTCAAATGTATATTAAAACGTTCACGCGTTAAAAAGGTGTGGTTCTGACGCTAAGACATATCACTGATTTGATGGCGTCTGTATCAATCCAGTGTTAAAAGTGCATTCCGGAAACAAACAAACAAAACTTTAATTATTTAAATCAAAATAATTCTCAAGAAGATAACCAACTTTTGTAGCTTCTACCTTAGCCAATACCATCAGACTCGCCTAAGAGCTGATGAGCAGCGGAACGATTCAGCGACTGGCTTCATGCGCTGCCCATCGATCGGCTCTTGCGGCATGGAAAGATGGAAATATGGAAAGAGACCGGACCATGATATCTTGGCAAGTCGGACGCTGCCTGGTGTGGACGTCACTGTGGCAGACACAGTTGCTGCCACTCATCTATCATTGACGACCCTGTATCTCTCTGTCTCTCTCTCTCTCTGTCTCTGTCTGTCTCTCTGTCTCTCTGTCTCTCTGTCTCTCTCTGTCTCTCTCTCTTTTTATCTCTCGTCCTCTTTGTCTCTCTGTCTCTCTCTCTGTCTCTCTCTCTGTCTCTCTCTCTGTCTGTCTCTGTCTCTCTGTCTGTCTCTCTGTCTGTCTCTGTCTGTCTCTCTGTCTCTCTCTGTTTCTCTGTCTCTCTCTGTCTCTCTATGTCTCTCTCTGCCTCTCTCTCTTCCTCTCTCTCTCTCTCTCTCTCTCTCTCTCTCTCCTTACAGGGCATTTCAATTGCCATCAGTCACTGAACTTAAAGCGAGTGGGAAGTCAGAAGCTTGTCGACATGGTTATAGTGTGGTCACTGAAAGTTTGACAGTTGTTCACAAAAAAATTGCACACAATTTTTTGACGTATGAAATGAACAGCCCCTATTTAGATAAGTTTGTCTTCCATAAAACACCTTAATTAGACGCCAAACATAAGATACACATTTGAGAAATTCTGCTTAAACGCTAGGTTTATGGAAAACATGTTACAAGCAATTGCAATAAGATGCAAGATGTAAAAATTTGTATCGACGAAAGATGAGGATAATAGGTAAATAGCAAGGGCGGAGATATTTCTGTCGGTAAATCAAGTGAAAATATCTCGCATACAAGACCCGGGGTGATGATCCCACTACGGGAAAGAAATGGCAAGACACATTAAGAATTTGGAGACACATTGAAGAGAGCAGGCAAGGTGGTATCCTGCTTTGGTAATAACCTTTATAAGGAAATATTCAGGAACTATAGGATGCACAAACGCTTACTTATTAATCGAACGGACATCTACAGTACTGCAGCGGTGCGATTAGAGGATCATCGACGTGTACAATGGCACTCAAACTCCTGCGGAAACAAAACTCGAATTTTAATAATTAAAGTTTTGTTTCTGGAATGCACTTTTAGCACTGAATTGATTCAGACGCCATCAAATCAGTAATATGCGTTGTCGTCAGGACCACACCTTTTTAACGCATGAATATTAAAATATACATTTGAGAAATTCCGCTTAACCGCAAGGTCCAAAGACCAGTCGGTGAACTTCAAATACTGCAAACTGCGATGGCAGACATGTTTCTGCTGTTAAATTAAGAAAAAAATACTTTACATTGAAGAGAGCAGGCAAGGATCCTTGGCATCGAAACAATGCAAACAAACTGGCTTTGGTTTCCATTGATTAGATCATTAGAACCGAGAACAATTCACACTAAAAACGGACGAGGAAAGAATTGATAATAAGAAGAAATTGATGCCGAAATTCAATCACTTATCATTTGCTGCAATTTAAAAACAACGAGGCGCTCTTATAAATTTTATTTTTACAGTCTTGGCCATAAGATTGGAAATAGAGCAAAGAGTCAGCATTTCTGACATTTTAACTGCTGTGAATCCATCATATTTTGTTACAGTAATATTGTGGATCCTATTTTTCTCTAGTGATTCATTGCGAACAATAATCCGCTTCTTGTTTTCCATCTGCAGTCTTTTTATTTGTGTTACCGTTTGACGGAATTCGTCTATGAGAAGAGCAAATACAAAATACAAATTGTAGCAATGTCATTGTTAAACGCAAAGTGCTTTGGCACTTCCGTCGCCAGTATTATGATTGCAGGTCAGAAAAAAACATACGTTCCATTTGCGGTAATTTACCTCCTAAACACAGAAACTCTCCAGAAATCGCAGCCTGATGCCATATTTGCAATACTGATTATAATCTAAGTTTTGTTTCAGGAATGCACTTTCGACACTGGATTGATTCAGACGCCATCAAATCAGCATTATGCGTTGTCGTCAGGACCACACCTTTTAAACGCGTGGATATTAATATATACATTTGAGAAATTCCACTTTACCGTCAGGTTCGCTATTAATTAAAATGCCTTTGTAGAAGTTCAAACTGCAAAATGCTATGCCAGATAAGTGTCTGCGGCTTAATTGATGCATAAAAGGAGCGAGAATTTTCAGCTCCGTTATCTGTAATGGACACGAGAATATCAACTTACTGATCATCCAGGAATGACATGTTTGCAGCTGAGTGACAAACATTCGTTTATGACCTATAGGGCGTTTGAGTTTTCTAATTCTTGATTTTTCATTTCGGAATTTTTCCGAAATTGTATCATAACCCCTAACTATCTGTTAAAATTCAATGAGGGTTGGATTGTGGTGATGTCAAAACTCCACTGGAATAGTAGAAAGGAGATTGTTGCCGTGAGAGAGAGCGGGGGCAAATGCCTCTAATGTTCAGAGAAAGGTTCAAAAATTAAACAAAAATGGAGTCCATTGCATGATTAAAAAACTTTTGGTGCAATAATTTTGAGAGGAAGTATGCGATTAAGTCTTTTCGACTATACCTAAGCGCCGAGGCTCTGAGGGTCGGCGGAGCACGCCCGGATACTCTTCTTATACTGAGCTCACTCAATTAGTAGACAGTGTAATTCCAACTCTTCGGGATTGGATGTTTTCCAATAGACTTCGACTGAACCCTGATAAAACTCAACTTATCTGGCTTGGTACTAAACAGCTGCACTCAGAAATTGATTATGACTTACTGAACTCTCTCTTTCCCAATCTATCTTTCTTAAATTGTATCAAAAACCTTGGTATTTACTTTGACAGTAACTTGATCTTCAAAGAACACTTTGCTAGACTCTCTCGATCCTGCTTTTACCAACTTAGGCAAATTAGGGTTATTCGTTATTCGCTTTCTTTATCTGCAGCCAAATCTTTGGTTCATGCTTTTGTGGCTAGTAGCCTAGACTATTGCAATTCTCTATATTTTGGCCTGCCCTAAAGCCAAACAAGTAATTATTGTTTCCGCAGCACTTCGAGGTCAGGTACCATCTTACATTACTGAGCTTTTAAAATCACCCTCTTCCATTGCTTATCGCAGGCTCCGCTCCACTGATTAGAAGAATGTTTATGTCCCCAGATCACGCACTGCTCTTACCCAGCGTCGGGCTTTTGCAGTGACCGAACCCTCCCTATGGAATGCGTTAAACCCATCTGTTTCAGAAGCACTTCTTACTCCCTCTCTCTGCTCAATGCGAAAGCTAAAGTCTCATTACTTTACCCTGCGACCCCAATGCTAGGAGAAATAGAAGAGGCGCTTTACACGTGTCACATTACATTACATTACAGCTAGTTGTAAATATGTTCACAATCCATTAGACAAAATGCGTAAAAACATATCACCCCTGTGATATTATATTATAAATACAGCCACTTTAAGTAGTTCAAATGCTGCTATTCTGTGCGAGATATTTCCTCCTTCACATTTTACCTTACGAAAATGAATGTCGCGAATTGAAAAAAGTTAAAACAGGGGTCTCCAAATCAAATCAGACGGCGGGCCGCATTGGACCACAAAACCAACGTCGGAGGGCCGCACATGATTACAAGTACCGGTAATACCTTGGTCTAAGACTAAGTCTATAAGTTTAAGACTTTGAGTAATTTATGGTGTAAAGTGTAAATGTAGGATTGTAGGTAAAGAAAACAATAAAACATTGCATTGCACCTTGTTATTTATTATTCTTGTTCCATGTCTTTGTGAATAAGTGGGCAATTTGGTAACATCCTAGTCCTAAAAATAACGGTAAGAGCCGGTCCTATGGCTAAAATTGTTTTTCCCAAATTCGGTGGCGGGCCGGATGAAACTGTTCTGCGGCCCGGATCCGGCCCGCGGGCCGCCAGTTGGACAACCCCGCGCTAGAAGCAACGCAGCATTGAAATTGGATTTGGTTAAAATATATAAGCATTATTTCTTCATCAGAACTTAAAACTGAATAAACATTTAATACGCGTCACAACTCGCTAGATGGCGCCAATTTCTTCCGATGTCAACTCAAAATGGGTTGATGAAAGTTGGATAAAAATCGGCTTTTAGCGTCTTAAATAATTTCTTTCGTCTTCAGCCAATAATAATTCTCATTCATAGAAATGTATTCTGTGAGTATGAAAACTGAGAAACGGGAATTTTAGTCCTCATTCTCGCATGTGCCTGCTTTCATCGTCTTTCATTAGAGAGGTTTAGCTCTGTGCGTTTTAACAACGGTCTAATGCTAATACGCACAGGTCATCCAACAACTCATTGTAACTTTTAATCTTAACCTGACGCCAGAAAGAAACCTGTAATTCATCTTATTCGTTAACACTTCTAGTTATTCTCTCTGTCTCTGTCTCTCTGTCTCTCTGACTCTTTGTCTCTCTGTCTCTCTGTCTCTTTCTCTCTCTCCCCCCCTCCATTTTGTCTCCATTTTGTCATATATTATTCCTCCGTCTGACAATTTGAAGCGTATACAGCATAGCATATAAATTCAGTTAAATAGTAATTAGCAAATGAGTCAGTGAGCTAGTTGATTAGTTTATTATGAATTATTTAGTTGATGAAAACTGTTCTTAGTAGAACAACGCTCGCTTTGTTGTTTTCGCTTCATTCGATAATAGTTAAGGCATTAAACAAAGAAAATGCACACTTTCGAAGCTCTGTGATAGTTGGATGCATGGCGTTATCTTTTCCTTTCGTAAAGTACCTCTGCTCCTCTCTTCGGTGTGAAGAAATTGATCTGCCATAGCATTTTGCAAGTTGCTTTCTGTTTTTATTCATGAACTAGGTGTTTACCCGTCAAAAATGACGGGGGAGATTGGCTGTTTTACCACCCAATTTTGTGCAAATGCAATAGGATTTTGCGCAATTAATTTCCCTAACTCGCCGCCTTTTCCTTCAACCGAGTTAACGCCCATTCGCGTGAATTTTCTGAAACTTGATAGTCAACGTAAGTGTAATGATTTGGCAGTGTCGAACGACATGCAGTTCTTGATTCTCCTGTTTGCTGTGCTGCTTTTTCACTCCGACCAATAGCCTGCTCCTCATTCTCACTTTATTGTCGCAAACCTCGTGAACGCTAAACTTTTTTTGTTTTGCACGGACGGTTAGAAAGAGGAATAAAAAGGCTAAACAATGGAGCAAACCTCATCTTCTTAGTTCTTATATAGCCTGAGCTATAGCAAATTCAAAAAAGTAGGAAACTAAAATTAAAATATTTAATGGAACAGAAATCGATTTAGGAATTCAGTCATGATCCAGCAATAGCATCAATGGGAATGGACATAATGCCTTCGCTGGATCATGTTTGTAATTTTGATCAGAATTCTCAGAATTCAAAACTTTCGCGAAATTCACCGATAATAGTTATGTTCAAACATTGGGGTCATCGAGTTAGAATTGATATATCTTTGCCAAATGTCAACCGATTTTCAAACTTTATGGTTTATTTTGTTCCTCTGACATCCCTTTATAACTTTGCCGCTGACCAAAGTGGGGTTACCGCTGAAAATGTTTGGCTAGGGGCTTTGAATTGTTTTTGGGGGGGAGAGGGTGATATTTTAGGCCGTAAAGTGGACTCTACCTCCATATTTTTCTGTTATGCACGGACTGTTAGAAAGAAGAATAAAAAATCTAAACAATGGTGCAAACCTCATCTTTTTAGCTCATACATAGCCTGAGATATAGCAAATTTAAAACGTTACAGCAATCATTTCTAAGAACGCTTTTCCAAAAATTAAATCCCCAGCACGGTAACGGCTTCTGAAAATGTAATCCCTACTTGAGGGGTTAAATTTAAAAAATAGGTATTGAGGTTAGGAAGAAGTAAATATATATATAATAACGGGGGGCGGGACATTGGGAGAGGGAGGGAGGTTTGGGAGGAGGAAAGTGGGTTGTACGGGTTTTCAGACAGCGTTGTGTAGGTTTGGGAACGGGGTTTGGGGCCGGTGGGGTAGGGCGGAGCGGTGATGGGTTGGGGCTGGGGCGATTGGGAAAGAGATGGGGAGACGGAATGGAGGTTAGGAGAGAGATGGGGAGGGAATGGGAACGGAGATTTAAGGCCTGTGGGGTAGGGCGGGGCAGGGCCAGGTATGGTTTGGGGCCTGGGCGGAAATGTGTGAGGCCGCAGCGATTGGGAGAGAGATGGGGAGAGGGGAGGGGTTTGGGGAAGTTTGGGGCCTGTGGGGTAGGGCGGAGCAGGTATGGGTTGGGGCCGGTGCGATTGGGAGAGGTGTGGAGAGGGAAGGGGATTGGGAGAGGGATGGGGAGAGGTAAGGGGAAACAGGGGTTGGGGTCTGTGCGGTAGGGCGGGCGGGGATGGGTTGGGCCGGAAAGGGGATGGGTTGAGGCCGGGGCGATTGGGAGAGGGATGGGGAACGGGGATTTGAGCTGCAATTAAGACGCTTCGTTAAACGCTGCGTTTTTTTAGACAGTTTTGATTAAACAATTTCGTTGTTATGGCAACAGCGTCTTGCAAAATCTGCCGTGTATCGTGACCGACAGACAGACCGGACATCGAGAATTATATAATAAGATACCTTACGTTTAAGCGGAATTTCTCAATTGTATGGTGTAATCTTTTCATCTAAAAAAGGTGTGGCACTGACAATCTGCAAATCTCCGATTTGATATCATCTGAGTCAATACGGTGCAAAATTGCATTGCGGAAACAAAATCACATTTATCGAAATCCGGTTTGGTTTAATCTCATTGTCTGTCAAGACTGTCATTGTTAACAAATTGTTATGGAAATCTAAATTGAAGATGCATCAGATTTATCGCTACGAGATTTGTTCAACATTCGCTAGATGACGCAGCGATGAAAATTTAGGATTGCCCGGGCATGTAATGTAGCTTTATGAAAATGTCTTGCAATGACTTTATTATTTTTATTTCTTCTTCTTCTTCTTCTTCTTCTTCTTCTTCTTCTTCTTCTTCTTCTTCTTCTTATATATATATATATATATATATATATATTATATTCCAATGTCAATTTCAAAATGTGGGTCTCTTTAGTTTTTTGGCCATATTTCAGCAAACACTAAAGATATCAGCATGAAATTTGGCAATTGCATCAAAGCATTCCCTGGCATATGGCCTATACATTTCGTCGAAATCGCTATACACGCAGCCGAGATATTAAATATCATATAGGGGTGCCCTTTTCACTTTTACACCCTGTATATCTTTAAAATAACTTTCGCGACATACAAACATACTGCGTAATAGTAACCAACAGCATTATGGGCTAGGGAAGAGAAGTTGGTTAGTATTTTAGTTGATAGGTCTATTTATCAAACTATTTCTTATAAGAACAAAGATCGTCCTGATTGTTCTAGCTCTTCGTGATAATAGTTAAAGCAGTAATAAAGTCACGCTCGTCTTCAAAGCGCTGAGAGAGTATTGCTATTTCTGGAGAGTTTGTGATTAGGAAGTTAATTACCGCAAAATGGAGAGACGTGGAAATGCCAAAGCACTTTGCATCTAACAATGACATAGTTCAAAAAGACGATGCTTTATCTGCCCTCACTCTTCAATGTAAAGTATTTTCTCGCCATTTAACAGCAGAAACACATCTCCAATAGCATTTTGCAATATACACTTCTTCAATCCGTGACTGAGTTTAACACCTTGCTGTTAAGCGAAGATTCTCAAATGTATGCCTTAATGTTCACATCTAAAATAGGTGTGAAACAGACGATAAAGAAAATCACTCATTTTATGGCGTCTGAATCAATACAGCGTCGAATGTGAATATGAATTCAAGAAAACAAACCTTTAATTATTTAAATCCAGTTCCTCATCTATCAACAGCTGTTTGTGACCAAAAGTCTGTATGACCAAAGTGCCCTTTGAACCTGTGACCAATCATCCAATGACCAAAAGCCCTGCTACCGATCCAACAACGGCATGGCTGAGCTATTATTGATAGAAACTCGTTTGATGGATGAGTAGGCGTTGGCGTTTCCTAATAATCCTTATGCTTCCTATCAGTATACATTTGCAATGTTCCCACTTGTACCATGACCCATAATAGCTGCATTCATGATAACAACGTTAACGGATCATCGCCACCTGGCGAACATCCCTATAACGCTTTTGTATTTTCGAAATATATAAAACATCTTTCGAATGAAAACCTTGTTTTTATTCTAGCAAATTAATTATTCGATAGTGGAAAGGATTTATGAAACCTATTTTTCGAGTATAATATAATACAATAATAGTGTAACAAATTATTTTGGATTCACAGAGTTAAATGTTAGCAATGCTGATTTTTTCGCTCTGTTTCTGAAAACGAAGACGAAGATTATAGGATACACTGGGCTTCTATCTTTTAAACATTACAAAGGTACTAAAAGGTACGCTCCATGGGCTCAACTACCGTACGGAGAACCGAAGGGTTTTAACACCTTCAGTTTTACATGGCAACGGCTGAATGAGGGCGGTTGCCAGCCTTTTCCCTCGCCGCCTTTCCTTCCATCGAGTTAACGCCCGATGTACTCATTCACAGCTGAGTCGACTGGGGGCGCTTGGGACAGAAACAACCGAAAAGTTTCTGCCCCGCGGCCGGAAGTTTAACCCACGGACTTTAGTAAGATTGGCAGACTAGTGCGCTAATCACTGCTCCACCTCGCACCCTTACGAGGGGTAAATAACCACATGTGTAGCAAAGGTTTGTAGGACCATCTATCATAATAGAGGACATCTGGACACGGAAATATCAAAGCACTTTGCATCTTACTATAGCATCGTTCCAAAAGACTTCGTTTTACATGCATGAGAAGCGTTCGTGTCTTCATTTTGTTGTTTAAGAATAAATATCTCTTCAAAATAGATCTTCCATCCCCCCTTCCCCCCATTTACCTCTACGATAGCATTGATTCAGCAATATTCGTCTTCATCCCGAAAACACCTTCATTAGACGCCAAACATAAAATACACATTTGAGAAATTCCGCTTAACCGCAAGGTCTAATTGCAGGTCCATCAAGCAATTGCAATAAGAGGCAAAATGTAAGGGCGGAGATACAGTTCCTCTGTTGGTAAATCTTGTGAAAAGATCTCGCACAGAAGAGCAAAGGAGGTGATCTATTTCGGATCTATTTCGGACAAATTCTCATAAGAAACATCACGAGTTGGGGGACACAATAAGTCAGGCCCGCCGGAACGAATTTTGGTCAGGGGTGCAAATTTTTTCGAAGTGAAATTTTCTCTTTCAAATCCTTGACAACAAAAAAGGTCTTTAACGCTAGAATTTACCTTAAAAATAGATTGACAAGCAAAAAATGTCTTCAACGCTAGAATTTACCTTCAAAATAGCTTGACAAGCAAAAAAAGGTCGTCTGTACACTATGCGCCCCCCTGCATCCCCTGTTATATTCCACATTAGGGAGCCATCTCCATACTTTAGGATGGGTATTTCAGTAAAAAGCCAAAATTCATAAAATAACACCACGCCCTACTATCGGTTAAGCGAAATTTCTCATATGTGTATTTCTAGTAAAGGTGTCCTCATGAAGAAAACGAATATCGCCGAATCAAAACGTAAAATTGGACTTGAATTAATTATGTGAATCTATTTCTACCACAGAACTGAGTAAACCTTTAATACTCGTCACAATTCGCTAGATGGCGCAGTGATGAGAGCCAAATAAGATGTCATCGAAGCGAGATTTGGTGAAAACGGGTAAACTGGCCTTTAATTTGTTACGTATTTCAACAAATATTAGGACAATAAAACAAGCAATTATTAATTAATGACAATTCTCATCCAAAGCCATAAAGAAGTTATAAGAAATGTATTCTGTGAGAGAGTATGAAAACTGAGAAACAGGAATTTTAGTCCGCATTCTCACATGTCGCTGCTTTCATCACAGAGGTTTAGTGTGGCCTCATTCTAATACGCTGGTCTTTCCACAGCTTATAGTAATCATTAATGTTAACCTGGCGCCTGAACCAGAGTGAAACCTTTAATTCATCCTATGCATTCACACTTCCAGTTAAGCTCAACAGCAATTAACTATGGTCTATGTACGTCTAGACTTAATATGCTTTGCACGACTATCTTTTGCCATTTGTGAGACCTTTGGCACCTGACAACCGGAGGGGTCCCGGATGGACTGGACCACACACGAAGAACCCATCCGCCCATGTCACGGACTCCTCACTAAAGACACTCTCGACATCATTTCTTTGCAAATCACTGAAATCGATTTTAAACAAAAACTGGCAAAAAAGTAGACAAACCACATCACATTATTCACGAACAGCTGTCAGCCTGACAAATTGTCAGTACAGTAAATGCACATTCCATTTGCTGACTGCTGACAGTTAGATAAGTATCAACATGCCAGAGTGTGAACATGTAAAGTAAGAGTCAACTTCTCTCAGAAGGTCCTATTCGATACTGAGCAACCTAACAATGGAATTGCTCCAAAACACGAATCTTTTATCTCCTCGAGAGGTGCTCACATTTTATTTTGTTTTCTCTCATTATTGTCTTTTCAAATTGGATCTTTATCTCCACTCCTCAGTTTAAAGCATTTTCTCTTAATTTAGCCGAAGAAACATATCTGTTATAGCATTTTGCAGTTTCAACTTCTACAGAGAGATTCGATCTTGTAAGTCAGACCTAGCGGTTAAGCGGAATTTCTCAAATGTATAGTTTAATGTTCTCGCATTTAAAAGGTGTGGTCCTGACGACATCGCATAAACTGATTTGATGGCGTCTGAATCAATCCAGTGCTAAAAGTGCATTCCTGAAACAAAACTTACATTATTTAATCCCGATTGTCATCTGTCAACGCCTGTTTAGGACGAAAAGTCCGTATGACCAATAGTTCTATGACCAAATGTTCGCGTGCTAATCATACTTTGAACAAAAGTCCTGCTACCGATCCAACAATAGCATGGCTGTTATAATTGATAAACACTAGTTTGATGGATGAGTTTGCGTTTCCTAATTCTTGATGTTTCCTAGCAAAGTTTCTCCTTCTCCTCCATACAAGATGTGATCATTCGATTTAATCGCGTGCGCATGTGTGTGTGTGCATGAGTGTGTGTGTGTATGTGTGATCATTATGTAATTTAATTTTCATTTGATTGAAGCATACATATATTCGCCACAGCATTTAGCACTCTGCTGCTGAGAGTTTACTGCAAGAAACCTTTCGATTAAGAGGAATTTCTAAAGTAGGCTATGTATCAATATATTCACTTAATAAAAAGGTGTGACCGTCAAGAAAACGCATCTACAGCAAGGCGTTCAGTTTCAGTTGAGTATGTCGTCAGTTCATAAGATCTCCATCTCGCGAATGGCGTATAAAATTAGTTGTGCATGCGAAATATGTTATCCTGTTATCTTTGACATCTATTTCTTAGATTGTATATAAATGGTAAACATGCAGGTGTAGAATTTCATTGATAGGCCTACAGACACTTTGATTAAGTGATTTGAATTTTCGAAATTTACACACCTTTTTAAGAGCGCAAAATAAGGATATACATTTGAGAAATTCCGCTTAAACGCAAGGTCACAAGCGAACAGGCAAGTCACAATAAGAACTGCAAAATGCAAAATACTGTGGCGGTCTGGCGGATAAAAATTCTGCATGAATAAAATGAAAATGAACACACAGACACACACACACGCGCGCGCGCGCACAGTGGCGCAGCCAGGATTTCCGGAAGAGGGTTTTGGTTTTGACCTTTGACTGTAACCAACTTTCAAAAATCTTGATAAGCAAAAAAAGGGTCATCCTATGTATCTTTCCTTCTACAATTGATGCTGACAATCAAAAAAGGACGTAACGCCTATGGCGCTTTAAAAAGTTTGAAAAAATTTTGGTCAGCAGCCCCAAAGGGGAGTTTTGACCCTCAAAACCGCGTCCGAAACTTAAAAATGCATGAAAACACATTATAATTTTTTTCCAATATATATATATATATATATCTTCTTCATTTTCTTTCTTTCCTTCCGTCTTTCCCTATTGGGTTGGATGATGGGTGTGAATGAGTTCCTTCCACTTCTGTCTGTCTCTTGCTGCTCTGGTCAATTGGATGAAGTTCACTTGCATTTCTTTTGCATACTCTTTTCAGTTTTCTATCCATGTTTTTCTTGGTCTTCCTTTTCTCCTTTTCCCTTCAACATAGTTGTATAGGGCTTTCTTTCTTTGGTATGCTTTCTTCCTTCATTCCTTCAACATGACCAAACCATTTCAGTCTTCGTTTCTGTATTGATTCGAGTATCGTTTCTTTTTGCTCTGTCTTTTCTCTGATCGTTTCATTTCTTATTCTTTGTCTTCTGCTGACTCCTGCTATTCCTCTTAACCGGTTCATTTCTGCAGTCATTAATCTTTTTTCATCTTTCTTCTTTAAGGTCCAGCATTCTGATCCATATAATAGCCTAGTATTGGTTTGATCAGTGTATTATATTTTTCGATATAAATTTTCTTAAATTTATATAAAAATGTGAGCTGATCCAGATAAAACTTAGGTTTATGTTAATTAAATAAGTAAATTTATCTGGTTTAATTTACATAAGCGGGTCAATTCTGAGATCTTCCACAGAAGCATCTGATTAAGATCTCCGATTACAGACGCGAGCGAGAAAGCATGCAAATGGTAGAATTTAATTAATGCGGAGACTTTTTAGGAATGCACAATAACAATATTTGAGAAATTCCGCTTAACCACACGGTACTGCGTCGCTTGAGCGTCCGGTTAACAGCAAATGGCTGTGGCGGATTTATTTCTAAATTAATCAAATGAGAAAATACGAATACACAAAGGACATATACGTAAAATGGAAGCGCAAATTATTGTGGGTCGTGCGTGGCCTGCCATTTCTAGTTGTCTTTGATAAAACGCGTCCGTCTATAAACAAACACAACACACGCACAATGAACCATTGGTTGTCTTATAGAGACATGAGAGATCGGAGGAAAACTTTGATAGGAAACATCTTCATCTATTTGATAGCAAACTCCTACTACTGTAATACATCTAACAGATTGTCTGTCAATTAGCTCAGCCATGCTATTGTTGGATTGGTAGCCGAACTTCTGGTCTTATGATGCTTGGTGACGCTAACATTACATTTAGTCAAAAGAAAATAATTGGCCATACGAACAAAACAGATCACAAACAGGTCACAAACATAATAAAAATAATTGGACATACGGACTAATTAAGGTGTTGGTCACAACCAGCTGTTGGCAGATGAAAAACTGGGTTTAAATAATTAATTAATTAATTAATTCCAGAGTGCACTTTTAATACTGGATTGATTCAGACGCCATCAATTCAGTGATATACGTTATCGTCAGGACCACACCTTTTTAAAGTGCGAATATAAAAATATACATTTGAGAAATTCCGCTTAACCGTAAGATTGTCCGCCGATATGGATGTCTTTGTAGAAGTACAAGTTGCAAAATGCCATGTCAGATCTGTTTCTGCTGTTTAAAAAAAGAGAAAATACTTTAGATTGATCATTGAAGAGGGGATGCTAGGACCCATTCTACAAGATAATGATGAGAGATCATAAAAGGATAAGAAATCATAAAACATGAACGCCTCACATGCACACAAAACGTCGTATTTTGGAACAATGTCGTTGTTAGAGGCAAAGTCCTTTAGTATCTCCGTGCCCACTATTACGATAAGCAGGTCAGACAGTGGTGTATTAAACCCTTCCCTTGCAATTTTTATTTTTGGAGGCGACTTTTGTCAATTTTTTGGGTGAAAACCCTCCTTGGCGGCTATTGACGAAATTGTTTTTCAACCCCCCTTTTTTCCGGAAATCCTGGCTACGCCACTGTGCTCAGAAATAGCTTCGCTCTATTTACGGTAAGCTACCTGCTATTCCGAATCAAACAACTCCCCTGATATAACAACAGCGCTTTTGAAAATGAACATGGCACTGTCTAAGTGTTTCCCATGTTTCTCAAATTCACTTCTAAGACTCTAAGTGCACGTCATCCATTAGTTCCAATTCGAGTGAATAGACGTTTATCGATGCGCCACCTGGCGAATGTTGAGCAAACCTCTTTACTCCAATAAAAAGCATTTTGAAATCAAAATCTCTTTTAAAATATTCAAAATATGAAACGAATTGTACTAATAGACTCTTTGGAAGATTCAATTAAATAAAATATTGTTGAGGGAAAATTATATTAATATTTGACTCATTAAGTCATTATTTAATCACACCTGCTATAGAAGTGGAAGTTGTTATATACATGTTAAAAGAAGGACAAACTGGACCAAAAACAAACACGATTGAAATCTCAAATTGGTGAAAATACCAAAGTGCAAAATGCTATGCAATACATATGTGACTGTTTCAGCGAGTAATTCAACTAAAACATAATCTATTGGTCAGCTGATCGATTCCATGAATGCGTAATGAGGATAAAGGAGAAGAAGAAGTAGAGGCCGGTTCCTGGAAAGTCGTCTATTCGGAAGACGTCGTTTTAAATTAACATATTTCATTAAATTCTTGTGATTTTCGCCTAAGACGAATTTTAGTTTTAACGGTTTGTGGGGGAATAGTTCACAGAATTGATAGTCATGTTTAAAAACAGAAGAACATTTTAAAAATTGTATTGATGATATTGACGGCAAAGTTAATGATGAAATTCTGTGTATAAGCCAGTGTCCTTGAACACTCATGGCAAAACTATAGCCATACAGTTTTAGCATAACACCATTTACGGCCGTTTCGGCCACAAACAAACATTGATTATTATTACTGATCTGTGTTTATTACAATTATTTTAATTAAAGTTAAATAATTTTTCATTATTGATTTCTGATACATTATATGTGAGACACTGTCCTTGAAACCGTGGATTGGATATTTTAAGACATGCCTCAAATCTCAATACGTAAAAAGTTAAAAACATAGAATTCATAAATTCCTATTCACATCGAGATCATTTCTCTTTCCTGCGCTGGGTAAATCCACAATATTCACCAGGTGGCGCCGAACTAAAGCGGCATTCATCAGTTGCTTCTCACTCTTAGAAAATGTGAATCCAATTTGCAAAAAGCCTCATTCGACTAAATTATGATTAACTAATTCAAGTGCTTTATAATAAAAGTGGTACTAAATTTTCGTTTATTTTAACGCTTTGAAACCGTCATTTATATTTTTGCCACAACACCACACCTTTATTAGACGCCAAACTTAAAATAGACATATGAGAAATTCCGCTTAACCGCTAGGTTTACGGGGAAGACATCAGGAAGCAATTACCATACTATGAGGCAAAATGCAAGAACGGAGATATGTCGGAGAAAACCCCGGAAACATCACAAGAGAATTGGGACATGCTACAGGGCGGGAAGTTAGCAGAGTGGTAACAGTCTTGAACGATGGAGCAGAAGGTGGCGCGAATGATCCCCGCAGGAGCCCTAGATTCGACTCAGCCTTACTCGCTAGAGAGCGGCGGTAGACTTTGGAGCAGCGTTCAGCTGCGAAGGTAAAACGTGGGACTCCGGAAAGTAATGTTAGCCTACCCCAGATTAATGGCTTATACAACCTACGTCGCTGATTGCCTAGACCGGATATAAGCACAGGAACTCAACGCTCGGACACGAGTACGGGACCTACCTTTACCTTTTTAAAGATTTATTTAAATCTATAATTATTAACCCGTCAAGCACCAAGGGAAGGGTCCGCACTGTTTTTCAAAAATCTAAGCGAGATTAAGTAAGAAATCCATACGCTTTCATCTATTTCTACTGTGACATGTACCTTGTATTGTGGTGTACATCGATTGTTGCTGCAGTTCCATAGATGTAAATAAACTGCGAGTAAATGACGGCACTATGCTTCCGAATCCTGTCCCAGTAATGGTAACAAGACTCGATGCTGTCAATTTGTCAAACGAAAGTGGTGCTATTACTGTCCGCACAAGGACAGAAATTTCAGAAAAGTGAGGACAGTCTGCAGCCGCTGTAGCAAACATATCTGTCCTGACCACTTGAAACGCGTTGAAGTCATTCATTGTTTGCAATGCAGCACTGCTGACACAGACAGTGAGTAACTAGGCCTATGTGCAACAGTGGCTGACAATATGATGATCTTTTTTCTTAGTAACATATTACTAGTAGCTTCTGTTTTGTTCTTGCCCAATGAATGAACAGAAATAATTCTTCATTGTCTAGTATTTGTGCAGCTAATTAATTTGCTGAGTTCAAAAGACTAGCGTCCCAATGGCTACTATGGCTCTAGCCATGGGCGGCGCACTTGAGGGGGCGACAGATTTTGGAAGGGACCTTTTTTGACTTGTCAGGTGTAATAAGAGTGAATTTGGGGAGGCGGATTTGGCAGGAGCCATGGGCGGCAGGAGTGCTCGCTACGCCACTGGCTTAGTTGACTACTATTTTATTCATCAACTAGTTTTGGTTTAGTAGTACAAGTTGTTTGTGGTTTGTAACAGTAAAACTCTATAAGCCTAAATACACTTAACAGAAGAAACAAGACTTCAAAAAGTTGCACATTAGCGATGCTACATGTATTTGCCTATCGCACGTGTTTTGCCATATATATGTAGTTCTTGTCACTGGAGTCTCTGCGACTGAAGCGGTATATCTTATTAATTTTCATCGTTTTAAATTGTTGCATTGAATTGTGCCTCTCAGCTAAGAAATCTCACTTCCTTTCAGCCAGGTCAATCCCCTCCGTTAAAGAAACAGTTCTACGAACAGTGAAAGCATCTCGAGTGTCAGTGATGTCGCTTTTCATTGAATCTTCGGTGCCTATAGTATGGGCAATGTTAGCATAATGACACGTGTGTGTGTGTGTGTGTGTGTTTAAAGATTCGTCTGTATCAAACACTATGAATGTCTAAGTATAACGGCATTTGGGTATTGGATTATCTAAAATAGCGTAAGTATAAAACACAATCGGCGAATATTGACTAGATGTTTGGTTTTATTGATTTCAGTCTTTGCTCCTTAGGATATACTCGGCGTCTCTTCTATGGGGTCAGTCATGGCCCCTAATCTACTTGAATCTCTGTCTTCATGCTACGCGAATCCTCCTTGGTTCCTGTATAAACTGTCCTTTCGATTAGTCGGGGTCGAACCCTTGCTATTTGTTGCCATCTGGCTATGAACATCATAGGGTAAGAGTAAAAACAGCATTATCCAGCAAAGTGGATCAGTGGTATCAAACTGATTTCATGTAACGGGACACATAAAAGTCTTTGAGGTTGTCGTGGGCAGTGTTTAATCTAGACTCCTGGACTCCGGGGGAGACTGAAAAAGCCGGGGGAAAACTGACAAAGCCGAAGGGAATTCTGCTAGGGGCCGCTGTTAGTCCATGTAGTATTCCAAAATTTCCGGGAAGGAATTTGAAATTTCCGGGAGGGAAAAGGGCAATTTGCCTCCCGGAAACGGCCTAGATTAAACACTGGTCCCGGGCCGTATTTGTACAAAAACCTTAACACGAACCGCAGTAGGACTATTACGCAAAACAGTATTTCAAAAGAATGTTTATGATTGTTGTATTTCTTTCCTATCGTATGTAAATAAATTGAGTTTTATATATGTAATCTCCCATTTTCACAAATGCATTTTTTGAACACGTCTTAAATAGGGTAACTTTGCTTGAACAAAAAGTTATTTCCTGTATCAAGGCACATACACGCGGGCGGTTGAAAATCTGTCGTGGCCGTATCCGACCCGCGAGCGGTGTTTGTCACCACCCCGGTATAGACGACGATGTGTAGCCGTTAATGTGAACTAATGCAAAAATAAAGCGAGTATTTTAGCACTACCATCTACTGTTTCCTATCAAATGTTTGGCAAAACAGGATCACCTCCATTGTTCTTATATGCGAGGTCCTTTCACTTGATTAACAGGTAGACTCCTGCGGGTATCGAACCCGCGACCTTATGCTCGATAGTACCGTCCCTACTACAACGAAAGGGCCGTATTGATCTACTTTAGAGAGAACAAAGCCGAAGATTAGGTTGCACAGGGCTTCAACCTTGTAAACATTCTTCTTCTTCTTTCTATCCTTCTTTCCTTCCGTCTTTCCCTATTGGGTTGGACGATGGGTCTGAATGAGTTCCTTCCACTTCTGTCTGTCTCTTGCTGCTCTGGTCATTTGGATGAAGTTTAATGTTTAAGTTAAATGTTAAACATTACAAAGAGGGAAATTACCGCAAATGGAGAGAAGGTTTGTCTGACCTGCTGTCACGGAAATATCAAAGCACTTTGCATCTAACAAATGGCATCGTTCCAAAAGACGATGCTTTATCTGCACGAGAGGCGTTCATGTTTTCACTTTGTTGTCTTCAATAAGTAAATCTATCTTTCAAATGGATGTTCGCCTCCTCTCTTCAATGTAAAGTATTTTCTCTTAGGTTAATTTAACGGCGGAAACATATCTGCCTAAGCATTTTGCAATTTGCACTTCTCGAAATCTATTGGTCGTCGTCTGGCTAGGGCCACCTAGCGGTAAAGCGGAATTTCTCAAATGTATATTTTAACGTTCATGCGTTAAAAAGGTGTGGTTCTGACGATACGACATATCACTGATTTGATGGCGTCTGAATCAATCCAGTGTTAAAAGTGCATCCATCGGCTCTTGCGACATGGAAAGATGGAAATATGGAAAGAGACCGGACCATGATATCTTGGCAAGTCGGACGCTGCCTGGTGTGGACGTCACTGTGCAGACACAGTTGCTGCCACTCATCTGCCATTGACGACCCTGTATCTCTCTGTCTCTGTCTTTCTCCTGTCCGGGGCGAAAAGGGCAATTTCCCTCCAAACGGCCTAGATTAAAAACTGCCTTGTCTTACTCCCATTTCCAGAGTTCATGGTTAGGAGTTTTCTCCATTCGCAAGGATATTTATCGACAGGATCACGCGGAGGCTTTTTATGAGTCTGCTGCCTAAGTAGTCTCTTCCTTTTCTATAGTCACTTCACTTGATCGACCACATTTTCGTTGCTCACGAAGCAACAGGCGTTCACTTTGTCATTTCGATTCTATTTTATCTTTGGTTCAGCTTCAGAAATACTCCTGCCATGCTTTCGGAATATGAGCAAAAGCTCAGCACGATCGAAATGTTGTGTGTGTTGTGTTTGTTTATAGACGCGTCCGTATCAAAGACGATGGGCGTCTGTGTGTGTCTGTATGTGTGTGTTTGGCTCCTCCTTTCTCAATCAGGGCTTGCCACCGGCTATGGCGGAGTTCGATCGAATTGTTTGTGAAGGACGTGCTTATATGAATGAGCGCGGGAGCTTGTCAACAAAAGGTGTGCAATACTCGCTCTCCAAATCTACGTGCATTTCGGCAACAACGTTTAGCGTCAGCTGGCGAATAGTTCAACCCTGTATTCTACTGTCAGTTTAGGAAATTATAAAGCGTACATTGTTGTCCAGATTCTTCGAAATAAACAGTTATAATAACAAAAAGAAATATTAGGCGAATTACCACTTGCGCTTGTTTGCCGATCGGAAAGAGAGACTGCGAACGTGGCGCCTCGCTGCGATTGAGTGCGATACTACGCTAAATGAATATTGAAATATGTCTTGTTATAATTAAAAGGAATTCAGTCGATTCTAGTAAATTCGGTTTTAGCGATTTACTTTTACGCACGCGTTGATTCTGCGATATTCGTTTGTCTTCCATAAAACACCTTAATTAGACGCCAAACATCAGATACGCATTTGAGAAATTCTGCTTAACCGCTAGGTTTATCGGAAACATGCTTCAAGCAATTGCAATAAGATGCAAGATGTAAAACATTTGTATTGACGAAAGATGAGGATAATAGGTAAAATGCCATGGTTTTTCCTGTCGGTAAATCAAGTGAAAATATCTCGCATACAAGACCCGGGGTGATGATCCCACTACGCAAAAGAAATGGCAAGACACATCAAGAATTTGGAGACACATTGAAGAGAGCAGGCAAGGTGGTATCCTGCTTTGGTAATAACCTTTATAAGGAAATATTCCGGAACTTTAGGATGCAGAAACGCCCACTTATTAATCGAACGGACATCTACAGTATTGCAGCGGTGCGATTAGAGGATCATCGACGTGTACAATGGCGCTCAAACTCCTGCGGAAACAAAACTCGAATTTTAATAATTAAAGTTTTGTTTCTGGAATGCACTTTTAGCACTGGATTTATTCAGACGACATCAAATCAGTAATATGCGTTGTCGTCAGGACCAGACCTTTTTAACGCATGAACATTAAAATATACATTTTAGAAATTCCGCTTAACCGCAAGGTCTGAACGCCCAGTCGCAGAACTTCAAATACTGCAAAATGCGATGGCAGACATGTTTCTGCTGTTAAATTAGGAGAAAATACTTTACATTGAAGAGAGCAGGCAAGGTTCCAGGCTTCGAAACAATGCAAACAAACTGGCTTTGGTTTCCATTGATTAGATCATTAGAACCGATAAGGATTCACACTAAAAACGGACGAGGAAAGAATTGATAAGAAGAAATTCAATCGCTAATCATTTGCTGCAATTTAAAAACAACGAGGCGCTCTTATAAATTTTATTTTTACAGTCTTGGCCATAAGTTTGGAAATAGAGCAAAGAGTCAGCATTTCTGACATTTTAACTGCTGTGAATCCATCATATTTTGTTACAGTAATATTGTGGATCCTATTTTTCTCTGGTGATTCATTGCGAACAATAATCCGCTTCTTGTTTTCCATCTGCAGTCTTTTAACGTTTGACGCAATTCGTCTATGAGAAGAGCAAATACAAAATACAAATTGTAGTAATGTCATTGTTAAACGCAAAGTGCTTTCGTATTTCCGTCGCCAGTTTTATGATTGCAGGTCAGAAAAAACAACGTTCCATTTGCGGTAATTTACCTCCTCAACACAGAAGCTCTCCAGAAATCGCAGCCTGATGCCATATTTACAATACTGATTATAATCTAAATTTTGTTTCAGGAATGCACTTTCGACACTGGATTGATTCGGACGCCATCAAATCAGCATTATGCGTTGTCGTCAGGACCACACCTTTTAAACGCGTGGATATTAACATATACATTTAAGAAATTCCACTTTACCGCCATGTTCACGGTCAGTTCGGATGCCTTTGTAGAAGTTCAAACTGCAAAATGCTATGCCAGATAAGTGTCTGCGGCTTAATTAATGCATAAAAGGAGCGAGAATTTTCAGCTCCGTTATCTGTAAGTGACACAAGAATATCAACATACTGATCATCTTTGCAGCTGAGTGACAAACATTCGTTTATGACCTATAGGGCGTTTGAGTTTTCTTATTCTTGATGTTTCATTTCGGAATTTTTCCGAAATTGTATCATAAACCCTATCTATCTGTTAAAATTCAATGAGGGTTGGAATGTGGTGATGTCAAAACTCCACTGGAATAGTAGAAAAGAGATTGTCGCAGTGAGAGAGAGAGAGAGAGAGAGAGAGAGAGAGAGAGAGCGAGGGAAAATGTCCCTAATGTTCAGAGAAAGGTTCAAAAATTAAACAAAAATGGAGTCCGTTGCATGATTAAAAAACGTTTGGTGCAATAATTTTGAGAGGAAGTATGCGATTAAGTCTTTTCGACTATACCTAAGCGCCGAGGCTCTGAGGGTCGGCGGAGCACGCCCGGATACTCTTCTTATACTGAGCTCACTCAATCAGTAGACAGTGTAATTCCAACTCTTCGGGATTGGATGTTTTCAATACACAATAGACTAGGGCTGTGCCGAGTAACTTGAGTAACGCGAGTACTCGACTCCAAATAGGAGTCGAGTAATTTTTTTGGAGTCGAGTACTCGCATAGAATAACTAAATAAGGAATAGAATAGATAAATAAAGAATAACCAAAGAATTTCATTAAAATTTGGCCTACCATTATTACCGGCAAAATAGTTTCTGTTCTGTAACTTCTGTTATGCTACACTTGAATACGCTTCAATATCCGAAAAATTGATATGTAACTGTATCTAGCGTTCTGCTTTGGTTAAATGAGGGCCATGACGCAAAAATCATGTATTTCCGGTTTTACGCGAGTACTCGAGTACTCGCTAAGCTACTCGACTCCTACTCGACTCCTAAACTACTCGGTTAGCGCAGCCCTACAATAGACAATAGACAGGTGGAGCCGCCACTGTAACATAGAGATAAAAATCTGATTTAGATCTCCGATTTGATACGTTTATGCCAATTAAAACAGATAATTATCTGTGTGATTTATCTGACATAAGCCTAAATTTGAACTGGCACAGTTCGTATTTGATAAAAATTCTGGAAAAAACAATATATCGTAGTTATATCGAAGATACATTCACACGCACAACTCAATTTATTCAGCATTCGCCAGATGGCGAAGCGATGAACTACTAGCGTAATAATGAAAGTCCGTATTCGCATTATGGAAAAGGGGCCATCCATAATATGTGGATGGCCCCTAATGCCTTAAAGATGCATCATGCCTTAGCTGCACAATAAGCGTCCATGTTTTCCATAAAAATTTTTTCAAAGAGTTTCTCCCAACCCAGTCGTTGATACGAAATATTTATCTTGATTTATAGGCAGACGAATCCCAGGAAATGTTAATAAATTAAGAACACTTTCAGATGGAAATACAAGACACAGTTCACAAGTTCACAATGAATCACTAGTGAAAAAATTATTATGATACACACTAATAATGTCAGAAATTACGAAAGATCCACAGTAGTTAATATGCTCTGTTTCTAAACTTTATTATTATTATTATTATTATTATTATTATTATTATTATTATTATTATTATTATTATTATTATTATTATTATTTGGTTTCCATATGCCAGAATCCTTTAATTGATCAACTACCACTGAATGATCAGTCGTCGCACAAATTTTCATCTCACCCTCAGACGGCCAGGGGCGCAGCGACGGGGGGTATATCGGTATATATACCCCGCACAGAAAAAGAAAATCAGTCTATCTTAAAGTATTTTATGTGATTTACATGTGGTTATGTGTGGTTTAAATGGGTTATGTGGTTTATAGTTAAGATTTACACCCACCCAAAATATTTATACCCTCCCAAATCAAATTCCTGTCTACGCTCCTGCAGACGACCTCATTTCCTATAAGCTTATACAGTATACATTTACAATGACCAATAGTTGATGCATTCATGACAACAACATTAACGCATCATCGCCATCTGGCAAACATCGCCATAAAGCTTTGGTATTGAAAATGACCGCCTCGTATATTTTCGAAATACATAAAAACATCTTTCGAATGAAAACCTTGTTATTATTCTAGCAAATTAATTATTCGATAGTGGAAAGGATTTATGAAACCTTTTTTTCGAGTATAACATAATACAATAATAGTGTAACAAATTATTTTGGATTCACAGAAGAGTTAAATGTTAGCAATGCTGATTTTTTCGCTCTGTTTCTGAGAACGGAGACGAAGATTATAGGATACACCGGGCTTCTATCTTTTAAACATTACAAAGGTACTAAAATTAAGGTACGCTCCATGGGCTCAACTACCGTACGGAGAACCGAAGGGTTTTAACACCTTCAGTTTTACATGGCAACGGCTGAATGAGGGCGGTTGCCAGCCTTTTCCCTCGCCGCCTTTCCTTCCACCGAGTTAACATCCGATGTACTCATTCACAGCTGAGTCGACTGGGGGCGCTTGGGACTGAAACAACCGGAAAGTTTCTGCCCCGCGGCCGGAAGTTTAACCACGGACTTTAGTAAGATTGGCAGACTAGTGCGCTAACCACTGCTCCACCTCGCACCCTTACAATGGGTAAATAACCGCATGTGTAGCAAAGGCATGTAGGACAATCTACTGTATCATAATAGAGGACAACTGGACATGGAAATATCAAAGCACTTTGCATCTTACTATACCATCGTTCCAAAAGACTTCGTTTTACATGTTCATGTCTTTATTTTGTTGTTTAAGAATATCTTTTCAAAATGGATCTTCCACCCCCCCCCCCCCAATTTACCTCTACGATAGCATTGATTCAGCAATATTCGTCTTCATCCCGAAAACACCTTAATTAGACGCCAAACATAAAATACAAATTTGAGAAATTCCGCTTAACCGCAAGGTCTGGTTAGCCGCAACGAGTCCGTCAAGTAAGTTTAATAAGAGGCAAAATGTAAGGGCGGAGATACAGTTTCTCTGTTGGTAAATCTTGTGAAAAAATCTTGCACATAAGAGCAAAGGAGGTGATCTATTTCGGACAAATTCTGATAAGAAACATCACGAGTTAGGAGACACAAATAAGTCAGGCCCGCCGGAACGAATTTTGGTCAGGGAGTGCAGATTTTTTCGAAGTGAAATTTTCTCTTTCAAATCCTTGACAAGCAAAAAAGGGTCTTCAACGCTAGAATTTACCTTCAAAATAGCTTGACAAGCCAAAAAGGTCTTCAACGCTAGAATTTACCTTCAAAATAGCTTGACAAGCCAAAAAGGTCTTCAACGCTAGAATTTACCTTCAAAATAGCTTGACAAGCCAAAAAGGTCTTCAACGCTAGAATTTACCTTCAAAATAGCTTGACAAGCCAAAAAGGTCTTCAACGCTAGAATTTACCTTCAAAATAGCTTGACAAGCCAAAAAGGTCTTCAACGCTAGAATTTACCTTCAAAATAGCTTGACAAGCCAAAAAGGTCTTCAACGCTAGAATTTACCTTCAAAATAGCTTGACAAGCCAAAAAGGTCTTCAACGCTAGAATTTACCTTCAAAATAGCTTGACAAGCAAAAAAGGTCGTCTGTACACTCTGCACCCCCTCTGCACCCCCTGTTTTTCAGGATTCAAAGGGTGTATATGTGGCTGCTTTCATAGTCTTTCGTGACAGAGGTTTAGCCTCATTCTAATACGCTGGTCATTCTGCAGCTTATAGTAAGCATTAATGTTAACCTGGCGCCAGAACCAGACCTGAAACCTTTAATTCATCGTATTCATTCACGCTTTTAGTTAAGCTCAACAGCTATTAACTATGGTCTATGTGCGTCTAGACTTGATATGCTTTGCACGCCCATCTTCTGCCATTTGTGAGACCTCTGGTACCTGGCAACCGGAGGCGCTCAGGATGGACAGGACCCCACACGAAGAACCCATCCGCCCATGTCACGGACTCCTCACTAAAGACACTCTCGACATTAAGTGATTTGCATTTTCGAAATTAACACACCTTTTTAAGAGCGCAAAATAAGGATATACATTTGAGAAATTCCGCTTAACCGCAAGGTCAAATTGACACAGCCAAGTCTCAATAAGAACTGCAAAATGCAAAATACTGTGGCGGTCTGGCGGATAAAAAATCTGCATGAATAAAATGAAAATGAACACACAGACACACACACACACTCAGTGGCGCAGCCAGGATTTCCGGAAGGGGGTTTTGGTTTTGACTTTTGACTGTAACCAACTTTCAAAAATCTTGACAAGCAAAAAAGGGTCATCCTATGTATCTTTCCTTCTACAATTGATGCTGACAATAAAAAAAGGACGTCACGCCTATGGCGCTTAAAAAAGTTTGAAAAATTTTGGTCAGCAGCCCCAAGGGGGAGTTTTGACCCTCAAAACCGCGTCCGAAACTTAAAAATGCATGGGAACACAATATAATATTTTTTTAGTCAGAGCCCACTGGTACTGATTCCAAATTGCCATGGCATCGGATTTTCTCTATATAAGCTCTAGTTTTTGAGATACGACCATATATTCTAGACTGGAAGTGCGTGATAATTGCCTATATCACAGGGCAATAACAAAAATTTGTGTTGCCATGTTTTCCTAGAAGTAAGACCTGTTTCTTTGTATATTTAGGACAGTGGCGTCATTTCACACTTTTCTTGGGGGGAGACATTTTTTGCAAATTTTAGGCATTGTTTGCAGTTTTTCAAATTTTGAGCAATTTTGGCAAATTTGAGGGCCAATGTTGGAAAATTTGCAATTTTTTGATATTTTTGGCAATTTTTGCAATTTTTTGCACATTAATACATTATAAATTAATATTTTCATTTCCTTGGGGGCCACGGCCCCCTCCATCCCCCCAAATGACGCCTCTGATTTAGAGTGCTGATTCCAAATATGGCATCAGATTTTCTCTATTAGCTCCAGTATTTTTTAGATACGGCCATATATCCTATATTGGAAGTGCATGATAATTATATATATATATATATATATATTTGCTTTATGTAGCTTTTGATTGCTCTCATCTAAAGGCAGAGGCGGCTCCACCGGGGGGACCAGGGGGCACGTGCCCCCTATTAAGTGCCTGCCCCCAGTGGTCCCCCCAGTTAGGACCCTATACTTAATGCTACATTCATTAAACTACAAATGGTTGGCCCCCATGATTAGAAGTTGCCACCCCAACGGCCCCCCCCCCACTTGCCAAATCCTAGAGCCGTCACTGTCTAAAGGTCTTTGTTAATAAAATTAAAGGTCTTACATTTCCTGAAGAAATGAAATGAAATATGTGCAGTATGATAAATTATATTATTTAATTAAATAAGCACAATTCGTGAAAACTATTTTGAGGTAATTGTGGACGAAAAAATAGCAACAGATCTTCAGGGCACATTTAGTAATACAATTGCATGATAACTGTTTTAAGTGTCATTTTTTCTGATTTCTAGTGTGACAAAGCGAATGACAACTAATTCACTAATTAATATAGTTGTATTTAAATATGTAATAGTTGTTGCTTTGAAGATTTTTACTGTTCAAGGATAGAATTTGAATTGATTAAGGATTCCACATTTAACGCATTATTAGTAGAACCAAAATACAAGAACGACTAAGCCCCGTATCTCAAAAACTAGAGCTGATGGAGCAAAACGGATAACATTTTTGGAATTAGGGCACCAAAATTACTCAAGAACAGATATTACTTTGCAGGCAGAAAACTGTTTGTGTTGACCATTTCATTTTAATGAAATCTGCATGACGTAAATAGAAAATACATGTATCAGTATACATGAAAAATCATCATGTAGTGATAACATTATATAAAAAAGTTGACCTGATTGAGCAAAATCAATGCTATATTTGGATTTAGGACATTGAAATTGTCCTAAATCTGTTAAGAAAACTTAGACAATAAATTTGATGTTGACCAGTGTAATCATTGCATTACTTCTGCAAGAGCGCTTTATCTCATAGGAATGTAGGCCTAATGGTGAAATATACAAATTCCACAACAAAATATATTGGATATATTGAAGCAATTTCTTTCAATAATGAAAAAAAACAAAAGAATACTTTAAAAATGGAATGCAACCAAATGGAAACAATTAATGGAAAAAATCAACACCAGTTATAAAAATCTGATATACTGTAAATAGCCTACGCTGTCTATACCATGTCTTTCGGAATGCACTTTGGAATTTGAAAGGAAAACAAAGTCGCTCCAAATTTCACGTAGTTTGATCTGGGAGTTGGGAAAATATTTACAATAAAACCGGGTTATCCAGAACAGATAAAACTGATCGTTTGAACCCAGTGGCTGCTCCAGGATTTTGCAAGGGGGTGTTGGCGTGGCAACTTCTAACCATGGGGCCAACCATTTTTCATAAACATGGACTAGTCCAGTTGCCTAGAATGAGTGCAATAGAGTATGGGAGCCACTGCGGGGAGGCAAGCAGCCAGGCATTCAATAGGGGACATAGACATCCCCGGGGCCCCTGTGGAGCTGCCTCTGTTTGAACCATGCAAGAGCAACAAAGAAAACAGAAGCGATAACATAACCTGCCAATCTCACTTAGAAGTTTATCTCTGTAACAAAACAATCAATCAGTGACCAAACAATATCAAAACATAAAATTTTCATCAGCCAAAGACAACAAAATATGTGTATACACAGACATGTTGGATTTCTACCTCCCACCTAGTGGCGGCTCCAGGATTTGGCAAGTGGGGGGCCGTTGGGGTGGCAACTTCTAATCATGGGGGGCCAACCATTTGTTATCTATGTAGCATTAAGCATAGGGTCCCAACAGGGGGGCAGGCACTCAATAGGGCGCATGGGCCCCCCGGACGCCACTGTGGAGCCACCACTGCTCCCACCTTTTGATACCATTCATTAAAATCTTACATCGATGCGCGGCTTGCAAAAAATTAAGCTGGTATTACTTTGGTAATGGTCAGCTTCAGCGATGAACTAGTAAAATTAAATAAAGGATACACTGATGCTAAGAAACACAAGCACAAAACACATGACACCAGCAATAGCAGAAAAGGGTTTCCATCATATATATCAAAGTATTGGGAAACCCTTTTTGAGGAGGTCACAATTAAGGGACTGCTTAAAGTTGGTTATATTGTAAGTTCCTTTCTCTATGATTATACAAACTGCTTATAGGAAACAAGGCAATTAGCAACACATTAAAACAACTCATTAAAAACTGATATTCAATGCAACTAGAGGTAACCAGTAACCACTTAAATGATTTCAAGATGATATGTTGGATACTCAAATAAGTCAATTCTATTCATTTCAAGATATCTTACAGCATGGTTAACACACACAATGAGAAAAATTGAAATCAGCAACTGTATACTTTTATAATCAGTTCATATACATTTCCATTTCTACAGCCAACAGCTCAACTCTTCAAGTCTTTCAAATCAATGTTTAAATTCAATTGCTACACGTAACATCTTAATAAACAATTTAAACTAATAAATAATTAGGAAAATTACTAGGAAATCATTGGCTACAATTAGACTTCAATTACCAAAAGTCAATTAATTGGAAATGGATTAAAACATAGCTGCCTTTCATCGTGCTCTTTGAAAGTCAACTTTACTGGATCAACCCTTTTGCCCTGTAAGTCAAATATTCAGCTTCATAACTTCTTGGCTGTACAAATTGCTGGGGCTAAAGGGTTAAGACACGTTGATTAGATCAAGTACTACAGAATAAAAAATAACTCCAGGGACCATAACACAGAAAAGTGCATCACATATTTTGGCTGGACTGAATTGAATACTTAATATTATACAAATCAACATTATTGCTAACAAGATTTTCAACATAGTCATCATCATCATCATCATCATCATCATCATCATCATCGCCATACTTATAACTAATAATCACATCTCAGATTTAAGCCCACAAAATAACATTAACTGATACCTAAGTATTTAAGTATACCTCAACAAAATAATCAATAATGACTGCAATGTGCACATTGTTGTACATCGATGACTTTCTTACTTATCTTGTATCTAGATTTAGAGTCTTTGGTTTGGACTCTGTCTCTTCTGTTTTAGATGTTGCTGATTATGGACCTTTGCAAGAATAAAATCTTTTAAATCAATCAAATCCTATAATTTAATATAACACTGCGCTCCGAGTCTCTGACAACATTAATTATATCATTCGAGGCTGCTATGAATCACAGAAAGCTGATCAAAAACGCTGTTGAATTTCGGTCGTTCCTTCGGTTCGTGCTGCCAGCATTGAAGCATCAGGCTGTAGATGAGATCGGGCGCTCCGTCCGGGGGCGGCATGCGGTATCCTGCAGCAAAAATAACTTAACCCCTTAACCGGCCATTTATTTGTAACTCAATGTAAAATGGACGAGTATACTTGTCACGGCCGGTTAAGGGGTTAAACCAATAGTAGTGGCAGTTCCAGGAATTCTTGGTGGTGGTGGTGGTGGGGGAGGGTTTGAAAAAAATTTATAGGAAGTTGGTGTTGGGGATGCAAAGTGAAGAAGAAAAACAAGAGAAAAGAGAGGAAAAGGTCATTGCTTGCCCACTAAATGTTAATAAACCTTGCCAAAAAAGGTTGACAAGCTTTAAATTAAAAGGTAATTTGCAGTATTTTTCACTAAATTTTTAATAAAAAACTCACCGGAAAATAGGTTGACAAGCAAAAAAGGTCATCCGAAACCCCGGTGGGGGGGGGATGCATCCCCAGTCATCAACATGGTGGAACCGCCACTGACTAATAGGTCTTGTGGCAGTTCTACTAGGAGTTCAGTAGAAATTCAAAATAACATGCAAAATAGTCAAGCCATGAATTATACATGGAGGTTAAGCGTATACACGAGATCCGTGCAGTGCTAGACAAGATCACCCCGGCGGGCGAAAACCATCCGGTGTTGGCGCTGTCCCTCTGATCCACGGTACGCCGACGAATGCTGAGAAGTGAAGAAAGTGCTGCGAGGGAAAAACCGTCTCAAGCGCCGGGCACAATCCCAAGATGCCCTGCTGGCTATCGCTAGTTGGGAACTGCAACGCAAGGATATAGGCGACTTCTTTGTCGGGAAAAAAGGGTCCTTCTAGAATCATAAAGTGGATGCTGAACAGTCCTACCCCGGCCGCCAAATGGAGAACCCTAGACGCTCCACTCGGGCGCGGGCGAATGCCAGAGCCCGACTCAATTAGAGCAGCGCACTTTGCCGAGTCTAACAGAGAGAAAATCGCGGGAATACGATCAGCCACGTCAACGCACGAACCTCCTACATTCTCACTAGTAAAACCTCATTGCTCCATTCAGCTCCTTCCGAATGCTGACCAAGACGGAAGTAGCCACAGCCATACGCGCCCTTTCATACAAGCACTGCTCCAGCGACCCGCAGCCAACCTGGCTACTCAAGGAGAGCGCTGATATACTAGTTCCATTTGCAAAAGAGTTCTTAAATCGCTCATTAGCCATTGGGAAATTACCCACCATCTTTAAATCAGCCTTCATAATACCGTGCATTAAGAAACAAACACAACCTATTATTATTATTATTATTATTATTATTATTATTATTATTATTATTATTATAATCGTCACTTGTGGAGTCCCTCAAGGCTAAGTCTTAGGACCCATCCTCTTCGCTCTATATGTGGCTGACTTATTAAACATAGTCCATAAATACGATCTGTGTGCGCATCTTTATTCCTACGACACTCAGATTTATGGGAGTTGTCAACCTTCCTTTACTCAACAACTGCAGCAATGAATATCAAACTGCGTTGCCGAGATGATGATCTGGATTAGGTCCAATCGACTTCAGCTCAATGCTGTGAAAAAGGGAATCCCATGGGCCGCTACTGCATGAGAGACAGCAGCACCTGCTTCCTACCACTCAATTCTGGATAAATGACCTCGACCTTCAGCGGAGCACTTACGTTCGGAATCTCGACATCTACTTTAACAGCGCTGCCACGATGAAACATCACGTGACCCATAACGTTACAGGTTGCTTCGCTGCACTACGGATGATACGCAGTATACGGAGATGCGTCTCCATCACTGCTCTCAAGACCTTGATTTGTGCCGTTCATGATCACAAAACTAGATAACGGAGATGCCACTCTAGCGGGGTCACCAAAGTACCTCCTTAATCGACTCCAGACAGTATTGCACGCTTTCTCCATCGAACTGTCTGCACGAGCACATTACGCCACTACTGATGAACCTACATTGGCTCTCAGTCCATGAGCGCATAAAATACAAACTGGCACCACTAGTTTTTCGATGCCTACATGGTATAGGCCCAGCATATCTCAAGGCTGAACTGCAACAGACAGCAGATCTCGAGGGTTGACACAGTGCTTGAGGTCAGCCTCTACTAAGACGCTACACGTCCCACGTATATGCCTCACCTCGGTAGGCGATTGTACCTTCCCAGTTACTGCCGCAAAGACCTGGAATAGTCTCCTTCTACTATACAAAACTCATCATCACTCCACACGTTCAAGAAGCACCTGAAGACATGGTTTTTCCAGACCAGCTACATGTCTCAAGTTAATAACTAACAATGTAATGTGTTCATTCAGTCTGCTATCGGATAAGTTACCACATAAACCTTAACTTTTAATAATAATAATAATAATAATAATAATAATAATAATAATAATGCATTGATATAGATATAGCTTTACCCTGGTCTACTTTGTCTCTAGCTTGAGAATTCGTAAGTCCGGGATAAGGCATTGCTCCCAACGAAAATACTTCCCACATAAGAATCCCAAAACTCCAAACATCGCTCGCAGATGTGTAAATGCCTAGACATTCAACAGAAACATGGTTAATTTTAAGAAAATTACTTGTAAAAGTCATTTCAATTTTATAACTTATATAATAATATAAAAAGACTGAGGAACTGGATTGGACATGTACTAAGAGGAGAACAGTAATTGAGGGAAGAATATCAGGAAGAAAGACAAAAGAAAGACCAAGGAAGATGCTATTGGACTGAAAGCATGAAAACAGATGCACAGCATCACAAGACCTATGCAGAAATCAAAGAAGAGGCAAGATGCAGAGAGGAATGGAAACAACGGAGCCCTGAACCTGACCCAGGACAGAGAACATGATGAATGAAATGAATAATAATATATACTTAAGTGTCAGCATAGCAGCCGAGAGAGAAGTAACAGGACTAAAAGACAACATTAAGCTGATAAGAAAAGTCCGAAATATAGCAGAGTGTAAATCCATGGTTTCCGATGCGGCAATGCACGAAGAAGAACAACAACAACAAACTACCCAAGTGTCTTTGCATTAATATAAAAAGGGGTTATCCATTAATTACGTTAACAAAATAGGGGAGGGGGTTTGAAAAAATTTGACAGTTGTTGACAGGGAGGGGGTTCAAAGTGAGTTGAAGTTAACAATTTCATTTTTTACACATAATCAAAAATAGGAAATTTCATGGATTTTTTAACATTTATTGCAAATGGAAAAAAGCCTGACAAGCAAAAAAGGTAATCACCACCTCATTTTGACACTTGATAAGCCAAAAAAGGGGGATGAAAAAAAGGGTTAAAAAGGTCTCATCACCGCAAAAAATAATAACCTTAACTTTTCAAGGGTACCGTCACTGATCTTACGGGGGGAGGGGGATAAAAGTTTTTGACATAATTATAGGGGTCACTGAAAGTTGACAGTTGTTGACAATGGGGGATGGGTCAAAAATTGTTGACGTAACTAATGGACAGCCCCTAATGCAATAGTGGTAATCAAAACTATTTCAAAAATCATGGGAATTTTAAAACAAGCAGTTATTCACTGGGGAAAATAACCAGGGAGTGCCAAAAGTGCTACCTACCAAAGGTAAGTGCCTCAGGTGCCGTCCACTTAATTGGAATCTGTGTGTGCGCCTCCGATACAACGTACTGTTGCTGTTCGCGCGACATTCCAAAGTCGGAAATTTTTACCACTTCGTTTTCGTCCACGAGGCAGTTACGAGCTGCAAGGTCTCTGAAAAATACCAAGTCGTTCAATAAAGTCACCTGCCTTAAACCTTTGAACACGGCAGCTTGTATAACCAACAGGCTGTGAAGCCGGAACATCGGCCTCGTGGTGCAATAGGGTTAATGAAGTGAAGGCATCTTAACTGCTGGATTTTAACACATCTGAGACACTACAACAATTAACCCTTTGAACTCGTGATACTAATATAGCATGATTAGGTGAAATAAAATTATAATCCCCACAATTTCCTGCAATAGCGGGACGAGCTTATATTTAGGCGCAGGGATCCAAGGTTATCGGTCTTTACGTACAGGTTGACAGGGTTTAAAGGGTTAACCAAGAATTAAGTAAATTCATTGCTCACTGTCAGTGCATATAAATATATTTTTTGCACAGACAGATCATAAAAGCAGAAATGACCGACAGAAGCAGTAACAAGAATGACAAAATACATAAGGAACTGAAACTGAAACTGCTACTGTGCTGCCACCTACCTGTGAAGGCACTGCTTTTTGCTCAGGTACTTCATCCCTGCTGCTGCATCTTTGCACATCCGCACCAGGGATTTCACCACAAGTCTTGAACCCCGTTTTCGAAGATAAGTCAAAAGAGCACCGCCTAAAGTTCACCACAGTCAGAAAAATGCCAAAATTGCCGTCACTGAATATTTTCAGATTTCAAAATTAGACTTTTATTAATTTGTATAATTAGATAATATATATATAATATATTATATAATATTTTATAATTTTTAAATAATGTATAAATTAATAATTTACTAATTATAAAATTAGTAGATGGACTTAACAGTCCATCTAGATGGACTTATCAGTCCATCTACTCCTGGGTTTGCCTTGTTTTCTTTTTCCATCAGTTGTGCCTTGTATCATTTCCTTTTCCAAACAGGTGCCAGCTTTCGTCATGATGTGGCCGAAGTATGACAGTTTTCTTCCTCTGATGGGCTCCAAAAATTCTCTTGTAACACCTCCTTTCTCTAATACCCATTAATTAGTTATTTTCTCTGTCCAGGATATTCACCGTACAAATCATTTTCAACAGCACCCATAAAATACAGTATGACCGCAGTCATCAAAATGTCGACATTGCTGCCACTGTTTATCCAAACTCCAGGCCTTGGGAGGGAATTGACATGGCTGGAGGGAAGACACAGTTCAATGCAAAATTTTCTGTCACTGCTGGGATTTTTTTTTGAGAGGGTTGGTTGTGGGGCCTTTTTTTGGGGAATCTCGTCCTAAAGGCCTGGATAAAACATTGGTTGATGGCTTTTCCATACCAGACACATATTCCATCACAATCATCACGGGATGGCGCTGAGCAGCGATTCCGATGAACCGTCGATGTTCGGATGGTTGTACTGCTTCAGAATGTGCGCCTCCTGTAGAAATTTCTTCTTTATTTCGTCGCTCAGTGAATCCCGGCAGGTCTTGATGGCCACCTGAATGCCCTGAGACCTCAGCGTACCCCGAAAAACCTCGCCAAACTGACCCTGTGACACGGAATTTCGAACAAACATTCGTTGAGTGAGAAAGAAAAAGCACAGAAAGTGATTTTAAACAGGGTCTTTCACTACTAATACAAAAAGCAAAGAGTTAACATACCGGTAATGAATCAAGGAAAATGTGACCTTGAACAGGAGCAGACATGAAAATTAGTGTTGATTTGCAGCTTAACATAACCCAGTAAAATAACGTCACAGCAATAATTAAATAAACATAACCATTCAGCCAAATATATAAGATATATTATCCAGGTCAGATCAGGTCAGGTCAGGTCAGGTCTTCTTCCTCCAGCTGTGTCCAGCTATTGACTTCTCCATGTCATCTCTCCAAAGTTCTCTGTACTTTTCTATTTCTTCCATGGTCATTCAGTGTGTTCTGTCAGTTTATCATTCAACTCAAGTAACAAGCCCGGTTAACAGTACAAATTTGTGAAATTAGTTTATAGCAATTCAGTAAACATAACAATAAAAAATGTAATTCTAGACCAAACCAGTCACAACCAATTTAATAAAAACCAAAATCAAAATTTTAGCTAACGCTAATGACCAGGCCTATATTTATTCTGAAGCATACGATGGGAGAAAGAGAAAAAACTCTATTAGATCAATGCATTAAATCATAATACAGACCAATGGGAAAAGTTAAATGTCGATTCGTTCGTGCACCAACAAAGAGTAGTCAATGAAAATTTTAGATAACTGTTGCAAAATGTTCTCATTGCACCTGGTCACATGATAGTTAATGAGTAAGTAAGTAAACACGAAATTTTTATAGCACTGCTCAGAAGCTTGGTGCAGTGCACCAGCTTATTCACGAGGGCTCAATCTGGGTGAAATCCATAGTCTGTAATCCGTAGTCTGTGGTGGTCAAGGTTGTAGATCCAGGTAGGCAGACGCAGCAAAGTGTTTTTATGGAGGATGATAACAAGATTTGCGGCAGGTACGTTGAAACCAAGTACACTGAAATGTGATAAGACACAAATGTTAAAAAGAAAAATGTTAAATACAAACACTGCCAATCTTCACTTCTAGCGACAGATCGTCATTCTGCAGCTGCCAGTCGGGTCGTGCAATGGCAGTTTTCAAGATGGCCGCCGATTTCCGTGTGACTCGCTGCTCAGTCCTCTGGTAAAACTTCACCAACTGCTGAATTGTGGGAAAGGCGTCTGCTTCTAGATGCCAGCCGCTCTGAAAGTCAATCAACTCACTCGGTGTAATGAGAAAACGCTTGATTTATGGCAATCAAGTCACAGTGGAAGAATTCATGCATCAACTTCACTGCTGCACTCAACATTATCGAAAACAAGCCATCATCATTAACCTGTTAAATGAGCCATACGTTACAGCAAACACATTCACTAATTAATTATCAGAATAATCATTAATCATGCTGGATCAATAAAAATGTGCGTCTTTTTATTACATAGCATATCGCATATATGCTTTACCTCCACATATTATGAATAAAAATAATAATAATAATTATAACTCACAATTCATATATCTATGAAGGTATTTCAAGTTGAGCAAAACATAGATGTGCAAATAGAGTCACAAAGCTTACCGTATTATCTTGGGTATAGAACCCACACATGTATAATACGCACCCTTAGTTTCTAGTTATCATAATGTAAAAATGTTAATACCTATGTATAATACGCACCCAAAATTTCCTATGAGAATCTCTATTAATTAACCTGGATAATCACAATTGTCTTTCAAATTCTATTTAAAATTGGAAGAGTAGACAGTTTCCCCTGCGCCAGCCATCATAATGCCATAAAACAATAAGCCTACATAATTTTTTAGCTATCAATGACAGAATGTCTATTGAGTAACCTAGGCAATCACAATTTTGTAACAAATTCTTTTTTAAAATTGATGTGCAAACAAAGTTTTCTCCACCACCGAAAGCGTAGGTAAAAACCCATATAACGTGAGTGTTACATGCATAAAAATACAGCTAAATTAAAATTATGCTATGTAAATAAAACTATAAACATAAAATTTATTTCTATGTATAATACGCACCCACACCTTGTACCAAACTTTTAAGGGAAAAAAGTGTGTCTTATATGCGAGATAATATGGTATAATAAAACATTCACGGTACATCATCATCATGTTCTCTGTCCTGGGACAGATTCAGGGGTTCCATTGTGCCCACTGCTCTCTGCGTCTTGCCTCTTTTTTGATTTCTTCATAGGTTTTGTGACACTGTTCATCTGTTTTCAGCATACAGTCCAATAGTGTTCTCCTTGGTCTTCCTTTTGTCACCAGTACATGGATTCACTAATGTTGAAAATCCCTCAAAAGGTCAACAAGATCAGTATGAAAACTGCTGCTACAGAGCTACCAGCCAGTGTTTAATCTAGACTCCTGGACTCCGGGAGGGGGGAACTGACAAAGCCGGGAGGGGACAAAGCCGGGGGAATTCTGCTAGGGGCTGTAGTTGATGTAGTATGCCGAAATTTCCAGGGGGAAATTTGAAATTTCCGGGGAATTTGAAATTTCCGGGGGGAGGAAAGGGCAATTTCCCCCGGAAACGGCCTAGATTAAACCCTGCTACCAGCCAATCAAATATTAGACACAGGGTCTCAGTTTTCCCACAGTGCCGCATAAATTCAAAATGAACCAATCCCGAAACGCTTCTCAAACGACACCAAGCAAGCCGACCAACCTGAGGCGTCCTCTGGATGATGAAATGCTTGTGCGTTGACCACATGACCGACAGCACGTACTGCTTCTCGTTAGTTGCACGGTTGACTGTTACTCGTACCAAGTAATCACCATCGTTTATCAACAACCGATGGACTTCGTCACGCGGTAAGACACCGTGGAACCACTCTTCCTCTTCCAAGGCTCCTTCGTCTCTCAGCTGCACCTGGTATTACAAGCATCCAGTGGCGTAGCCAAGATTTCCGGAAGGGGGGTGAGTGTGAAAAAAAGGTCGTCGATAACCGCCAAGGGGGGAGTTTTAACCCCAAAAATTGCCAAAAATTGCCTCAAAAAATAGAAATTGCATGGGAATACATTTTTAAAAAATTTTTCGTGCCATCCAAGGGGGGTTTTAACCCCCAAAACCCCCGTGGCTATGCCACTGCAAGCATCAACTACCACTGTCTCGCTATAATACTATCAACAACAACAACAACAACAACAACAGTAATGCATTTTCAGAGCATCGTTTCTAATATTCAAAGGCATCAATCGATGGTACTTCAAACCCCTGTTTCGCTATAATAACAGCAACAACAACAACAATAATAGTGCAATTTTACAGCACCGTTTCTAATACTCAAAGGTACCAATCAACGGTACTCCAAATCCAAACTGCAAAAGATCAGGCCAACTCCGAAAAACAGTCAGCGGGAAACAGCAAGGCATTCTATGGAGGAAAAGCTATCTGAAATGGATGAGCTTTGAGTCTAGCGTTATGATAGCATGCACCCATATATACAGTAATACACAACTAATTTAGAAATGCATAACCATAGCCAGCGTGGTTTCAGTTATTGATTATTTTCCAGTTATAGTAATAGTCAAAGTTATTTGCCATTTTTCAGTTACAGTTTCAGTTAAAGTTAATTATTTTTCAGTTATTTCAGTTAATCGCCATTGAACACATTAATGAAATTTTTATGCTTTTTCTTAATAAGCAATAACTCTATTCTCTCTAATTGATTGAAAAATCTACTTATATGTCCATATTTTCACTTGCATGTCCATCAAAACATGACATGAATAATTTCGGAAGTCGAGAGTTTCAATGTGTTTAATCGAAAAGATCTTTTTATGTGGTATTTGACTTCTTAAGTGTGTCATTTTTCAGTTAATTTAACTATTTCGGCTATTTATTTTTCAGTTATAGTTACAGTTACAGTTAACTGATTTGCTATTTTTCAGTTAACTGATATTTCAGTTACAGTTACAGTTAACTTAAACCACAGTGACCATAGCTTACGCAGACTACCATTGCACTGGTTGAAACATGATGAAAGACACTTTCATTCTCCTTACAAATAATTTCGAAGTGGTGTCTTCAAAATGACTATTACAGTAGAACCTCGTTATATCGAAGTTCAAGGGACCGTGATAAATACTTCGATATATCCGAGGTTCGATATATCCGATTCCTGTATCATTAGCACTGTTTTGGCGGCACTGGCACTCAAACTTCGATATAAACGTGATTTCAATATAAGCGAGTTCGATATAACGAGGTTCTACTGTACATAACCAAACTATTGTTAAAGTTATACCAACTTCCGTTTGTCTATAACAGACATATGTACAGACAAAAATATTTTCATAAATGGCTGCTCAAATCCTTACAAGTTCAACATCACGGGCAATTGTTCTTGGTATCTCAAAGAACCTGAACCCATTAAATGATCTACAACATTCACCAACCTCTTGGTATCTTTCCGGAATGTCATCGCTGGTTAGATCATCGTTGCTTTCAGACAACCTCTGAACAAGACCTGACTTGAATACGCTCGACACAGACGATTCATCGTAGTCGTTTCTCGCGTCGTCCACAAAGTCCCTCGCGGCAGCCTCGTTGCCGGTTATGCTGTCACTGGAGGCCGCCGAAGCAGTTTCCATGGCAGCGTCGCAAGGCACCGAGGCGGCAGATGTCTCGCAGTTATGGGCCGGGTTTCGAGACGATCTCTTGGGAAGGCGGATGCTGGCGTTTGCCATCTTCTTTGTAAACGCCGTCTTGAGGTTGCTCAGCGCTTGGTGCAGTTGTTGCGGTGCTGAAGAGCTGGACGAAGGAGATGACGTGGGCAGGGTGGGACCCGGAATTCCATTTTCTATCTATAAAAATAAACACCAATCTACTATAATTTCAAACCTCAGACACTTGAATCCCCCCAAAAAACATAAAAAACTCAAACACTTTGCTAAAAAAATCTCAATTCATGAATCCATTCATTCCTAAATCAAAATAAGGTCTTACAAGATATTTAAAAAATTACATTACCTCAAAAATTACTATTGATTGTCCACAATTAGGGTCCATCCATATAGTATGTATGCAGTTAGGGGGTTGGATTTTGGAGAATTTACATATGTATGGTGAGTGCAATGGGAGAATGGGTTTGAAAATATGCTTTTTTGCATACTTACTATATGGATGAGACCTTTAACAGGAAACACAATCAATTGTCATAGTGCCATTCCGGGTTATAATAACAACGAAGATCTAAACAAAATACTCAAAGACAGCTACTGACTTTCTGACTGGTTGACTGATTTACTTGTTTCGTGGCATCAGAAGAATCACCAGCAACAGGAACGTGAACCGAGACAGAATTGGAACTGGAACGGGATTCAGTTACAAGATTCAAAAGTGCCTGATATTTTTCCTCAAGACATTGCTGTTCGAACAACTCCCTCCGCAAAGCACTTGTACTTTGTGACAGAAAGAAATTAACAGCAAGCATGAAATAAACAGATTAAACACAGCTAATTTTATACCATATAGTATAGTTTTGAAGATCCTTACAAAACGAGTAGAAGCAAAAGCAGAAGCAGTGAAGGGGATCAGTGAAGAACAGTACGGATTCAGGAAAGGCAAAGGTACCAGAGATGCAATAGGAATTCTTAGGGTGCTGGGAGAGAGAAGCTTAGAAAGTGGCCTTGAAATCTACATCTGCTTTGTGGACTATGAAAAAGCATTTGATCGAGTGGACTGGACAAAACTGACGAGGACACTCAGAAGAATGGGGATAGACTACAGAGACAGAAAACTCATCGGAAACCTGTACATAAATCAATCAGTGTATATCCGTGTGGATGGAAAAGACTGAACCAGGAACTCTGGGAAGGGGGTGAGACAGGGATGTCCTCTCTCACCGTTGCTGTTCAACATCTACACAGAAGAACTAATAAGAGAAGCATTTGAGAACATAGAAGATGGAGTAGTGGTGGGAGGAAAAAGAATAAGAGACATAAGATTTGCTGATGACCAGGCAATTATGGCAAACACCAACCATGGATTGCAGAGGTTGATGGACTCTCTTAATGCAACATCAAAGGATTACGGAATGAAAATCAATTTAAAGAAGACAAAGGCAATGAAAATCAGCAGACATGGTGGAGAAATGAAAATAATCATTGATGGAGTGGAAATAGAACAGGTAGAAGAATTCTGCTATCTTGGAAGCCTGCTTGATGAAAACGCATAGTGTCATGAAGAAATAAGGAGAAGAATTGCCATGGGGAAAGAAGCCTTTACGAACAGAAGAGAACTACTGAGAAGGAATTTTAACCAAATCTGAAAAACAATTGGTCAAAACACTGATCTGGCCAGTGACACTCTATGGATCAGAAACTTGACGCTCAGAAAGGAAGACATAAAGAGATTAGAGGCATTCAAATGTGGATCTGGCGAAGAATGGAAAAAGCTGGACGGAAAAAATAACAAACGCGAAGAAGTCTTGGAGAGGGTAGAAGAGAAGAAAAGCCTAATTAACACTATTCGTACAAGACAAAAGAAGTAGATAGGTCATGTTCTGAGAGAAGAATCAAACCTACTAAGAGAAGTACTAGAAGGAAAGATGAATGGGAAAGCACAGAAAGGGCGACCAAGAACATCGATGCTGGAGTGGATGTTCGATACTATGGGGAAAAACAAGTATTCAGCCCTGAAGATAAAAGCTCAAGATAGAGAGGAGTGGCGACGCTGGAGTATGGAACCTGTCTTTGGACAGAGCACCTGAAGAAGAAATACTGATACTATTAAAATATTATTAAAATTATTGTGCTTCATGACAAAAAAATACCAGCAAGCATGAAATAAACGGAACAAAAACAGTTAATTTTATACCATAATAAATGTTCTACTGTGATTACAACAACTACAACAATAGCAACAACTGCAAGCTCTCTTGACTCTAGCCCAGTGGTTCCCAAACGGTGGTACGCGTACCCCCAGAGGTACAAAATGGACTTCCTAGGGGGTACGCGGCGGAAAGTGGAAAGTCAGTGGAATTCTTATGCACTGATGTTTGATAGTAACAAATTTCACAATATTTGCAAAAGTTCTAAAAAATTGTGATTGGATTTGATTTTCTCAAACTGCAGTGACAGATGTAGACCTTTTGGACTCCTCTAACGGTTCTAACCCATCACCCCTCGCTATAAGTTTAAAGTTTAACCTGTCCTATCACCTTGTGGTATTGGACTCTTCCTTGGTCAGCGCGGCAAATTCAAAAATCGCCCTGTGTGGATCACAAAGATTTATTATTACTGGTAATAAAGTCTATGGTGGATCCTACTGATAGCGTTGACTTGCGGACGAACACTTCTCGTTTCGCCATCTTGTGTTGTCATTGATTCATTTTATTGTTTTCATTTGACCGATAGGTTATGCAAGTTTAACTTTGAATGCTACAAGTACGATATTTTTATCCTAATAAGCTTTAATAAAACCTAGTAGGTCTAGTAACTAGTTAATGACAGTGGCATCATTTCACACTTTTCTTGGGGGGCGAGAACATTTTTTGGCAAATTTTTGCAAATTTTAGGCAGTTTTTGCAAATTTTAGGCAATTTTTTACAAATTTTAGGCAATTTTTTGCAATTTTTTGCATTTTTTTGCAATTTTTGGGCAATTTTTGGGCCAATTTTGGCAAATTTGCAATTTTTTATGTATTTTTTGGCAAATTTTTGGCAATTTTTGCGATATTTTGCACATTAATACATTATAAATTATTTTTGTCATTTCCTTGGGGGGAGCCATGGCCCCCCAGCCCACCCAAATGACGCCTCGGTTAATGATTATGGCTAATGCAGTCCAATTACGTGATGTAGGTTTGAAGACATTATTAAAATTCATGATTCAGATACCATGTTTATGCTTTTAAAAATCGAAAGTGTGCTTCCTTAAATTTACTTTGAAAATTAGGGGTACACGGGTTTTGAAAAATGTCTGAAGGTGCATGACCGAAAAGTTTGGGAACCACTGCTCTAGCCTGTGAGGACACTACACTACATAAATCTGCACTACATAAATCAGCCTGTAACTAACTATCATTAATGCTTGCATTATTTGCACAGAAAATCATAAATTATGATAAATTTCATCTCATTTCTAGATGAAATCATAAAGAATTCGGATTTCTGTAATAATAATTATAACCAACTAACATTGTCATGTTGTTTATTTCAATCCGGTCTTCGTCCATCTCACGAAGGGCTTGTCGTCTGCTTCCGATCACTTGGTGACAGCGGTTCAACTGGTCCAGGTACTGTGTTTTGCTGGAATAATTATAAATTATAAATAATAATATTATAATATATTAATAATCATTATTATAATTATAAATTATAAAGCAGGCTGTCAACAACAAGGCCAATTATACAAGGGCAATTATTTTTTTAAGAACCATCATCTGCAAAATCTGTCTACTTTAGATAAACACTGAAATATATAAATCTCAACCATCTCTAGCCAAACTTCTTCAAGATTTCATACAGAACTTAATCACTGAGAAAGCTAACAACACAGTCTCAGCGGTATCCGAACGTTTCATCTCAGGACAATTCATCCCAGGACGATTCAATGCAGACGATTCATATCAAGGACTATTCATCACATGACGTTTCGTCAGGAGGACTATTAATCTTAGGACTATTCATCTCAAGACTATTCATCTCGGATAAAGTTATAAGGGTTAGGGTTAGGGTGATGAATAGTCCCGAGATGAATAGTCCTAAGATGAATAGTCCTTCTGATGAAACGTCCTGAGATGAACAGTCCTTGATATGAATCGCTCATGTTGAATCGTCCTGAGATGAATCGTCCTAAGATGAAACATCCTGAATTCAGGCTCAACCTACCTCTGCTGAATAGATTCTGATGTCCAGTCGTTTATGATGATGTCGACGCTGTTGATGGTTTTGCAAGGCCCGTTTAATAAAGGCAAACTGAATTCCTGCTTACTGTATCGCACAGGATCAGATCTGAGATATAACAGAGAAGACAATTAGACAGAACAGTAGACACATCAAAAGGACAACATAAAGAATCATGCCATGAATGAATTCAGATCCAGTTTGCACAACCGAATCAATCAATTTATATGGCACCGCTGTCATAATGCCTAGGGTATCATACCAAAAGTAAAGTAGCTTTCCCATACCTCGATTAGAGCATTGGGACCGGTGCTGATCTTCGGTCACTTAGACATACAGCGACATGGGTGACCTAGACCATTAACCTTAAGATGCAACTTATCCCTCGACCTACTAATCACCCCAATAGGTATTCGGCAGGACTTTCATTTGTTGTTCCTTATTCTAGCACAGTCATTGGCACTAGTTGTTTCTCAGTGTGCGGACCTAAGCTTTGGAATTCGTTATCAGTATCACTTCGTATAACTAACAATTTATCATCTTTCAGATCTGGTCTTAAAACATACCTGTTTGACTTGGCTTAACCCCTTAGATTGCTCCCCCGCTGTTCTGACTGATCTTTCTGGCTTGAACTGGCCCTGATAAAATTTGGATTTGGTGTGCCATCGGCTGATGCCCTGGGCATTATGATAGTGGCGCTATAGAAGTTGATTGATTGATTGATTAACCCAGCCAGCCAAACGTGGCGCTATAGAAGTTGATTGATTGATTGATTAACCCAGCCAGTCTGCGCTTTACTTCGCAGCGAACGCTGCTCCTCAATCTGAAGTTATAACCGCCCTCTAGCGAGTAAGACTGAGTCCACCTTACACAAAATCCAAGCCGAATTAGAGCCAGGTCAAGCACAGGGTTTAATCTAGGCCGTTTCCGGAGGGGGAAATTGCCCTTTCTCCCCCTCGGAAATTTCAAATTCCCCCCGGAAATTTTGGAATCCTACATCAACTAATAGCAGCCCCCTATCAGAATCGCTCTGGCTTTGTCAGTTCCCCCCTGGAGTCCAGGAGCCTAGATTAAACACTGGTCAAGCAGGAAGGGCCTGTCAAAACAAGCAATTGACTGTCACCTTAGACCAGACAGTCTGAACTTAAAAATATCAAGATCCTGCTCGTGATTTCGAAAAATCTACAAGCCCAACTGCCATCGAATTTACCTAAATTTCTTGACAAAAGCGGCGTATTCCTGCTGCGCCGAAGAAAACGACACAAGAGCGAGCATCTTCCGGTAAATGCCGCTGAATCTTTCGTCCGACCAGTCCGTCAGTTGGACGCACTCCAACAAAACTTCATGGCTAAATCATAGAACAAAAACACGACCAAATACTGCAAGCTGAGTCAGCACTAAAATGCATTTACTAAAGTATGTATATATGCTGTCTCACAACTGCCTGATTGTATACAAAAGAATTTAATGGGTACGCAAGTGACAGCAAATAGAGCAGAAATCAACAAGTGCAAAATCATTGTAATTAAGGTTTTTAACGGCCAACCGGTCCTAAAAGCAAGGACCGGTCCTTTTAACCTTGACCGGTTAACCGTAATTTCAAAGTGACCCATAAATTATGGTAACTCGAGCACCGGTAGGTGCCGGCAACATCAAAGCGCTTTGATGTAGCCGCTCAGGACGCCAGCTTCAACGCTGGCCGCAACATCAAAGCGCTTTGATGTAGGCACGACACCAGGCTGCCGCTAACGACCGGTTAACCGGTCTATTTTTGAACGGTTAACCGGTCCTTTAAAACCAGCAGCTTTAACAACCGTAATCGTAATATTTACAGACAATCACAGTATACAGACTGCTGCTGCAGTCTGACTGTCGTGCACTTGCTCTACTATATTTGACATGTCTCATGTGATAAGGTGCTCGAAAAAATTTAGATTCTGAAGTGTTCAAAAAAAATTTTAAAACGATAACAAACTAACCACTGCCTGGCAAATTCCTCCTGGATTTTCTGCTGTAGGTCCAGAAGCGATGGCAACGTCACCGACAAGTAGTTCTGTTGGTAGACGTTGAGCTCGCATAACGATATAACGTATGCGTTGTGAATGCTGTGTACTCGGATCTCCGTCTTGACGTACTTGGCTTTAAGTTCTTCCAGTTTTGTACTCGTTCGACCTATCGGCATAAGCAATGGTTTAAGTACCGGTAGTCATAGAATCTTGCTTGCATGCAGACCAAAGCCAATCGGCAAGTATATACATTTCCTGTATATACATTTCCTGTATATACATTTCCTGTATATACATTTCCTGTATATACATTTCCTGTATATACATTTCCTGTATATGCATTTCCTGTATATACATTTCCTGTATGTGCAAGCAATAAAGTCCATCTTGCAAGCCTGATAAAAAAATCAACCAAATGTAGCTACAGGCAGCAATAGTAAGCTTATTAGCTCACAATAAGTAAACAATAGTAAGCTTATTAGCTCACAATAAGTAAACAATAATAAGCCTATTAGCTCACAATAAGTAAACAATAGTAAGCTCATTAGCTCACAATAAGTAAACAATAGTAAGCTTATTAGCTCACAATAAGTAAACAATAATAAGCCTATTAGCTCACAATAAGTAAACAATAGTAAGCTCATTAGCTCACAATAAGTAAACAATAGTAAGCTCATTAGCTCGCAATAAGTAAACAATAGTAAGCTTATTAGCCTCCTATTGCTGCCCATAACAGCATCAAACTGAATTTCAAAATACACAAAGACAACCTGTATTCATATTTGAAGCTCTATTCACCTCGGTTGGATATTTCTTCGTATTTAACTCGGTATTCGCTGAGCTTATTCAAGCGAGACTCGTATTCGGTTCTATTCTTCGTAACTTCTTCCTGCAACTGGAACGTGCATTCAGATCTACAGGCATGCCTGCTATTAACAAAAATTCTTGCAACATATCAAGCGGATGCTTAAGCCAGTATAGTCATCAGATGCACCAATATAAAAGTGTAATCACTGAACCATCAGTAAACTTGTTGAGCAGACTTTCAGTTTCACAAGGTCTCACCTGAACAACACCTGAACAACAGCTGTACAACACCTGTACAACACCTGAACAACACCTGAACAAGGTGGCTGCCAACCAATATCTTACTATCTCTCCTTCCATCAAATAAACACCCAATGTATACACATTCACAGAAGAGCCAATAGCAGAAACAACTATTCTATTCTATTCTATTCTTTATAACAATTTGTATAGCACAATAACATAGCAAGGGCCAAACTCAAGAGCGCTTTACATGGAACAATCGAACTAAAAACCCTTCTCGAGCACAGGGCCTAATTACTAACTACCACTGGAATACTGCATTACCAAATCTGTGTAGCAAAACATTAAATTATATTTTAAGAAATTTATGACAAACAGTTTAAAATAAATCAAACCCGGTAAAGTTCTAATTCAAGGCGATTTCTTTGCTCCGAGTAGAGCTTCCTTATTGTTTTCTTGTTATTTATGATCTGTGATAGCTTTTCCATTGTCTGTGACCCGAGTTTTTCTACTTTTTCGTTAACAAGTTGCACAATATTCTCTAGTTCTTTGATGGTCCCAAGCCAAGCCTTTCCAGAAATTAAACATACAATGTTTAAATCTTCAAATGAAAATAAAGAATGGCTGGAAGTATTTTAAACATAAAATTCTGAAAAAATATGCAAAACTGAAGCATATGGCAAAATATTCATTATCTGACTTACAAATCAAAAATTAAGATTGGAAATGCACAATTAAAAAGTCATATGAACATAATTCAAACTGAATAACTGATAACTTGATAAAAGAAACATCGAAGTCTTAAAATGTATTATTATTATTATTATTATTATTATTATTATTATTATTATTATTATTATTATTACAACGTACTGATTAATGTGTAACTCATTCCCCTATAAGAACTGCATGAATACATTACAGAAGAGCCAATTATTATTACCGTAAATTATTATTACCGTAAATACAATAAAAAGTAAATACAATAAAAAGCAAATTCTAAACAGCCTAGAAAACTTCATATAGATGGCAGGCCGAATTTACATCCCAAGTACAACACTCATAAATAAACAATATCTGGATACTGCTTGGTTACCTGGCAAAAAGGAGTGTAAAATTCTGTGTTATCTTGTTTCTGGGCACTGCTGATAACGGCGGACAGGGAACCAGTGTAGTCTCGGTCACACTTAATTCTCTGGAGAAGACATTTCTTTACATTCTCCAGGAGACCGATCTCAAAATCCTGAACTGCAAGAAGAGCTTTGTGTGAACTCCACCCTTGCAGTTCACTCGCAAATGTCATCGCTGAGAAATAACTAAAATGATTTTTTTTTTAAATACATCACTGCATTGATATGCACACAAAGCGGAGCTAAAAAACCAATGTATTCAATTACCGGTAACATCTGGAATGCTGGGCCATAAAGAAGAAAGACGATAGAAGATTAATGACGGCAGAAATGAACTGGTTAAGAGGAATAGCAGAGAAAAGACAGAGCAAAAAGAAACAATTCTTGAACCAATACAGCAATGAAGACTGAAATGGCTTGGTCATGTTGAAAGAATGAAGGAAGAAAGACTACTAAAGAAAGCACTATACAGCTATGTTGAAGGGAAAAGGAGAAAAGGAAGACCAAAAAAACATTGATAGAAAACTTTAAAGAGGATGCAGAAGAAATGCAAATGAACTTCATCCAATTGACCAGAGCAGCAAGAGACAGACAGAAGTGGAAGGAACTCATTCAGACCCATCGTCCAACCCAATAGGGAACGATGGAAGGAAAGAAAGAAGAATATTTTATAGATCATTTAGTATGGTGATCAATTGAGACTACTGGTCACGCAATCAAAAGCTAATTAAAGTCAAGTAGTAAGCTAGGATTGAATACATTATAACATACTGTATATCAAGGGGCATGCAGGTTCTGTCAGCTATGCTCAGTATGCCACAAAGTCACTTCAAAAGAGTCATACTATAAGGAATGCATTAACCCCTTAACTGGAGATCCCGGATATATCCGCCCATTTTACATCGAGTTACTGTTAAATACATGGTTAAGGGGTTAACCTCATCTGCAATAACAAATCTGGCCTTTACAACCAGAACGACTGGGACAAGGACAATCGAGAAAGACCTTGTCCCACAAAACATTGGACTTGTGCGTGGAAACAAGCTCAGAACAGAGAATTATGGAAACAGACTCAGGAAACAGCAAAGCTCAACCTGCGGGCATGCTGAAGAAGAATATGGTAGTATCCACCCCATGGATATCCAGGCCCATCTTTTACCAGCACGAGGACCCTGGCACCGGGCGGCCTGCGAGGACCCAGGTGGGCTGGATCCCACGACGTCCAGTCAAAATAGTGCAAGACAAAATCGCACCGACAAAACAGCGCCGACAAAATAGCTCCAAAAACCCCGACAAAATAGCGCCAACGTAATCGTGCGATACGAACAAATTGACAATAATAGATACAGCAAAGATAATATTCGGCTATGAGATTAAAAGATCTTCAGTATCGTATTTCAGTCAGGCTGGTTGGCATGTCGAAGGTATTAGCAGGTGCTACTCAAAACGGAATTAAATACGCAAATATCAAATGACTAAATATTTCACAGAGGGGAGACTATAGGTTGAGTCAGTGGCGTCTCCACCGGGGGGGGGCAAGGGGCCCGTGCCCCCCTATTGAGTGCCTGCCCCCCAGTTGGGACCCTATATTTAATGCTACATACATTAAACAACAAATGGTTGGCCCCCCATGATTAGAAGTTGCCACCCCAACGCCCCCACTTGCCAAATCGTCGAGCCGCCACTGGGTTGAGTATTTTTTAACGTTAATGAATATTAAAAAAGGACATTTTTTGCAGTTATATTAGCTTTGGTGTAATATTACTTTAAAAACCTGCTAAAGTTAAAATTGAGTTCTCTATAATTTCTTACTTCGACACTATTTTTTCGGCGCTAATTTGTCAGCACAACTTTGTCGGTGCATTTTTTTCAGCGCTATTTTGTCTTGCAGCACGATTTTGTCGGTGTACTGGATCCCACATGAAGAGCCCAGCTGCCCATGTCATGGACCCCTCACTAAAATCGCAGTCACGTGTGACATCATTTCTTTAAATTGAAATCAATAACTGACAAACTGGCCGACAATCATAGTATGTCCACATCACAACTGTCAGCTGTCACCCAGAACTCGAGCATGTCGTCGACAGTCTGGACAGTCCACTTCTATTGCATCTTCAGTCTTAACTGATGTCTCATTTACGTTAGTAGTCGCACTCATTGAAGTGTTGACATCTACTCCTATCTCAGCCTTCTCTGCTAGAGCTATCACACAGGGCTGAGTTTTCTGCCCGAAGTACTTCACAGGCGACCGCGTTTCAGTTATAGCGCGGCATCCCACTGCGCCTGTTCATGGCGATTTTCACAACCGGATCATGTCACGCTCCCTTGAAGTCATGTCGTTATATTAACTGTAGTCAGGCCCGCCGAGAGGGGGCAGAGGGGCAAATGTACAGAGGCCCGGCGACCTGTATGGAGCCCGGGCCGGCTCGTGAAATTCTTAACACATGCGAGTACTTATACACGCATTAAAACCTTTCGAAAAGACTGACAAGCAAAAAAGTCATCACCACCACATAATTATAAACTTTCTAGGGGCCCGTGACTGATCTGCACAGAGGCCCGGAATTTCTCTAGGCGGGCTTGACTGTAGTTTTGTAATACTATCTGTTGGACTGTAATATAATTTATATAGGCCTAAGCAGGTTAATATTACTGTAAGGAGTAAAACTAACCACACAGACAAGGTCAAATTAAACCAGCAAAACTTAGTAATAGCCAACGATCCCGACAAAGCTTGTGTTGACAAACGGAAGTAGACTATGATAGCCTAGTCTCAGTAGTCTGGTTCCCCGTCTAGAGTCAACTGTTCAGAAACATCGAACGAGCTGAGCTGTCTGAACATTTTAAAATCATTTTTAAAACTTTACGAGTGTAAAATAAAAATTAAAAATTAAATTTAAAATAGAGTAAGGTAAGAAATAACGCAATAAAAAATTAAGTTTTAAATGTCTTAAAACATAAAAAGGCCGCAGCCTCTAATAATAATAATAACAATTATGAACTTCTATAGCACCAGTTTTTTTGTCCAAAGGTATCAATCGATGGTACTTCAAATCCATCCGCAAAAGAGCTAGGTCATCATGGGCGTCCACAGAGGTGCATCTGCACTCCCCTGGAAAATATGAATATTGTGAAATTAGTAAAAGAGAAATTTATTAATAATTTATCTTAATAACAATATGATAGGGGCCGCCTAGAATAATAAAATGAATTTGCCGTTATTTTCATCACTTTTTCGAACTGAACGCAAAATGTCATTCAGGACTTAGAAATAATTAGCTATAATTAATCAATGTTCCATAAACATGGCAACTGTAGACCAATGTATCGAGCGTTGACAACTCTTGGCCCCACACAGGGTTGGACTGGACTGGACTGGCCTGGTAAATCAGCCCGATAAATTCTGGCATTGTCTTCGAGCAGTAACGGCGGGCTCCTAGGAAGTTTGAAAACTGGAGATGACCCTTTTTGCTTGCGTTCATTGCTGCGCAACCTATCGAATGCTGAGCAAACCTATAGCTTGTGACGCCAATGTAAAGCATATTAAATAATAAATATATAGGCCTAAATTTTCTGAGAAATTGACAAACACTTAATTATTTGGAATCACTGGAATCTAAACAGGATATTCAGTTACAATAATTCCGTTTCTCATAAAGGAATTTAAATTTAACATTTTCTTGATCCAGAAGCTGTCAAATCAGTGTTTTGCAATTTCGTCAATTTCACACCTTTTTAGAATGCAAAATTAGAAGATACATACGAGAAATTCGCTTAACCGCAAGGTAATACCCCTTTTCCCGAACTTTACACAAAGAAAGAAAAGCGCAAAATGCTCTGGCAGATATGATCCCATTTCTGCAATAAATTAATAAAACGAACATATAAATTTGTACTGTATGCAGGGCGCGATTTGCGAGGAGGAAGAGGGAATCTCCCCCTCCCCACTGTCAAACTGCATCCCCCCTACTACTACTACTACATCCCCACAACTACATCCCCCCACTGCTACATTTCCCAACAACTACATCCCCAGCTCGACATATCCCCCCACTGCTCCAGGTCACAAATCGCACCCTGACTGTATGCATTCATGTTGTAGGTCTATATATGCATGCATAAATATTTGTAATTTGTGTAATGTGTATGCATGCCATTCGTGTATACATAGGCCTACAGGTGAAATAACTGTACAAAGAGCACGAGTAAGACAGAAAATAAAATGCACATATGGCCTGTGAAGACTGGAATTGACCTTTTTTGCTTGTCTGGTTTTTTTCACGACGTTCACCGGGCCGCCAACCCGCATAGGCCTGCATTATTTCTAGATTTTATAACATTTATAATCTTCTAAAAGCTACTAAATATTTTAAATTTATTTCCTTAAAATCTTGGCGTTCGGCGGCCCATGCGCCGGGAATCTCCCGGCATCCCGGCGGTTCAGTCCAAGCCTGGGGCCCCCACACAGTTAATTTCATCTGGAACCCCGCTATTCACTGCAAGTCATTGGCTGTCTCTAATCGCTAATTGCAAACGGGCAGTCCAGACAGTAGCGTAGCAATATGCTCGGGGGGGGGGCCTTGGTGAAAAACGGGCAGAGGGCCCTTTCTGCTACTTTAGCGATCTCTTATCAAACGTAAATTCCAGATGCGGTGATGCGGTCCTGCACACTGGATCCTATCAGAGGGTCGGGTGACTCGGGTCGAGGGCCCTTTGCAGGTCGGGGGGCGACGGGGGCCCTTGGGAATTTGGCCAGGTTGTCCATATAGCTGCTACGCCTCTGAGTCTAGAGAGACAGCCCCTCAGGGGCCTATCCACAGCAGTCAAGGTACGATCAAGGATGTCACTCCAGCACACCTCCGCAGAATACATTTTGTCGCAGATCCCGGTATCAAGCTGCCCGAGGCAAATGACAGTGTTTATTCTAGGCCTTCTTAGGGGAATTCCCCCCTAAGTTTGAATATCCCCTCCGAAAAAAAAAAAATTTTTTAGATGTTGGCTGGGGAATGGAAATTTCTCCCCAAACGTGTGGAAACTCAAACCTTGTCCCCAAACATTTCAAAATCCCCAATGTCAAGGGGGCTAGAATAAACACTGGGCAAATGAGGCAGTTAAGAGACTGGAGCCAACTGAGATCTGATGCAAACCGGATTTTAGTCTTTTAACGAGTCAGCCCTGTATCAATAGTAAACTTGACATTTAAATGAATTCAAGAAAAGAATGAAGATGGTTGGAGGTTTTTTTACCAATCTGACAACTTTATTGAGGATAGTGCAGTGGCGTAGCGTGACTTTTCGGGGCCCGGGGGCATCTTTGCCATGGGGCCCCAGAGTTTCGAGCTGACGAGCAAAAAAAACCCCGCCCGGGGCCCGGGGCTGTCAACAAAGTGCCCCGCCCCCACGTTACGCCACTGGGATAGTGAAATACGGGTTTGACATATGGGCAAACAGGTATCGTGATGGAAAAACAGCTGGAATCACACGTCATTCTTTCCTTCGGTTAGAACAGCACTTCAAACCAGGCCCGCCGGAACGAATTTTGGTCAGAGGGTGCAGGTTTTTTCGAAGTGAAATTTTCTCTTTCAAATCCTTGACAAGCAAAAAAAGGTCTTCAACG
>CM030865.1:9910012-9940012 GCA_018105865.1 Metaphire vulgaris | reverse complement strand
TCTGTTTGAGTGTCTGTCTGTCTGCTTGATTGTCTGTCTGTCAGCCTACCTGCCTGTCTGTTTGTCTGTCTGTCTGTCCGTGGCGTAATCACGTAATGTCCTTTGTATTTCAGGTAAAACAGTTGACATAATGGGAGGAGTTATTGCTGTTCAAAATCGTCAAGGCTCTCGATCCTATAAGAGCATGTGAGTTCAAGTGCGTTGTGTCCATATCATCATCATCATCATCATCATCATCATCATCATCATCATCATCATCATCATCATCATCATCATCATCATCATCATCATCATCATCATCATCATCATCATCATCACCACCACCACCCAGGGACGTAGCGACGGGGGTATATCGGTATATATACCCCCAAAATCAATCTACGTTAATTTTTTATGTGATTTACATGTGGTTATATGTGGTTTATATGGTTTATGTTGTTTATAGTTAAGATTTATAACCTCCCAAATCAAATTCCTGGCTACGCCCCTGCCACCACCATCATCATCACCGCCGCCACCACCACCATTATCATCGTCACCACCGCCATCATCATCATCATTATCACCACCAATCATAATAATCATCATCACTATCACCACCAATACCATAACCACCACCATCATTATCATCATCATCATCGCGCTGTTCTAAAGGCGCTAAATAATAAATTGAACTTGAATTTCTTATTGATGCAGCGTTGACCGATACGGGAAGCGCTGTCAATGGTTGAAGAACGACAAATTCTGAAAGACCTCGAAGGAGACAGCGTAGATACGGAGATACTCGACGAGGAACTGCGAGTCCTTCAGGGAAGAAGAACCGAGAACGTAAGACGATCCTAAATAATATAATAATAATAATAATAATAATAATAATAATAATAATAATAATAATAATAATAATAATAAGATTTAAAGTGGCTTAAAAGGCTAAGTTAATCTGCGTGAAAACCACTGGAGTAGGACTCTCTACGTTCAGTAACCTAGATTTCTCAGGAAAGTACCAGTAGGAGAGACAGAGTAACAATAAAGAGAAAGAAGAAGAGAGAGAAAAGAAAAAGGACAGTAGGTTAGACACAGCGACAATAAAAAAAAGAGAATGAAAGTAGGAAATAAGGGAGAGAGAGAGAGAGAGAGAGAGAGAGAGAGAGAGAGAGAATGAAAGAAAAAGGAGAAAATAGAAAGATTGAGAAATTCTCAATATGATTGTGAGTTAAGTTGGAGTTCTTGTCAAACGCTTACTGCTAACTTAGCAGCCACCCTTAGACCAAGCCTTTCTCTTTTCTGAACCTTGCAGCAACTGAAATATCATAAGGAAAAACTGATGATCGGATGCAAGGTGTTATATTTATAAATGCAATTTTCGTTCCAAAATGGCGTTCGAAAATCGCGCTACGAGTATTCTGGAAATTAATATTTCGAATTCGGATGACATTTGTTCAACATTAACACTGCCAAGTCGTTCCTCCATAGTTGATGTTATCTTTGTTCTGCAATTGTTTCTCTGTCTTGAGCATGTCCAGGTAGGTCGGTCTACATTCGCAGTCTCCCTACTCCAACCACCCACCCAACCACCCAGTGGCGGTTCCAAGTGCTCTTGGTGGAGGGTGCAATAAATTTCTAAGAAGATCCCGCCAATTGTCAAGGGAATTATATGTAAACGGTTTAGAAGGAATCTGTAGATTTGATTTATAAAATGTAATGCTCAGAATTGATGATGTATAAAAGTCATTTTAGTCTGGTTGTACAAAGTCATAGTGCAAAATCGAGTTTTCTAATTGCTGGAATCGAATTTGTCGATGACGTTGTCTATGGTTGAGTCGATATCTTTGTGGATATACATCAGGGCTAATCCGTTTAGACGATCATCTTCCATTAAAGACGTATTTTTGGTGGGCCGGTGGGGGGGGGTGATGCATCCCCAGTCATCCCCAACGTGGAACCACCCCTGCACCCACCCACCCACCCAACCACCAAATCCCACACTGCTCTGTTCCGCTATCCAGCTTATAGCTTCGGAGCTTTGTCCGCCTTTTCGTTTGCTCGAACTCGGTGCACATCTTATGCGCGTCGCATTCCTTGTTGCCAATCGAAAATCTTGCACCAAATTGTATACCAATACGACTCCAGTTCTTAGCATTTCAATTTCCTTTCTCTTGACGATAAGGTTTAAGAATTCCTACGAACCGATTTCAAAGGAATTCTTAAACGTGGCGCAATACAGGTGGCAGCCTACGACTCCCAATGCGTTGATTATCCAATAATGTAGCGCCATACGTGAGCAAAATTAAATACGATTATATTTTTAATATTTTAAAAAAATCACATTTTTCTCATAGCGCAGTAAATCAATGTCAGTTTTTTCCATCTTTGCTCCTCTCTATTCATGCGCTATATAAATGAAAAAAATAACGGGTTGGCTAGATATTTGGAGAATCTTTTGCTTTCCTCGAAACCAATTAAAGACATCTGAGGCTCATTCGTGTCTATATATAAATCATCATTTCCGGCCTTTCGCTGTTGTAAACACAATGGAAAACAACTGTTCTGCAAAAATCCATTGCTAATAATAATGCAATATCGACAGATTGAACTCTACGATGTTTCTACATATGACTTAACGGCTACGTTAGACCAATGCAGCCTACGCAGCAGCTAACATCGGCTAACTTATCTCCAATATAAAACGGAAGCCTATAGGCCTAGGTATTTTAGGAAATATAAAGTTATTACGGGGCTGGGGGAAAGAAGTCGTCATGTTTGAAATAAAATTAAAATTAATTAATGATTAATTTACTGAATTACTAATCTAATAAATTTTAAAAAATCGTTATAGATACTTCCAAAGCAATTGTTTATTTTAAAAATATTGATTCAGTGGCGCGTATCTGGGGTGGGGGATGTGGGGAAGATTTTATGGGCGCCACTTGAAGGGGGTCTTCTTCCCCCTCTCTTTCTCTCTCTCTATCTCTCTCTTTCTCTTTCTCTCTCTCTCTCTCTCTCGCGGTAGTTTTAATCTTGTGATCTTGTGTCAATAAAATGTCATGATTTCTTATTTAAAAACTTGTTAACCTGCTAATTTAATTTTCTGACCCCCTTGTCATGGGCTCCAAATGCCCTTCATACGCCCCTGGTTCGATTCGGCTAAATATTTTCACTTCTACGGAATACGTTTGACGGAGCTGTGCCGGAAAGTTCCAACATATTTTTACATATGGCACTCCAGTTAGACATTCCATCAAAACAACTCCTCAAAGGCGACGCTGAAACTGGGCTGTGACGTCACTGTTTGGATCAAAACCCAGTGGATATGGTTCGGGATTTGGAAAATGGATCCGCAAAAGTTGCCAAACTTCTTGTGGCATTTTTGTCGGATTTTCGACGCGACGTAATATCGAAATCCGATCTCTCGTTTCCCGAAGAAATCGCGTCTCGATTTTCATCTCGCTGATAACGCTCACTAGATGCCGAGCGCCGGAGGAAAAAACAAACAATTTCTCTGGAATGCGAGTTTTTTCCCGAATAATTTTTCCCGACCTCTTCTTCTCGTCGTCGGATCCTTAGACGCGAGGCGTGCGCGCACTTAATATAGAGTCCGCTTTGCACTTTTCACATTCGCATCGACGAAATTGCTTAATTTACACGGCACACTCCGGCACTTATCAACCCTCCCTCCGCCCCAACTCCAATTTTTTTTTTATCAGTGTTCTATCTGCTCGAATGTTGGCCCGAATCCCGATGAGTCTGTTCAGCGCTATCTCCGTGGAAAAGCAGTGGCGGCTCCACAGGAGATCCCGGGAGGCCCGTGCCCCCCTATTGAGTGCCTGGCCCCCAGTGGCCCCCCTGTTGCCAAATCCTGGAGCCGCCACTGTGGAAAAACCGCTTCCTGTACATTAGCGTCGCCACGGGGGCAATTGGGGGGAAACTGCCCCCCAACCTGACCCCAGACCACCTATCAGATTCGTGCAAATCCGGTGGGAAAGTTTTTTTGTGGGGGGTGGGATGGGGTAAGGAATCTGACACGCTAGTCCCCTTTTGCTCCCCCCCAACCCAAAATTTCGAGCGACGCCACTGTTCCTGTAACTCGATTTCTGTCATCGTCCTATACTTCCGGTGTTGATCGGTAACTTCTTTGACTGTGATATCTACGACTGGATTCCAACAAACATACCACAGAACGTATCTAACTAATCAGGGAAGTTTTTAGCTCCTACTGTGAGATTTGCTTTCCTTATTCCACCAAACCGATCGACTTTACGGCGAAATAGAGAAGCCAATGTGAAACATGGAACTAGAATTTCTGATCTCCACCGGTGAGGTGTTGAACGCTCTAGCCCCCTTTCCTACCATCTCCCACCAAGACAAATTGAACATTGAGGGACCGTCCATAAATGACGTCACGCGATTTTGGCAGTTTTTTGATCCCCTTCCCTCTCGTCACAAGTCGTCAAAAGTCAGACCCCTAAAAAATGATGTCAAAATGCGTTCCCCCCATCTTTTTAATGTCAAAATTAATGTTTCAATTCACTTATTTCTTGGATGAAGCGGGTATTGCAATGAATTCGTTTGAAAATGCTCATTATAATTATTATAGTTGAAGAGAAATTCAGAAACTTTATCAAATTCCTTTTTAAAAATGAATTACAAGTGTAAAATACGTTCAACTTTGCGCTAGCATAGCAATGCGGTACTAATAACAGTATTTAGTATTATGTGACGTCACATTTCTGGAAACACCTCCCCCCGTCGTCACACATCGTCACAAATGTTTGAACCCCCTCCCCCCAAGTGCGTGGCGTCATTTATGGATGGCCCCTGAACTCCATGCAGAATGGGCTACTCAATCCATTGAGCCTCTGTGCAAAACCAACAACGCTTCAACAATTTAATTTCCTCTATTAACTCAGCCTTAGAACGAACCCCCTCCCCCCAATGTCATAATAAAGTCTGTTCAACGAGGAGATACGTGCGTCTGAAGTATAGGAATCGCTGAGAATTGGTTTTTCTGTAGCACTGTTGTGGCCTGCTGTCACGGCCTGTTATTGCCCTGCTATACGAGAACATAAACAAGTGCAAAATTCAGTGACGGACTTCCATGAAACTGCAGTAACAGTTGACGATCCGCTCGGCGATCGAAGCGTCTGCGTTGAATTTGACGGCGATTGGCAGTCTGCAATGTTCGACAGACGAGAGAAATTTCGCCGACGGAGAATTACTATAGGCTACGAGTCTGGATTTATAACGTTCTGCACGCACGACCCGTGGCGCCGATAACCAGTGGCGGCTCCAGGATTTGGCAAGTGGGGGGGGGGCGTTGGGGTGGCAACTTCTAATCATGGGGGGTCAACCATTTGTTGGTAGGTATGTAGTATTAAGTACAGTAGCGTCATTTCACACTTTTCTTGGGGGCGAGAACATTTTTTGCCAAATTTTAGGCAAATTTTTGCAAATTTTACGCAATTTTTTGCAATTTTGTTTGCAATTTTGGCAATTTTTGGGCAATTTTGGGGCCAATTTTGGCAAATTTGCAATTTTTAAATATTTTTTGGTAAATTTTTATATATAGTATATATATAGTATATATATAGTATAGGGTCTCAACAGAGGGGCCACTGGGGGGCCAGTATCTCAGTAGGGGGCACGGGCCTCCCCTGGCCCCCCGGTGGAGCCGCCACTGCCGATAACTGCCAGCGTCAGATTCGAACGAGGAGATCTTGGCACGACACAACCATTCAAACCAAAATTTCAGGCCTAGTTAGAAGAGAATTAGGCCTATTATGGTCGGTGGGCACAATATCCAGATTTTTTAAAATCTTATAGCGCGATTTAAAGTGGCTTAGGACACTGCTTCTCGAACTTTTCACCTTCGTGAGCCGGCATAAAATATTCCCTTTTACACCAAGGACTGGTACCATTTAAAATTCTTCCTTGTAATTTTGATTTGTTTAAAATTTTATATCACCTCAATATACATCTTAATATAAATATAAGTTTCATAGTTATTGTGTGTGTGTTAAAGAATCTCGTTTTTATACAGTTTTAAACAATCATCAAAGGAGAAAATATTTAACTTTTTCTCATTTTTCTCAATTCACGCTGCGGACCGACAAAAGAAGGGTTTGCGGACCGGCACCGGTCCGCGGACCGCAGTCTGAGAAGCACTGACTTAGGAGGCATTACTGCCTGTGTGAAAGCCACAAAGAAAAGGGGGCGCTAACGGGGCATGAACCTCGCTTCGTCAGCCTATCGCTCCAGCGCGTAACCCACTCTGCCATCTTCCAATATTATTTCCTATAATAATATAATATAATATAATATAACAAGGTTTAAAGTGGTTCAGTACTCAGTAGGGACTGCCCTGTGTGAGAACCACTGTTGCTCCCGTCCAATCTAATATCCTAAACTACTGAGGTTTATTTTGAACTCGTTTACAGTTGTGGCCGTTACTATCCCCTCATCCAGTTCATTCCATCTGTCCACCACTCTTGCACTAAAAAATGCTGTTTATGTCTCCCAACCCGTTTCTTGAACAGTTTCATGTTGTGTCCTCTGGTTCTATCATACTGCTTCATTGTAAAAAATCTTTCTCTTGGCATTTCCACTTTGTTTGTTAGTATTTTGTATGTCTCGATCAAATCCCCTCTCTCTCTTCTTTTTTCCAGGGTTGTCAATCCACAGTGATTTAGCCATTCCTCATAGGTTAGTTTGTGATATCCCTTGATCATCTTTGTTGCTCTGTGTTGCATTCTTTCTAAGGTCTCTATGTCTTTCTTCAGGAATGGACACCATGCTTGAACACAATACTCTAAATGTGGACGTACCAATGTCTTGTAAAGTCTTATTATTACATCCTTCTCTCTGCTCACTATCGTTCTTTTGATCATACCTAGAATTTTGTTGGCCTTATTAGCTGCCTCTGCACATTGCCTAGATGGCTTTAAGCTGTTATGCATGATGACCCCTAGATCTTTCTCCTCGTTTGTAACTTTTAGTCCCTTCCCACATAACTTAAATTCATGATCTGTTCCCTTCTTCCCAATGTGCATCACCGAGCATTTATCTGTATTAAAAAGCATTTGCCAATCTGCCGACCACTGGGATAGTCTATTAAGGTCTTGTTGTAAAATTTTTGCTTCTGCTTCACTATCACTCTGTCCACACAGTTTTGTGTCATCAGCGGATTTTGAAATTTTTGACATTATATCATCATCGATGTCGTTGATGTTTATTAAAAACAATAGAGGTCCCAACACTGAACCTTGTGGCACCCCACTTATGACCTCAGCCCAATCTGAATACTTGCCACTTATACCTACCTTCTGTCTTCTGCTCTGAAGCCAATTTTTTATCCATCCAAGAACTTTACCTCTAATTCCACTGGCCTGAAGCTTGACTGCCAGTCTTGAATGAGGTACTTTATCGAATGCTTTTGCAAAGTCCAGGTATATTACATCAACTGCCTTTCCCTCATCTAGCTTGTCGTGAATCTCCTCCAAAAAGTCCAGTATGTTTGTTAAGCAAGATTTTCCCTTAATAAACCCATGCTGGCTATCCTTTAAAATCTTGTGTCTCATAAGATGGTCCAATATATTTGCTTTCATTATTTTCTCCAGAACTTTACACACTATACAGGTCAGACTAACAGGCCTATAATTTCCTGGCTCCCCACGGTTACCCTTTTTGAATATAGGAGTGACTACTGCATCCCTCCAGTCCCTAGGGACTATTCCCGATTTAAGTGACATATTGAATATTGTGGCTATTACCTCACTAACCTCATGTCTTACCTCATACAGAAATTTTGGGTGTATATTGTCTATTCCGGGGCTTTTGTCAGTTTTCATTTGACTCAGAATTTCCAGGACACACTCTTTACTGCAATTTATGTCTGATAATGCTTCCTCCTCTTTTCCACAAAATAAATTAATGGGCTTTGGTATGTTGGTTGTATTTTCCTTTGTGAACACTGATCCAAAGTAATCGTTCAGAATTGTTGCTGTTTCCATGTCATCCGTCACTGTTTCTCCAGAATCAGCTACTAATGGTCCCACTTTTTCTTTTCGCTTCATCTTACTTCTTGCATATCCATAAAAACTCTTACTGTTCCGTTTGATGTCTTTTGCTAATTTGTTTTCATACTCTGCAATAGCCGCTTTGTTTGTAGCTGTTGATTTGTTCCTCTTTTGCACATAACTGGACTGTAACTGTTTTAATCTCGCCTGTTCCAAACTTTCATTGCTTTGCATTTTTAGTTGGTGCTTTCTCAATTTCTTCCACGCTTTGTTTTTGGCCCTTCTCTTCTTCTGTACCTCTCTCGTAACCCATGGAAGTTTTTTGTTAAGTGTCCGCTGTTTTGGTATTGTTGAATCCATAACCCTTGACATGCAATTTTTAAATATTTCCCAGCTTTCTTCTGCATTTTTATCCTTTATCATGCTTCCTATGTCCAAATCTTCGATCATCTTCCTAGCCAGCTGAGCTGAGAACAAGCGTGGTATAAAAAGGTGTCAAGTGAAGCCAACATTTTTTTAGCTTGGAAAAAGCAGAAATTGCAAGATCTTAACCGATTTTAGCGGCTTTTGAAGATTTCAGTTCAAAAGCCTTTAAAATGTTCTTCAAATTAGAGTCTTGGGTTGGTCTTGTGTGACCACACATCCTTAGGGCCTACCGTTCTATACTGATCTACATGTCGCCCTCTTTGTACCTGTAGAAAATCCACCATAAATAGATTCAAAGATTATATAATGCTACTAAAACCACTCTAAATCGCATTGTTGTTGTTATTATTATTATTATTATTATTATTATTATTACTACTACTACTACTACTACTACTGTGGCGAACCGGGCCTATCGAGGTTCCTACGCCTCCTAAACTCAAGATGGCTCCGCCCGGTTCGGCGCACACGGGGTTATGACGGGGTTGTTTTTGGCCCTTCTCTTCTTCTGTACCTCTCTCGTAACCCATGGAAGTTTTTTGTTAAGTGTCCGCTGTTTTGGTATTGTTGAATCCATAACCCTTGACATGCAATTTTTAAATATTTCCCAGCTTTCTTCTGCATTTTTATCCTTTATCATGCTTCCTATGTCCAAATCTTCGATCATCTTCCTAGCCAGCTGAGCTGAGAACAAGCGTGGTATAAAAAGGTGTCAAGTGAAGCCAACATTTTTTTAGCTTGGAAAAAGCAGAAATTGCAAGATCTTAACCGATTTTAGCGGCTTTTGAAGATTTCAGTTCAAAAGCCTTTAAAATGTTCTTCAAATTAGAGTCTTGGGTTGGTCTTGTGTGACCACACATCCTTAGGGCCTACCGTTCTATACTGATCTACATGTCGCCCTCTTTGTACCTGTAGAAAATCCACCATAAATAGATTCAAAGATTATATAATGCTACTAAAACCACTCTAAATCGCATTGTTGTTGTTATTATTATTATTATTATTATTATTATTACTACTACTACTACTACTACTACTGTGGCGAACCGGGCCTATCGAGGTTCCTACGCCTCCTAAACTCAAGATGGCTCCGCCCGGTTCGGCGCACACGGGGTTATGACTCACTTAAGGCACGTGGTCGTTCGTCTTAGCTTTTTGGCTAAGATCTCAGGCTCTCTTACTACCACCTGTCACTACGCGCACTTTACCTGCACTCCGTTCCTATATTCCACACTTAATCCCTCTTTCTATGTATCGTCTTTCCTCTCCCTTAACTCTCCGTGCACCTTACTCCTCTCCGTGCACCGTACCTTTCACTGTGCACCTTGCCTCTCGCCGTGCACCTTGCCTCTTACCGTGCACCTTACCTCTCACCGTGCACCTTGCCTCTCTCCGTGCACCTTACCTCTCGCCGTGCACCTTACCTTTCTCCACACCTTCGCACTGCACCTCTCGCAATGCACCTCCGCAATGCACCTCTCTCAATGCACCTTCGCAATGCACCTCTCTCAATGCACCTTCGCAATGCACCTCTCTCAATGCACCTTCGCAATGCACCTCTCTCAATGCACCTTTCTCAATGCACCTCTCATAATGCACTTAATCTCAAGGGTGCTTCCTTAACCTCAGGGTGCACTCTTCCCACGGGTGCATAGGGTGCATAGGGTGCATAGTGCCCTATCCTTACATGCACTTATATGGACCTTCTTACCATCACACGCCGCCTCGGCCATCGGTCCTGATCTGTGGCAGAACCGGCTATTTATACGATTTCTGCCGGCCACTAACGCTTGCACTCATCTCACTAGCTCGCACTCATCGCTGCTCTTTAATTGCTGCGCGCCATTGACTAATCGTCTACCACTCAACCTGTCTTTCCTTTATGCAATCTATTATTATTATATTGGGCCTGACTACCTATGCGGGCGGCTACCTGTCAAAGGATTAAGCTCATGAATTATTAATGGCTCACTTGCGTCTATTGCTACTAAGGGTTCTACGCTATTATCTAAATTCGCTACACCACCCCGGACTTATTGCAGGGATGGACCCCATCCCTCATTTAATTAAAAATCGTGTGTGGGGATCTCTAGTGTTAACATTCAGCACAATTTATGCAGTACATAATCAGAGCGTTTTACAGTAACAGCAATTAATGCAATTAAACAAGTACAATTATGCAATAAATCATCATTAATGTCCTTTTAAACAAGCACACAACTAACCGACATCAGAGTTATAAACAGTTAATTATTAAACAACACATCATATTTAAACAACAGATGTCCTTCTGTTCTTCTTTACTCTTCGTCGGAAGAGGTATATACGATCATCAGTGAATCCTCCGTATCCGATAATTGAAGATCTTTCTGGGTCCGGCTGCTTCTCTGCTTCTTTGATTGATGTCGCTGCTTCTGTTCCAGCAGGCCAGCTCCTTGGTGTGTCTCCATGACGCAACGGGTAATGTGCTTTTATAATCCCCCGAAGCAACCTTGGTTCAAGATCCGGGCATTCTCTCCTCCCGATGTTGGAAACACTAGTCGACGCCGTTGGTTCCGGTGCGTTTTTCGCGTCGGTTGCCGTAAGGAACAACTGGACCGGACTTTTCGGATCTGCTAGTCCTTGGTACGCCTTCTTGACATTACTTGAACTCCTCTTCATAGGTGTGAATTTCACATTTGGTCCTTTCCGTTTCTCGGATGAAAACTCCTGTGCTGGAAGAGACCCTCCACTAGTCGCGGCTTCCCATATCGGCAGTGGGTCATCGATCTTATGTACAGTCTCCATGTGACGAAGTACGTGGTACTTTGAGCACTTCTTAACGACATGCACCCACGTAATAACTTCAACAGGAGTCCTCGCGAGCACCCCGGACTTAATCTCAGCGTTATCTCCTGAGCTCTTCTCTCGTCCGTTAGCAGGCGCAGTCTCTCCTAGTTGCACACGTCTGCACTGAGGCGCCCTTACTTGATTCCTCGATGGAATCCTTTTGGGACCCATCCGCACTTCACCAGTCTTAAAATCCACTTCGCACTTATTCTCAATCAAAAACTCCATTCCTAACATTATCTCCTGCACCTCCTTTGAAACTAGGAATGTCACATCTTGCTTCCGACCCTGACTAAATTCCATTCTTACAACTAATCGTCCCTCTAGCGTTATTTCACTTCCATTAGCCGCTAATAACTTCTGAGGCGCTTGTCCTAACTCTCTGCCTCGTACTAACTCTGCGGGTATCAGATTTATCTCAGAACCGGTATCCACTAAGCATAGATGTTCTTGTCTATCTATGATACCTGTTATATACACTGAACTTCCTGTGTCCCCTCTTTTACCTGTCTGAGATAGCACGTTATAGTTTACTGTCTCTTTTGGTGATTCTCTACCTGACTTTGGTGATTCTCTACCTGACTTATCTCTACAGTTCCTTGCTACGTGCCCACGCTTCTGGCACTTAAAACACTCGACCTTCCTGGCTGTGGTGCTTTCTGTCTTCCGACACTCCTTTGCTAAATGCCCGACACTCTTGCACTTATAGCACTGCACTTTGCTTTTCCAATTGAACTCAGGTCGATTCCTCCGACCGTTATCATCTATTGTCTTAGGCACTGTAATTGTCGCATCTATAGTTGCTTGCACTTGTTCTCTCGTCTGTCTGGGCACTGCACTTCCGGTCCTTAACAACTGTCTCTCCATATTAGCTTGCCATTTCTCCATGCTCAGCTTCTGTTCCGACATGAAGTCTGACACCTGTTTCATCAATTGCTCAGTCACACTATCCTCATTCGTGGCTCTAACCTGACGCTGATACTCTGAGTGCGTTCTTGTACTCAAAGGCACTTCCTCGGCTGCTCTCTTGTAGCTTTCTAACCTCAACGCCACCCTATACGTCTCGTCTAAAGACCGTGGCTCTCTCTCCCTGACTTTGAGCGAAAGCTCCTTATCCCTCATTGCTTCTAGAAAAGCATCTCTTGCCACTATCTCGGTCGTGTCATTTATCGGTCCGGGAAAAGCTAAAGCTACCAGCTTCCGTATATCGTGCAGCAACTCCGACAAGCTTTCTTTATACCCTTGCTTCCGGCACCGCAACTGCGTACGGAAAGTCTCTTGCTGCGCCTCCAATCCGTACCTTTGTCTCAGTCTTGCTATCAACTCCTTGTACGTTACATCCTCTCGAGCCCCAAAATCCCACAGCAACTGTGCTGGACCTTTTTCCAAAGCACACTGCAAAAAACCTCCTTTGTCAGTGTCTGTCCACTCATTATACCTGGCACAGACCTCAAATTGACGTATAAACGTCTCCAACGGCATTGTACCGTCGAACTTACTCGGCTTCATTGGCGTTCTTCTTCGACTCTGCAAGCAGGTCATGCACTCACTCAACTCGGAACGCCATTGCCTGTCTGCACTCAACTGTCTCTCTTTGACAGCCTCTGCTTTCCGCAACCAGTACTTGTACTGACTGTCGTCACGTCCCTTCATCTGCTTCGGACGCGCACCTGTGCTGGCCGATCTGGGGTCAAATAGGCTAGCGAGATTGATCTCCTCCAACTCTCGCTCCGTGTCCATGGCGCTTTCCTTAATTAAGCTAGGTGCTTTAGTCAGCGTGTCCTGAACCTCGGTGCTCTTGCACTCCTTACCAGTCCTTAATCTGCTATCAATGCCCTCCGGGTGCTCTTCAGGTCTATTACACCTTCCAAGCCTCAACCTTACTCTACCCGGTGCAATTCACCCTTTAAACGCCTCTCTTACTCTGCTTAGTGCGCTTAACCCTTTGTGAAGCCTACCCCACTTCTGGTACCAATTATGTGGCGAACCGGGCCTATCGAGGTTCCTACGCCTCCTAAACTCAAGATGGCTCCGCCCGGTTCGGCGCACACGGGGTTATGACTCACTTAAGGCACGTGGTCGTTCGTCTTAGCTTTTTGGCTAAGATCTCAGGCTCTCTTACTACCACCTGTCACTACGCGCACTTTACCTGCACTCCGTTCCTATATTCCACACTTAATCCCTCTTTCTATGTATCGTCTTTCCTCTCCCTTAACTCTCCGTGCACCTTACTCCTCTCCGTGCACCGTACCTTTCACTGTGCACCTTGCCTCTCGCCGTGCACCTTGCCTCTTACCGTGCACCTTACCTCTCACCGTGCACCTTGCCTCTCTCCGTGCACCTTACCTCTCGCCGTGCACCTTACCTTTCTCCACACCTTCACTGCACCTCTCGCAATGCACCTCCACCAATGCACCTCTCTCAATGCACCTTCGCAATGCACCTCTCTCAATGCACCTTCGCAATGCACCTCTCTCAATGCACCTTCGCAATGCACCTCTCTCAATGCACCTTTCTCAATGCACCTCTCGCAATGCACTTAATCTCAAGGGTGCTTCCTTAACCTCAGGGTGCACTCTTCCCACGGGTGCATAGGGTGCATAGGGTGCATAGTGCCCTATCCTTACATGCACTTATATGGACCTTCTTACCATCACACGCCGCCTCGGCCATCGGTCCTGATCTGTGGCAGAACCGGCTATTTATACGATTTCTGCCGGCCACTAACGCTTGCACTCATCTCACTAGCTCGCACTCATCGCTGCTCTTTAATTGCTGCGCGCCATTGACTAATCGTCTACCGCTCAACCTGTCTTTCCTTTATGCAATCTATTATTATTATATTGGGCCTGACTACCTATGCGGGCGGCTACCTGTCAAAGGATTAAGCTCATGAATTATTAATGGCTCACTTGCGTCTATTGCTACTAAGGGTTCTACGCTATTATCTAAATTCGCTACTACTACTACTACTACTACTACTACTACTACTACTACTACTACTACTACTACTATTAGGGGCCTACTACTACTACTATATCTTTACTAGTACGACTACTACTATTATATCTTTACTTTGCAGCCAAAAGACAATCACAAACCAATACAAAACCAAACCAAAAGAAAATAAACGAAACAAACTGAAAACAACACAACACAATGCAAACAGAACTATCAGGCTATAACATACAGCAGACCTAAAAGACAAAGCTTTGCTTAGGCATATGAATAATACACGCTCTGCAAATTTACACACGTATTCAATATCTCTTGTACTCTCAAACATAGGCGGAAATTATCCAGAAATTTAGCATAACGGTCATTTCAGCCAGATCAATTTTTTAAAAATAGTTCGTATTATAGTGATATTTTGCCTCTAAACGATGCAAAAAATCTTATACAAGCATTTATTTATGCAGTTGTTCAGCAAATTCATGTTAGTTTTACCAGGGGCCGTTACGTCAACAGCATACATAGGGACTGGCAGACAGAACCACTTAAATAATTCAGCAGTCACCAGCTCATAGGCTGATGCTTTTGATCTATCATAAATATTGACAATAATAATAATTATTATTAGTGCCATTTTGTCCGTCTGCTTGTCTGCCTGTCTCTCTTCTTATCTTCTCTCTGTCTGCTTGCCTATTTGTGTGTATGTCAATTCATTTTCTGATAGAGATTACTTTTGTTATCTATGTCAGGGTTGTCCAACTGGCGGCCCGCGGGCCGGATCCGACCCGCAAGCCAGTTTCATCCGGCCCGCCACCGAGTTTGGGAAAATAACAATTTTAGCTATATGACCGGTTAATTATTACCGTTATTTTATAAGACTATACTAGGACTAGGAGGATACCAAATTGCTTACTTATCCACACTCCACAGGTGACGGCGGTTATTAAACTTACTTATTTGCTACTTATTATTAACTTACATCTGTCATCTCGCTGCAAGTCTCGTTCTCGCTCAGTTAAAATTTAACGCCGTTTTGAACAGTTTGCTATTGTAAAAACACTCTCGTTTCTTGTATACGACCCAGTGTTTTATCCAGACTCCAGGCCTTTGGGGGGAATTGAGGCTTTCGGAGGGGAAAATCGACTTGGTTGGGGAAAAAAGACACGGTTCAATGCAAAATGTGTGTAAGTGCTGGGATTTGGGGGGGGATTTGAGGTTTTGGGGAAAAATCTTCCCTCCTAACAGGCCTGTATAAAGCACTGATCCGACCTGACGCCACAATCATTGATATTGACATTGCTGGCATTGCTAGAGAAACCCCTTTTACGCAGTAGCCTACACTAGATTAGAAGGTCTTCGCTCAATAGAATAGAATGGATCATTAGATTGAAATTGAACAGAATCAATCGAATGACTGTCACTAGTCTTACTAAGTCTAACTAAGACACTAAATCGGTAGAATACTTACTTATTTGCTACTTAATTTTAACTGCAATACTATGTTAAAATGATAATATTATAGCAATATGCTCCAGTTGAGTTTCGTGTGTTGAGAGCGGTTGCACTCTCTCTTTATGGTGCCACTCCATCTTACCTTTCAGAGCTACTCCATCCTCTTAGCTCTATCCCTGGTCTGCCATGTCTTCGGTCCACAACCAATGGTCTTCTCAGTTTGCCCCAAGCACGAACCTCCTTGTTCCTGAAGCGAGGTTTTGAATCAGTTGGCCCTATCCTTTGGAATGCTCTTGACGCCAGTATGCGTGGCTTAGCAACTCCTAATTCTATGGCCCTCTTTTTGAAACGACTTAAAACTTATCTCTTTGTCAATATACAGTAATTTGCTGTGGGAGCGCTTCTGAGTGATTTTTCAGAAGAGGCGCTATACCAAAATTTTGTTACACTACAATATAGCTGTTTATAGCAGTTACCGCCGAAGTGGACTTTTATAACTTGGTTAACACTCAGTCTAGCTTATACTAGTCGTATATATGTTACAGTCAAAGTGTGAAATCAGGCAATGTTGACATTGCCTGAAACTTTTAGGAAATGTCGACATAAGCCGTTTCACTCGGGCACTGTCGACATTGACTGAAATGTTTAGGCATTGTTTAACAATGCCTGAAATTTGCCCCAATTTTTATGCACACATTTCCTGAAATCTTTATCTGTGATGGAATAGCATAATAAAAAGCAACTTGGACTTAAGAAGATCTGAGGCTTCGCTGTCAGGGCCATATTAAGGCTGAGGAGCTGTTCGCTGTATCCCTATAGCTGTGAATAACTGCGGAAGTCTTTTTCAAGGTGTCGCCTGTCACAGTTCAACGTCATTTTCAGTTCCGGCTGCTGGAACGTCTGTGACTGCTTCTACATCAGCTGCAACCACTGAAACAGCTTACGCTTATTCATCTGCTGCGGATCATACCACAGCCAGTCACAGTACAGCTTCATCGCGAGCTACAACGGTTGAAGAACAGGCGGAAACCACTAGTAACCAGCAAGCATCAGATTTCATAGATCATCTGCATGATAGTATACAGTCTCATCGCAAGAGGGCTCGAGAAGGTTTAGTGAAGCAAGCTAAACGAATGGTTTTGCGTAGTAGAATAGAATTTGCAGCTGGAAATCCTGGTGACAATGTTACCATCCCTGTTCCATTAGTTGATCGAGGACGTGGCGACCCTCGTAATATCATGGGTGTCATTCTTGATCGTAACTACAACGACATGTATCGTATAGCTGTTAGAGCTGGTGTTCTACAAGGCCGGTATGCACGAAATCAATTTGATTTGTGCACCCAGATACTGCTAAATGAAGATGGTGTCATGGCACACAGCGAGATTTCATTGAGGGCTGCTGTTCAGTACGAATCAATGAGTGGCGGTCAAGGTTTTGCAAAATGCAATTGTAAGGGTTCAAAAAAGTGTGAAACAAATCGTTGTAGATGTTTCAAAGCTAAACTGAAATGCAATAGTCGTTGCCATTCAAGTTTAAGTTGCTGCAATAAGAACTGTTAAATTTTAGCCCGTTTTATATGACTGCTCTTTCCTTTATTGCATTAGAACCTTATAAAGTTTTAGTTGACTTCATTAATGTTGTAGAACTGTTTTATATGACTGCTTTTTCTTTATTGTGTTAGAACCTTATAAAGTTTTTTGGAATTCATTCCTTTATTGCATTTGAAATTTTTACAGTTGTGTATAACTTTTTCTATTACTGCCTGTTTTTTTATTTCATTTGAACCTATTAAAGTTTTTGGCACTTATTAAGGTTTCAGAACTGTTTTATGTTACTTATTATGCTATTCCATCACAGATAAAGATTTCAGGAAATGTGTGTATAAAATTTGAGCAAATTTCAGGCATTGTTAAACAATGCCTAAACATTTCAGTCAATGTCGACAGTGCCCGAGTGAAACGGCTTATGTCGACATTTCCTAAAAGTTTCAGGCAATTCATTCATTCATTCCTTGACAATTTCTATAGCGCTGTAACAAGGCTGAGGCCCACAACAAAAGCGCTTTAACATCTCAACTATAACCCAACCTAAACAGATGCGTTTTTAATCTCGTGATGAAATGCTCGGGAGTAGCAGCCATGGTGGTCTCATCAGGAAGAGAGTTCCACAAGATAGGATTACCCCTAGTGAAGGATCTCTCTCCGAACTTGGCGGTCTTGGATGGGGGAGGAACATGAAGTTTAACGCCACGACTCGAGCGGAGCGAAGCTCTCCTGTCATTACCCTGCGGTCTCTTTACAAGAGAGGCAAGGTACTCAGGACAGCACGGGTCATGCAGCGCTCTGTACGTCAACCAGCATCTTTTGAACACAATTCGCTCAGGGACTCGGAGCCAATGTAGACGATCCCTGAGAAGTGGCGTTACATGTTCGCACCAGCGACATCCGAACACAACCCTCGCCGAGAGATTCAGAACAGACTGCAGCCGATCAAGTTTGCTAACCGGGAGGCCCAACAGGACACTATTGCAATAGTCGATCCTGAGTTAGCACCAAGGCCCGGACCAAGTGTACCACTCCGGATACAGGCAGATATCGCCGGACTGATCGGATCCTTCTCAATTGAAAGTGACATCGCCTGATCACATCGTTTACGTGTGGCTCGAATGAAAGAGTCCCATCAAAGAGTACCCCCAACAGCCGCACGCACTCGGAGGGGACAATGGTAACATCACCCATCGCGAACGGTTTGCGACTCACCAGCATCCTTCTCCGAGGGGTGCTGACCCACAGGAACTCAGTTTTTCCCACGTTAAGGGCCAGTCGATTTTCCTCCGCCCACTTCGAGACAGCGACTAGACACTCGATGAACCGTTCCCGAAGCGCCTCCACATCACCAGGAAGGCAGGACGAGTAAATCTGACTGTCATCAGCAATGTCAGCAATGTCATCATTGCCTGATTTCACACTTTGACTGTAACATATATAGTCTTACTTTACAACAGTTTTATATGGAATCATTAACATCATCTTCTTCACTTTCTGCCTGCATGGCGGCAATATAGTTAAATACGAAACATTTCCACTTCGCTCGATCTTGCGCTAATCTGCAATTCTGCATCCTTCAACAATCGACATGTTCTTTGGAATAGAATTTATCTTTATATGGAATACCATACATATATCATAATTATGCCATATTAAGTGCTACAACTTGCTTGGCTCGCCAATGGTCTAAACATTTTTGTGCGGCCCACAATAGCATAATGGTTGGACAACGCTGATCTATGTTATCTATCAATAGTCTAAGATAGAGATTGATTTTATTATCTATAGTATCTATAAATCTCTTGGTCTCTGTTCTTAAGCAGCAATAATGTCATTTAGCTGTCCGTGTCTTTGTCCCTGTGAATGTATGTTTGCATGCATTCAGTGATATAATTCGATTTTCGATTTTGCTTCCGTTAAGGTATTTAACGAGGCTGTTACATTTTTATTATCAATGCTTCATTTTCGATTTAATGATAATCTGATCCGTTAACATTAATGCGCAAATACACATCCAATGTAAATCCAATAACAGTTTATTATTTCCAAATCAGTGCATGCATATTAATACATCTCAATAGTAATTTCAGAAAGGCTACATAATTAATAATACAATAGAAAGATAGCAGTTAATTATTAAAATATAGTGATGAATTTAAATTGCAAGTTTTATTAAAAAGCTTTGCGAACAAACTAGTTCCCTGACCATAATATGCATATTATAAATAAAATGTGTAATTTTGGCAAATGTGTTGATAAATTGATAACCGGTCGAACTATACGAAATCTGACTACGGATTATCTTTCTGTACGAACCGACAAATTGCTGATGTATAATAATAATAATAATAATAATAATAATAATAATAATAATAATAATAATAATAATAATATTAATAATAATATACAAGCACGCACGCTTACACGCAGGGCCGCCGAGAGAATTTGCGGGCTCGTGTGCAAAAATTAGTCATGGGCCTTGAGTCCTGACCTGACAAGTCTGTGAAAAAGTTGATTACCTTTTTCTACTTCTCGACCCTTTTAAAAAGTAGATTCCTCAACACGATCGGCCCGTGCCCTTTGACATTCCCCGGCCCCTGTACTCGTGATCACGAGAAGATGACCGTTTTCCTTGTCAGTCTTTTTTTTCAGGGTTCGGGCTATTATTAATAATGCATGATCATCATCATTGGACCCGGCCCCCCTGCAGGCCGAATTTATTCGACCGGTTATCAATTTATCAACACATTTGCCAAAATTACACATTTTATTTATAATATGAATATTATGGTCACGGAACTAGTTTGTTCGCAAAGCTTTTTAATAAAACTTGCAATTTAAATTCATCACTATATTTTAATAATTAACTGCTATGTTGTTTATATTGTATTATTAATTATGCAGCCTTTATGAAATTACTATTGCCCCCTGCAGGCCGCCGAGCCCTGTGCAATTGCACCCTCTGCCTCCCCTCTCGGCGGCCCTGCATGACACGTGCGTCATTGTCTTTGTGTTTGTCTTGTCTTGTCAGATGTCGCGGCAAGACGGTGAAGATACTGGAATCGAGTCCAATCCAGATAGCGATGTGCGTTTTGATTCTAATCGATGCTGGCATCGTCGTTACAGAAATCCTGCTCGACCTTCACGCCATGAGAAGTGAGATCTCCTTGAAAATCAATTTCTTTTGTGGTAATACAACCATATAAAAAAACCATAACAAAACAACCGTTGGAATTTTTCGGACAGCTAATTAGACAGGATGGATGGGAAAATTTAGTCATAACAAGAAAATAGAGGGTAAAAAGAGCAAGAGGAAGACACGGAATAGGGTATACAGACAGTCTAAGAGAAGCAACAAGAGCTAAAGACAACATCAAACTGATAAGGAAAACCAGAAACAGAGAGAAGAGTGAAATCCATGGTTGCCGACATAGCATATGGCACTTGAAGAAGAAGAAGAAGAAGAAGAAGAAGAAGAAGAAGAAGAAGAAGAAGAACAACAACAACAACAACAACAACAAGAATGCAGCCATATGTGTAAACTTGGGTGAAAAAGCGGGGAGGGCCCAACCCATATACGTGCACCTCTCCTCTTACCTTGCCTGTCCTAACCTCTACGGAGCGGGGTTCCCTGTCATTTAATCCTATCCATTTAATCCCAGTCACTTAATCCCGGTCACTTAATCTCAAAGTCATTTAATCCTAGCCATTTAATCCCAGTCACTTAATCCTGAAACTTAAACTTAACCCTCGCCATAACACTAACCCTAACCCTATTAGTTTTTATTCTGTAACCATGTTTAACTACGTTTGTATAACACAAACATTTCTTAAATAGGTTTTTTACATCTTTGAGTGTCATTGGATTATGTGTACAGGGAATGGGATTAAAAGACTTGGGATTATCTGCACTGGGATTAAAAGACTTGGGATTAAATGGCTAGGATTAAGTGACTGGGATTAATTGACTAGGATTAAAAGACCGGCCACCACGGAGCGGAGAACTTGAGGAACCTCGCGGCTAAATTGAAATTTAGGTCTTTGAAGAAAACAGCTGGTATGGCCAGTGATAACGTGTGTAAAGTGTGTGTTTGGTTTATTTGTTTATTATTTGTTTATTTTATTTTATTTAGTTTGGTTCAGTTGATTTGTGTTATCTCTTGTTTGTGTACTATTTTGATGCTGTACTTATCACGAATAAAGATTATTATTATTATTATTATAACATTTCCTATTGTTTTACGTCGCAATGGAGACCGACCTCTACCTTAGAATCTGTTGACGGGCGATCTCTCACCTCGTCCACTCGTTGGACCTAATCTGGGATAAAATTTCTGGAAAGTAAATCGGTTTAGTTTTTGAAAAATCCAGTTTATAAATCATTGATTTACAGTTTGCGCGTTACCTTTTACTTTACGTGTACCGCGTTACCGCTTATAGGAATGAGCAACCAGCCACTGCAGTTCTACTACTTTTTTGAAGGCGCTATAAAAATCGCGAGATTTTTCTTACTTACTTACCGTTTCAAGGTCAGCAGGAGCAGGCGTCCAGCGCTCTTAACCAGACGCTCGAATTCCTTCGAATCCATTTCGACGACGGCGATTCGTCCGTCGAGTATGGCGCCAGCGAGGTGTCTGCGATCCTGGAAAGACTGCGTCGGAAACAATTATTACAGGACTCGGAAACGAACCCCGGACGCTGTCGCTGTCGGATCGGCGCAGAACCCGCCACCATTCCCACTCTCGGGACCGACTCGTCCCGGTTCGAGTCCGGCGTGGACGGTAAAAAGTCTCGACAAACGGGCGGCGAAGGTGGAAATGTCGACTACTTGAGATCTTCTGAAAAGCGCGACACCGAAGTGCCTGATGCTTCACACTTGATCCGCGAAAAACGCTCTGAACACGAAGGGAGACGGGTCCACGTACCATCCACTCCGGTACAGAGGGTGGATTATGGAACGGATCCGGATTCCTTTGCTCCAGGTCCTGATAAGATGTCTCCTTCAAAATCCGTGATTAGGGAACGCAATTCGAATCGCCAAGAGCGTGATTCTGATCCTGGAAGTCCGTTAGATTATTTTACGTACAGCGAAAGAATTCGAAAAGAGTCCGGCACTCAGGTTCGAATTCATCGAAGGTCAGTTGAAGGTCGTTTGAAGGACTCGGTCGTCTTCCCGCGGTACGTCACTGTGTCACCGTCATCCACGGAGGGACTGGTTCCGGTTGACGGCTTCCGGGAGCATCCCACCGGAAGTGACGGCGACGGTCACGTGAGACAGACGTCCGTCACCGATTACGTCAAGAAACTGCGCAAAATAGCACACATACTGCATTACGTCAGTATAGCCATACTAGGAGTATTTGCATTACAGGTAGGACTACTGCTACTACTACTGCTACTAGAAGGTCTACTGCTACGACAGCGACAACATGATGATGATGATGGTGGTGGTGGTGGTGGTGGTGGTAATGGTGGTGGTGGTGGTGATGATGATGATGATGATGATAGTGGTGTTGTTGTTGATGATGATGATGATGACGATGACGATGATGACTATGATAATGATGGTGACTATGGTAGTGGTGTTGTTGTTGTTGATGATGATGATGATGGTGGTGTTGTTGTTGTTGATGATGATGATGATGATGATGATGATGATGATGGTGGTGGTGTTGTTGTTGTTGTTTATGATGATGATGATGACGATGATGACGTCATTAGTTCATTGCTATTATTATTATTATTATTATTATTATTATTATTATTATTATTATTATTATGGTGATTATGGTAGTGGTGGTGAAGATGATGACGATGATGGTGGTGGTGTTGATGATGATGGTGATGATGATGACCTATCTTTGATGTTCTATAGTCGTTGAAACTGTTGGACGTTATTAGTTCATTGCTATTATTATTATTATTATTATTATTATTATTATTATTATTATTATTATTATTATTATAATGCTTTGTGAAGACAGTTAAATCTTTCTATCCGTCGAATGCATTTAGCGGCCGTTGTGATTAATCAAAGCAGCGCGTTGTTTTAGGCTCTTCTGAAGCTGTTTGGAATGGGATCGGAATATTTCAAAAGCAAGTTAGAAGTAAGTAGGAATCAACACAGCTTCAACCCAACCTACGCAGCATTATGCTGATTTTATATAGCGTCTGTTAAGACTTCATTTAGCGCCGTCTTTGGTGTCGTCCATAAATGACGTTACGCGATTTTGGCACTTTTTTGACCCGCCCCCCTACGTGACTCGATGTAACAAAAAGTCAGACCCCCTAAAGTATGACGTAACGGGTTGACCTTTCGGCCGACCTTTCGTCTTCCGAAAGTCTTGACAAGCAAAAAAGGTCATTCATCCCTCTATTTTCCCCTCTCCAAACATACTGACAAACAAAAAAGGGGCATCCTTGTATTGTTTCTCTCTCCAAATACTCATACAAGCAAAAAAGAAAAAAGGTCGTCATTTAAAAATGTTGTGTTGCGTTACGTCACATTTACGGAAGCCCCCTCGTCACACTACGTAACAAATATCCGGACCCCTTCCCCTCCTAGGCGCGTTACGTCATTTGTGGACGAGTCATTCGACTATCTGGACCATGATACCTAACTATTGCATTAGCCCAATTGCGGGTCTAAAATTTAGAGCTTATGTGAAAAGGGACGCAGTGTTTTAAATCCTTTTCGATATTTTCAATTGCCTTATCCACCATAAACTGTAACTCGGCTGTTTTCTGGCGGGAAATCCTGAATGCGGAATTGGAACTTATGCGGCTATGATGCTGTGCTCCGTTGGCAACTTGGCAGCTCTACATCAAACGGGCGCCATAGAAGTCGATCGTGAAATAAGACAGTGGCACGTCTATATATATATACATGCTTCATTGAATGAAAGTGTGCTGTATGATTTCATAATTAACTGAATTTCATCTTTAACCCCTTAACTGTGTATTTAACTGTAACTCAATGTAAAATGGACGTATATATATATGACGTTCCCAGTTAATGGGTTAACAGACAAGATGACAGATGTAATCGAAGCAGTTGGATATCTCCCGTAAATGTATGGGGCCATCCATGAATGACGCAGTGGCGCTCCACCCTCCGGGAGGGCCAGGGGGGCCCGTGCCCCCCTATTGAGTGCCTTGCCCCCCAGTGGCCCCCCCTGTTGGGACCCTATACTTAATGCTACATACATTAAAACAACAAATGGTTGGCCCCCATGATTAGAAGTTGCCACCCCAACGCCCCCCACTTGCCAAATCCTAGAGCCGCCACTGGAATGACGTCACGCGACTTTGGCAGTTTTTACCCACTCCACCTCCACCTCGTCACACGTCGTCAAAAGTCAGACCCTCTCAAATATGACGTCACAGCGCGTTAACCCCCTCCCCGTCAGCTTGTCGTCTTTCCAGTGTCAAAATTAATGTTTCGTTTGAAAACATTCATTATAAATATTATAGTTGAAACAATATTCATAAACTTTTCAGGTTTTTAAAAATATGAAGTGTAATGATAATTATTATAAGTGTAAAAAGCGTTCGATTTTGCTTTAACATAGCATTGCGGTATAAATAAAAATAGTTAGTATTATTTGACGTCACATTTCTGGAACCCCCCCCCCCCGCCGTCGTCACACATCGTCACAAATGTTTGAACCCCCTCCCTCTAAGTGCGTGACATCATTTATGGACGGCCGCGTTTACAGGAATTACAGAGGTAATCGAATAAGCTGGATATCTCCTGTAAATGTGTTACATACATGACTGAGGTGTAATCAGCGGTCGTTTTACGTTTACAGCGTCGTAACTCCGCGTGAGACTTCGAGAGACAACGCTAATAAACCCTCGCGTAGAAAACCTTTACAGCTGTATAGTCGTTACTTTAAACCTTTAGTTCGACCCATAGCACCTATTGCTACGCATTAAACATGGAAGCAGACAGGGAAATAGCGTCGTTATAGCTGACCAGATTGCGCCATTAAATAAGATATAAAGGTGTTTATCGAGACCGCTGAAGGCTTGCAGCTTTACCGTACGTTTCGTCGATCAGCGATTTCACAGCAGCCGAACGTAATGAGTCTAATGACGACAGGATAGGAACAGTCCTGAAGATTTGGACAGCCTTTGGGGGTCGGGGTGGGCAGGCCCTCCGAGAGGGGGAGGGGGCAACTGCACAGGGGCCCGGCGGTCTGGAGGGGGCCCGGGCCGATGATGAATATGTATAATTAACAATAAAATGAATAATAACACTAAAGAATGGTTAAAATGTCAGTTCAGCAGAGGGGCCCGGCGAGCACAAGGGGGCCCGGGACACAGTGCTAAATAAACACGACTGACGAGCAAAAAAAAAGGTCGTCAAGAAATTATTACTTCTCAAGGGCCAGTCGGCCATTCTGCACAGGGGCCCGGAATTTCTCTCCGGAGGGCCTGGGGGTGGGGGGTGGCATCACAGTCTGAACATGCCTGACCAGCTGGACACTGGGTAATTCTGTCGTGTTACTAATGATGACCAAGATCGATATAGAAATGGTGCTTAAGGGCAGGGGTGTGATCACGGGGGAAAAGGGGGACTGCGGGGGACGGTTCCACCCAATAATTAACTAAGGGAGAATATAGTATCAGTTATACCCCAATGTTTTGTTGGCTAAATTTCAAACACTACTAAAAGTGCTTTAAAAAGGTCATCGCTAGTATTTTGTGCTTTTTTGATTCTTTGACGTCCTAAAAAGTCTGACAAGCAAAAAATGGTCATCACTAGTTTTTATGGGTGGGTATACTTTTAAAAATTGTTCTATCCCCCAAATGGTGATGGCAGGATTCCGTCTCTGCCTAAGGGGCGGTATTGATTCATATTAGGTCTTGTTCTCGCTCGAGAAATCCAATGGCGTAGCCTAGGATTTGTAGACCCTAATGCGAAAATTATTAATGGCCCTTCAACTAAAAAGTCACAACATGACGAACAGTGCACTAAGGCTTACAATATTTTAACACTTAATAATAACGCATCGTCTGTCACCGGATTCCGGAAACTGAAAACTGTAAAACGGCTTTGTTTTTGTAGCGCTGTCATATTTAATACCTACCAAATTTATCTGATTAAGACTGATTTTTAATGTGTTTTTAATTATTTACTTTTGTTATTATTTAGGCCTACTTTCTTTTTTACATTGGTGGTGTAAAAGGGCCCCAGCTCTTCTGGGCCCTAATGCTTTGCTTATTCTTGCTACATGGTAGCTACGCCTCTGGACAAATCTAGAGAATGTTCTGAATTTAGATACTCAACGGCATTTCGAACTTATCCTCTTCCGCAAGTAAGTAAGCAAGTCATTGATAGCTAAACGATTTAGGTCTGTTTGACAGTTGACTGTTGTCCTCTGAGTTTCTCGTTGGGTCCGCGAATTCTCTCGTCTGCTTGGAATCGTCTCCCATCGTAAATCAAATTTATACAGCGCCCGACTGATATTGCCTGACTCATTTAGTGAATGAGTGAGTGAGTGAGTGAGTAAATGAGTGAGTCCGTCAGTCATTCGGTTGATTGATCAGTCGGTCGGTCGGTCAGTCAGTCAGTCAGCAGTCAGTCAGTCAGTCAGTCAGTCAGTCAGTCAGTTGGTCGTTCCCATCTGATGCACTGCACTCGCACTGAAATCCCCGTACAGTCACTGAAATGCAGCAGTAACCCTCCGTCCCTCCCTTCCTTCCTTCCTTCCTTCCTTCCTCCCTCCTTGCCCTGTCTGTCTGTCTGTAAAGCCTTCCTAAGCATCGATCGCCGACTCCTTCGACGCCAATTCAATGGAATCGCGTGAAATCAATTGGACGCCGGAGAAGAGACGCACAACCAGTGATGACGACGACGACGACGACGACGATAAGTCCAACAGTTATGAGTCAACCGGGAGGAGGGAGGAGAGAGAGAGAGAGAGAGAGAGAGAGAGAGAGAGAGAGAGAGAGAGAGAGAGAGAGAGTCATGTTCTTCATGTCGCCAGAGGGCACGCAGTTATTCTAACACGCGTTTGAGTTAACGAATGAATGGATGAACGAACGAATGAATGAATGAAATGAATGAATGAATGAATGAATGAATGAATGAATGAATGAATGAACCGGGAGAGAGTGTGTGTGTGTTTGAATAACTACGAGCCCTCTGGCGACATGGAAAACATGACCGATTCGCTCTCTCTCTCTCTCTCTCTCTCTCTCTCTCTCTCTCTCTCTCTCTCTCTCTCTCTCTCTCTCAGTTTTAATTGAGCTAGTGTGTTTACACGCCTTTCACTGTAGGTAGGATTGCAAAAGTTATTAGGGAAGATGAATTACGAAGAGATTTCTAGAATTTATCCTGAAAAGAGTTGTTACGTGCAAAACTAGAAGATATCCACTCCTTGAAAAGCGAAGTGGACCCAATCCGCCCAAATGTTGATCATTTCCATATCATGTGCGAGATTTTAATCTAGGATTTCTTCTGCTCTTATCGGAAAAATCGGCCAAAATTTATCGATTCGTTTTACCGTAGTTTTTTTGGCACACCGTTTTTTCGTCTAGCGCAGATAAGTGAAAATGAAAAAGATCGTCTGCTTGCTTTCTTAAGGTAGCATTTCATTTTCTGTTTAGACTTTAGAGCATAATTAAATCAGATTTTCTAGAGGTTGCATGGCGGAGTCAACGACCCTACTGGTTGAGGACTACCCTAGTGGGGTCGAATATTGGGGGGGGGGGGCAACAGTTTGGGTGGGAGTAATCCTACTTTTTAAAAACCCATCATAATTAGGCTATGAATTCCAGGATTCAAATTTCAATCGAAGGTTCTGTTGGGTGATGAAATTATATTTGCGGATCTTCCGCCTTATCCGACCTTATTACACGTCCCCGCCAAGCGACGGGCGGAGAATATCCGCGGAGAGAAATCAAGACCTGCGCTATAGGGAATATCTTCAGCAGCGATCGTCATTTATTTCCGGAAGGAACTAGAGACCGCGATTATATTTGCATCGGTCAAACTAATTACTTCGAGGTAATACGAAGACGATCGCTCGGTCGAATCGTGTATATTCGGCCAATGGTAGTCTCTTCAGATCCCGTGTGCGTGATCTACCGTTGAATAATCGCCCCCCACCCCACAGACGTCTTACCGCAAATTTATTGACAGGAACCTTGCCCGCCGCACCTAAATTCATCAATTTGCGGGAACGCGATCCTCCCCCGCGCCCCGTTCACCCGTCTTTCGTCGGCCGTGATTCGTCTGTCTTTGGGATTTTCCCCTCCGCCTTCTCCCTTATCCGCCTTCTCCCTTATCGCAAAGGTCGTTCTCTGTGATATGAGCGTATAGCGTCTTAGTTGTTTTATTGGTGTTGGGTCGGATTTCCCGTCTACAAGAATTCCGCGGCGCTTCCTGTTTTCTCGTGCGCTTTCGAACGCGTTCCGGGTACCCGCGTTTCGCGTCCGTGACCCTGCGTTCTTGCCGGCAAATCTTTTGTTTACGCTGTAGAAATGTTTACTACTTGCGTTGCGGCGACGGCGGAGTCTGCGCTCTGCACCTGCCCCCCCTTCTTCCTCCTCTCCGCATATCTACCGATCGGTAGACACTTCGGTCGGCCGCTCGGTCGGTCTTGGTCCACTTTTTCCACGCAAACAACTTTCTTTCCAGAATTTACGACCATCTGATCTGTCTCTGTCTCTGTCTCTGTCTCTCTCTGTGTGTGCCAAATGGATCGGAGATGGGATTTGGTATTGGGAATAATAATAATAATAATAATAATAATAATAATAATAATAATAATAATAATAATAATAATAATAATAATAATAATAATAATAATGGTACTTGTCGGTTATCTGTTGCCATGCCCCAACCGTACAAGTACCATAATAATAATAATAATAATAATAATAATAATAATAATAATAATAATAATAATAATAATCTGGCATTGGAGATTAAAGACAAGGTTTGCAGGAGTGTCATGGCATCCAGATGGGGTTCCACAATAGGGACACCATCAAGACACAAACACTAGCGTTCGGACGGGGCGGTGGCCCCGGGCGCAAGCCAGAGGGGGGCGTAAAAATCGACTCGGCGACCTTTTTGCTTGTCAAAACCAGATGATGGGGCGTCAAAATGGACGTTGGCTCCGGGCGCCCACCACTCTCTGCACGCCACTCCCGCCCCCTCCCCACCCATTCGGGATCTGCGGTTCTACTGTGTACTTCGTCCTCGGAAGCCTCGGAGTTGAACCTGATGCTCTGATGCATGCTTCGAGGACTTTGCGATTCGTTACAGAGTGATCCATGGCTGTAATGTATGTAATGTAATGTAATGTAATGAACAGTAACTAAGTTCATCGATTCAGCAATCATCCTTCATCATCCTAAGTAAGTAAGTAAGTAAGTAACTAAAATCTCGTTAATTTCTATAGCGCCTTTAAAAGCAGCACCGAAGTAGCTCCTTATTCCTATAGGCGCTTAATCTCAGAATGAAGTAGCTATAGCCAAAGGTGGGGGTCATACAATTTCCCATTTTCCACGACTGGTCCAAATGAGGGGGGCCGAAACCCCCGTGTCCCCTCGTGGCGAAGCTAATTCAGAAGCGTGCTAGAGTGGTCGCTGGAGGAATGTTACATTCACAGCTATCGTTTAAAACACAAGGAGGAGTTGTGGACAGCTTCCTCCGCACACTTTTCGACCTCACGTGAGTCTCAGGCGGCTGAAACTAACCCACAAATTCCGCTAAATTGTCCAGGTGCCATGGTTTTCCCTGCGATTTGCCTCGCATATCG
>CM030865.1:9762512-9905012 GCA_018105865.1 Metaphire vulgaris | reverse complement strand
ATCTTTATCATCTGACAATGAATGTCCGATCATTCGAATTGACTTTTGAGATGAAATTAGAGTACCATCGATTGGTAGGCCTACTGTACATTTGAGTATTAGAAGTTAGAACTACTGTATTATTATTATTATTATTATTATTATTATTATTATTATTATTATTATTAACAGCAGCAGCAGCAGCAGTAGTAGTAGTCATAGTAGTAGTAGTAGTAGTAGTCATAGTAGTAGTAGTAGTAGTAGAAGTCGTAGTAGTAGTAGTAGTAGTAGTAGTAGTAGTAGTAGTAGTAAGTAATAATAGTAGCAGTAGTAGTAGTAGTAGTAGTAGTAGTAGTAGTAGTAGTAGTAGTAGTAGCAGCAGCAGTAGTAGTAGTAGCAGTAGTAGTAATAGTAGTAGTAGCGGGTGTTACTATAGCAGCATATCATTACTATCAATCAGTCATCATCTTCATCATCGTCATCACGCTCACTCATGTTGTGGTCGTCCATGATTCTCCTCGCCAACATCGTCGTCGTCATCATTCTGCATCATCGTCAATGCTATCAGTGCTATCAGTGGGCAGCATCATCGTTGTCATCATCATTATCATCAGAGTGATAATACGTTAAAAATACGTTATCATTGTAGTCGTTGTTATCATTTCCTCGATGGGTCTGTATTCTGTTGTCGTTGTTGACAGCGCTCTTCCACAAGATGGACACTTCCAGCGGATTGTCTTCCATCGCTTCCCTCTCCCTCGGCTTCACCATGACAATGCGACCCTCTGGCACCACCACCGCCAACCCCTCCTCCTCCTCCTCCTCCTCTGCCCCAGGACCAGTCTCCGCAGCCGTCAACAGTCCCAGCGGTCGTTCCACATCGGCGCTTCTCCGTCGCCAGCGACCCCTCCACCAGGAACCGACCTCTGCAAAGGATTCGAACTGCGATACGCCGAAGGGAACTCCGTCTTTCCAGCTGGAAAGAATCGGCGAAGACGAAACGGATCCACTCCAGATCGCCACCATCATCACCACCGCCGCCACCGTCATCGCGAACGACATTGCGCCACCCATCGATAATCATTTGAAACCGTGCGCAGAGGTGAAAGGTCGTGAACTGTTGAACTCGGCGGACGTTCGACTGGTTCCCTGCGTCGCTGCATCTGCCGCCGAAGACGCTGGTACACGTTCTTCGTCGTCGTCTTCTGCCGCCGTGGAACCAGCGCAGTCTAATGAGCGCACGTCGTCTTCTTCTGGTCGACTGGACGACTACGTTCAAGACGTCTCCAAATCACCTCCTAACTCAGACCAGACAACTTCACAACCGATTACTAACATCAAGTGTTGCCACCAAATGCAACAACAACAACAACAACAACAACAACAGCAAGTGCAACAAAAGCAACCGTCGGGTCACAGGTCGATAGAGGGCGCAGTCACGTGGTTCCGATGGCGAAGCATGGACAGCAACAACTGGAAGGAGGCGGCCAGCGACTGCAACAGCAATGCGTCTCTTACAAAGGCCGGACCTGTTCAGTCGGGGATCAGCGGGGCGTCTTTGAGGAGATCGGCGTGGAGCAACGCACTGAGGCGCAACAAAAATGTTAGTAACTTTCAAACTTGAAGATTGCTTATTATAGAAGGATACGTGGGCGCAGTGGCGGTTCCAGGATTTCTTGGCGGAGGGGGATGAAATGAATTCTTAGGAAGTTGGTGGGGAGGGGGATGAAAAGAGAAGGAAAAATCAATAAACTTTGCCAAAAAGGGAATTTTATCCCTAATTTTACTACACGTTTACCGCATGGGCGTCCACAGAAATTTTTCCAGGAGGTGCAAACCAGGGGCGTAGCTAGGGTGTCCGGCGCCCAGGGACAAAATGTATACTGATGGCGCCCCGTGAACTTAAACTTCAAAAAATCTCAATCTCAGAAAAACCCTGACAAGCAAGAAAAATTAAGCAAATCGTTTCAATGTGAAATATTGGTACTTGCGTTTTCCAGGGGGGAAAGTGCCAGTTCTTGCCCTAACGTGCAGGCGCCCATGGAAGGATAGCGACCTATACTGACCATATGTGGTGGCGCGCGAAATGGGTCCTTGAGAGTTAATAAACTGATAAACTGTAACCGCCATTGCCCCTCGCCCCCAGTTCTTCGGTGTTATCTTCTTTTCTTCTGCAACTGATAACAAATGCGCCGTCTTCCTGAATAATTAACAACGAACCTTAAATTTACCACCTCAATTAAACAATAGAGGACCGTTACTTGATAACGTTCCTTCCGTCCCAGTCACCGGCGAGCAACAGTCGTGAGAAAATAAGTAAGTAAGTAAGTAAAAATCTCGTGGATTTTTATAGCGCCTTGGAAAGCAGCACAACAGTAGCTGCTTATTCTTAGGCGCTCAGCCTCTATTAAAATAGCTATGGGGGAAGGTATATTATCAGCCAGGCAATGGTCAACATCCAAATGAATGTGTGCGTCTAATACCGTCTCTGTCTCGTCTCAGTTGTCAGTGTCCCTTCTGTTCGGGAACTCTGGTTGCGCCAATAATTGCATGTCTGGACTTTAATAATGCGATTTCCGGCGATTGTTGTTAATCAAGCGCCGCATTAAGAATGCAAGAAGTGTAGCAAGAGCTTTTATTTGCCGACGTCTTCTGTACAGTAGTGGGCAGGAATGACGTATCACAACACTAATGATTGCCTGCTTGAAGGATGTCTCATTACACAAGGACACTTCCATTTACCGTAGATGCTAGACGTTTCCTGCCAATGGCTTTCCAAAATACATGTAGTATCACAGCATTATCCTTATTGTCGTAATAGTATTCTATTCGATATCAATCAATCAATCAATCAATCAATCAATCAATCAATCAATCAATCAATCAATCAATCAATCAATCAATCAATCAATCAATCAATCACATCATTTCAATCAATCAATAAATTCAGGGACGTAGCCAGGCATGGGTAGGACTTTAGGTGGGGGGCCTGAAGCCCAAGATTCATTCCCCTTTCTTCCTTTTGAGCCCGCAACGCCATTTGGGCTTGAATTCATTTGCTGGTGGGGGCTAGCTTCAGGCTTGGTGGGTGGGGGGGGGAGGCTTGAGCCTCCCAAGCCCATTCCTATCTACGTCTCTGAATAAATTAGTGTATTAATAATAATTAGGTTGAAATAAGTTAAGTAGAGTCTGATCTATAATATACCAAATAACCATTATACACCATTATGGTAGTAGGCCTGTATAATATACAAATGCCCCATTTGCTTACTGTATAACAGCTACAATACTTTGTCTATGCAGACCAGCAGCAGCACAAGAATGACCTATTACCCTTAACTACAGTACCTAGGTTTATTTTAGATGCATTACACTACAGTAGCCATTACTATCTTTTCACCCAATTCATTCCATTTATAGTTTATTAGTATCAGATCACAGATCAAGACGAAACCAAAGTGGCAAACTCCCAAAGAATTAATTATCACAGAAACATGTGAGATTCAAACTGGAGAGGCAGGATAAGAGAACTATTTCTCTGTAATAAACATGCCTTCCAGTATAGAGATTTGCGTAATGTATTGTTACGTAATAATATATATACATATATATATCACCGCGCGGGATTTCGGCTATTAATGAGTTACAACTTATCTTGCGAGAGGTATGACATTTCTGAATCTCTAATTCACACTACTCGAAACCCGCACGATGATCTCTTGGAACACTCGCTCAAACACAACCCAATGAACCCAAAGACTTCCTTTCTCAATATCAAATAACATTTATTAAAAATCTCTTAACTATTCACCCATCAACATAAGGCTCAAGTTAGTAAAGCATGGATATCTTTGTTACTGGCAAATGTTCAGTAATCTAAAGTACAGCTTAAAACTTGACTGTACATAATTATATATATAAATATTAATTTGACTTGCACGTAGTTGTTCATAGCGTTCAGGAAGGTAGCAAAATAAACATCGGTCATCAGTTCTGTTGCATGTTGTCGAACCCTGGATACGCCATCAGACCTTGGACGATTCGGAACCAATTCACGGCGGCTACGTTCTTGAAGACCCGCAGACGTGACGACACTCTCTCGGACGCTTTCGTCGACTGTGGACGAGGCGGCGGTTTCGTAGTGACGCCCACGACGAATGTAGACAAGACGCCCCTTCGTAGTGACGCCCTCGTTGTCTATTCGTACGTCGACTGGACGACCGGAACGATGTTTCGTCTCGAAGTATCGACCGAGTAGAGATGACGACTCCACATAGTAGATCGAGAAGTTGCCCGGTTCCAGTAGACTTCCGCTTCCATGAGACTCGATCCGGTTGAGGCTCTTCCTTCCTTCTACTGCTTTACAACGCACTGGTTATATACCTTTTACCTAGAACATTCTAGAACTATTGGTCAGCCATGCATGACGATGCGCACGGCACTAACTGCAATGTTGACCCACTTAACTAAAGACCAGAATTTTCCATTTTAACAAACCACACACACATACATACACACATTCACTGCCATACTTCCCTCTACCTTAATTAAGACAACGTCTCGTTGTCTAGAAATCCATTAGACAAAGAGTAACTTAACTATGTACTTAACTAACAACACATTAATCAGTATGCATAATATACTCAATACTTGTACTCGTTAAAAAGCAACATCAACATCATCTCATAATCTCATACAGTATTAATTATGGTTGTGACTTATCACTATGCAAGTCACTATAATTCACTTGCATCTTCTAATATCATACACTAATTCTTAATTATAACACTAACCAACAATCACGAGATTTGGTATTCTTGGTATGAAAACTCCATAACAACTTACACTAAAGCCCTGACAACCACAAACTCCACAACAACCACTTAAATATCGAGAACTGGTATCCATGGTATAAATGATTCTCTATAAACTCTATTCAACACTCAGTAACGTTAGACAGCAACGACTAGTGGTAATCAACAATAAGTCGATAAATTGCTATTCTGAATTTCATCACCCAACACGTGACCACAAGGCAGGCCTTACCTATGATCCGCTAAAGATGACAAATTCCAGGTCTAAATAACATACAACACAACCCTTAATTACTATCTACGACGCTTCCTTACTCTACCTGTCAGTGTACGACTTAAATGATAATCATGCTTCAACTTATCCGACAAATTACATTCAGGTTCCCACGTGATGCTTCTTGGTTGAACTGCCCACAAAATCTTATAATGTCTTACTCCATTAATATTCTTACACGCTAATACTTTCTCAACATCATACCATTGAGAATTAGAATCCTTAAAATCATCAACTAAAACAGAATCCTTCTTAACTAAATCTGTACAATCAACTGAATTATCAACAGTTGTCTTAGGAGAAATTTTAATATTTACATCCGACTTTGTTTGATCCTTATCAATAGGCGTTGAATCCTTACTTGACCCCCCTGTAATGACGTTATCATGAGTAAGTGACAAACTTTCATCATCATCCAACGCAACAAAATCCACAGGACTATTACATCTTACATCTAAATCTTCTGATGACTGAACACCCTGTGTTAAAGAATTACCATTAACAAACTTTGCTAACAAGTCTTCACGACCTTGATTGAATGGCTTTAAACGATTCTGATGAACAGGTGACGGATGTTTAATATTGGTCTTTGAATGTCTTAGAATGTAAACGTCATTAGATAATACATTGGTGACATAATAAGGACCCGTCCACTTTCTGGTTAATTTAGGACTCTGGCCTTTTCGTTTACGTAAGTCCAAGAGCCATACCAGAGACCCTGGCACATAAACTCTTGTACCTTGTGAATCTTGATCATACTTCTTTCTATAACACTCCTGAGCTTCTGCAATGTTTTGTTTTGCCACTTTATGTGCAATCTCTAATTTCGTTATTAATTGTTGAACATAGTCATCGGTACTTGTAACACCACTACTATGATAATTAAGTGATGAAATTTGGGATGGTAAATTCATTTCTCTTCCAAACATTAAGTAATAAGGACTAAAGGCTGTGCTTGAAGCAGATGGAGTGGCTCTATGCGCCATCATGATTCCTGGGATAAATTCGTCCCAATTCTTTTGATCAAAACAATGAATTCTTAATGATTGCCAAATTGTGGCCCATTGACGTTCAATTAATGAATTTGACATCGGATGGTAACTAGATGTTAAAGTTCTCTTTACATTAAATAACTTACACAGTTCTGCCACTATAGAACTTAGAAACGATTTTCCTCTATCAGATAAAAGCGAAGCCGGAGGACCTAGACGAGTAAACACTTGTTCATAAAGAACTGTTGCTATAGTACTACTTTGCTGATTTGGAATTCCAAAACATTCAGGCCACTTGGTGAAAGAATCCATAACTAAAAGTAAATGGCGATTACCACGATTAGTTACAGGTAAAGGACCAGCACAGTCTATTTGAAACCTCCCAAAAGACTCAACAATGGGCAAAGGATGCAGTGGAGCCCGGATCAAATGAGTAGGTCTTTTAGAAGCTTGACAATCCTCACAAGTTGCTATGAATTCAGAGACATCGCTAAAAAGTCTGTCCCAATAATACCTTGAACGTATCAAAAGATAACAGCGATCTAATGCTGGATGATCAAAATTTGAATGACAATCAGTCAAGACAGTTTCTCTCAATGATTTTGGAACTACTAGTTGCATAATAAGAGGCTTAGCTACAGCAATATTCTTTGTACGAGGTTGAAATAAATGATAGAGAACACCATTGATCAAAGTAAATTGTTCTATTTGTAAAAGCAATTTTCGAGCTTGTTTATCATCCTTAGGTAACAAAGAAGATTCCAAATAATCAATGAATGGACGCAACTCTTCACACTCAAGTTGTGCTTTTCGAATATCCACGTTATCAAAGATATCATGTTGCCAAATGTTACCAACTGATGATGACTGCGAAATTGAATCCTGAACAGCAGAACAAATTACCCCATATTCTGACTCAAAATTAAGTTTAACTTCCCACCATTGATTTTCTTCTAATGACTCATCAACTTCCTTGATTGTAGACAAATAAATATCATCCCTGAGAAATACATCATCGACAGGTACATCAGGTGGAGGAGGATAATTAAGTCTAGACAATGCGTCAGCCGGTTGATTTAATTTACCTTGCTTGTATTGAACAGAAAAATTATAGCCCTGCAACAGAAGACTCCATCGCACTAGTCTACCCTGCGTGGACGCACGGAGGTCTTGAATATAACGTAAAGAAATATGGTCTGTTTCGACAACAAAATTGCCATGGACTAAGAACGAATGAAAATGGCGAATTGCTTCAACCACTGCAAGACATTCCAATTCAGAGATAGACCAAAATCTTTCGTTTTGTCTTAATGCTCGCCCCCCAAATTCGACTGGACGAACATTCCCATCCTTGTCACGTTGGCTCAAGACATACCCAATTGATATAGTACTGGCGTCTGTCGATAAAATAAAAGGAGCATTCAAATCAGGAAACATTAGTATGGGCGTTGTCATCAAAGCTTGTTTAAGAACTTGAAATGCTTCTTCACATGCATCCGTCCAAAGAAACGACATACCTTTCCTTAAAAGCTCGTTCAACTTTCCTTAAAAGCTCGTTCAAAGGTGCCGCAATTTTTGCGTACCCCCGGACGTACCGACGATAAAAGTTGCAAAAACCTAGATAGCGACGAAGCTCAGTGACATTCTGTGGTTTAGGATAATTTTTAATTTTATCGACTTTCCGACTATCAACCTCCAATCCTTTATCACTAAGAACATGACCCAGAAAATACAACTTGTTCAAACCAAACTGACACTTTTGTGGATGTAACCGAAGGTTAGCATGACGTAACTTTCCCAAAACTATTTCCAAATGTACCAAATGTTCATCAAAATTGGAACTAAAAACCAAAATATCATCTATATACACCAAAACAAACTTCCATAGTTCACCTTGAAAAATATTTTGTAGCAAAGACTGGAATACGGCTGGGGCATTTCTGAGACCATAGGCTAAACGTTTAAACGAATATGCACCTTCGTGAGTGACAAACGTTGATTTATGACTTGTGGTAGGGTCTAGCCACACCTGCTTATAACTTTCCTTCATATCAATTGCTGAAAACCAGCAAGGTTTGTTATAAGACATTGAATCTATCACTGTCTCTATGGTTGGTAATTCAAATTTCATTTCATAAGTCTGCATATTAAGTCTACGATAATCAACAACAAAACGTGGACTCGCTGACTGTTTCTTAGACACTAGGAGAACAGGAGATCTCCAAGGACTAAAACTTGGTTCTATTATGTCATTTTCTAACATTTCCTTCACTTGTCGATTAATTTCTTGTCTCACTACAGGATTATGTCTATAAGGTTTCTGACTAATAGGAGCACCAAAAGTTTGAACAGTGTGTTTTATCAAAGAAGTACCAGGTAGCTGACTTAAATCTTGTGCAAATAAATCCTGTTCTTATATAAAAGCGCAGAAAGAGATTCTAATTGCGATGGCTGTAAAGTGTCTACAGGCAATTGTATACCCAAAGCATTCAATTGCAACACCCTTTCATCATGCGAAGGCAAATTAACAGACGACTGTGCTTGTACAACCTGCATAGACGCACAATTATGCACATCGGCCAAACAAATCGACGCAATCCTCATATTAGCAGGTAAAGATATTTTGGAACATGTAGGGTTAAGAAGTTGCACAAACGAAGTATCTGCATTCAGTTTGACTAAAATATTAGCCACTAAAGCCTGAGTCTTGTTATAAATCCTTAAAGGTTCAATAACAGAATCTCTATTTACATATTTGAAAGGTATCTTGACACGAACAAAGACAAGAGACTTCGGAGGAATAGTAACTTTGTCTGGCAAACGCAAAATAGAAAATAACCCTGGTGCTTTGAGAGAAAGCTTAAAGTCACTAGTTCATCAAACAAAGTCAAAGTATGAGCCTATAATCTATGACTGCTTTGTTAGACAACAGAAAATCATGACCTAAAATAAGAGACTTGACAAGTTTAGGCACAACTAAAAACTGAACATCCACAATCAATCCTGAAAAATTCAATGGAATGGTTACTACCCCAAAATTTTCAATGGTACATTATTAGCCCCTAACAATCTTATATCAACTGGTTGTATAGACTGCTGAGGAATATTCAATTTTCGAATCATATCCAATGACACAGCAGATCTAGCTGCGCCAGTGTCTACCAACACAGAAAAAGATTTACCAAAGATCTTTACAAAAATTTCTGAACTGTTTTCCATTGAATTTGACAAAGATTGCAATTTGTCAATGTTATTATTCGGATGAAACCAGCGCTTTTGAGGCGCCGGTTCTGATTGCTATCTAGAACCTAGTTTAGCTTTCCAGCATAATCTGGCATAGTGGTTTTTATGTCCGCAAATTCTACAGTGAAGCCCATATGCTGGACATCTATCATTCAACTGATGTAAGTTCCCACATTTCGTACAATGAACAACAGACGGCGTAGGAAAATTGTTAAACTGATTGTGTCTATAGAACTGTTGAGGCCTCTGTTGACGAAATCTACGAGAGTTGAACACATTCTGTCGACCTTGTGTACGCCAATTTGATTGAGAATTGAACCGCGAATCCCCAGATGAATGTGGACCAAAAGTATCTGCTGTTGAAATACTTTTAGGCTGCCGACTAAAATTCACACACCTGTTATTATACACCTGGCTTTGCTGTTTCTGACTCAAATGTGGATTCAAGAATTGGTCTGCACCCGCACAATGAGCCCCCCTCAAGGTATTCGACTGAATAGGTGCCAATGATGATGTAGAATTAATTGCGAGTCGTTCTACCTGCTGTTTTAATTCTGACAACGACTTTAATACGTCGGCATTAGAATCAGGTAGTGACTCACTAGCGATTTGATAAAGTGCCGCAGACTGTAACAATTCTTCAATAGACTTTACCCCCTTTTGTAAAACACAGTTTTTCACACTGGGCAGTAATCCATTTAAAACAATCTGAAACACCGTATCAGAAGATAATTGCAGTCTGTCCCCTTTACACTGAATTCCAGCCACAAAATCGTGCACATTTTGCGAAGGTAACTGTCTCGTTTCCCACAAAAGTCCTATCTCTTTCCATGGTTTATCAAAAATGGTATAGCGCTCAATAAAAGTTTTGACAATTCCTGAAAATTAGTGAATGATGTTTTGGAATCGTTTTAAACCATACAGCTGCCGAATCCCTCAACAATAACTGAAAAGCAGAAATCATTGCTTTTTCATCAAGCTGCTGAAACGAGGCCCATAATTTTAGATCTTGAACGAACTTACGAGGATCTTCCTTTGAAGTGCCTGTGAAATAGTTAGGACAGAAAAGTCCAGACCTAGAAATATGTCTAAAAGTAGGAGGCACCGAAGGAAGTATTGAAGCATTGTCAGTGACCATTGGCGCTAAAATATCATGAGAATAATTATCAGTAATAGAAGTTGCAGGTAAGTACTCTGAACTACAAGGTAATTGATGAATGTCGGTCAAAGTCGATCGTCTCTGCGTGTCGCGAGTTGTCCACAACTCTGACTCAGTCGTGTTGACAATTCAACAGGCCTATCAGAAACAATCGACGTTTCAGAACGGCAAAAGAGATTCTCCCGACTCTTTGGTGGAAACAACAGATTTCGAAATTTGAAATTGCCTACAGGTGACAAATGCGGCGGTGAAGAGTCAAGCAATCCCTGTGAACCAGATATAAGGTTGTCTGCGTGAGGCGACAATTCGGGCGGGCTTTCTAGGTTAAAATGATTCGGATTGAGCAAAAGTTACTCTGATCAGACGTCTCAGATGCGCTAGAAAAACACTGATGCGAATCCCCCAAATGATCCATTACTATAGCTAAATCTATGCCTTTCACCAATACAAGTGATCACCAATCAATTCAACCTTGACGACCACCAAAACTTAGAATAATAAGCAATATTAACACTGTTAAATATGCAATCAAAGCACAATTTTATCCACAAACGATTGAGTGACTGATGAACGAAACTTAGCAAAATAATAAATCTCATTTCATGGAGAAAAGAACAATATAATTTATACTAGCGATATGAAATTCTTAACTATACATTAATACTTAATTAGTTAAGTCGTGGTTCTACATCAAGCACGACCAAATTTCAAAACCTTCATGAAATATCCACAAAGCAATACTTAAATATTCATCACATCAAATCACCAAATAATGGACGACCCAATGACGAACCAAATAATGGACGAATCAAATGAACCAAATATTGGACGAACCAAACGAACCAAAATAATGGACGAACCAAACGAATCAAAGCCAAAAATTAACTAATTAACCAGTCTATGAAAATTCTCCATCAACTATCCAACAAACGGTGGACCAAACAAAATCAAAAAGCCACGGTTCCTTCCACCAACTAACTACTCGGCTTATCAACAAAAGGTGGAGCAAACCCTTAGGTTTTCCATCAACTATCTAGCCAACAGACGGTGGACCAGACCCCTAGGTTCTCCTCCAACTATCACCGCGCGGGATTTCGGCTATTAATGAGTTACAACTTATCTTGCGAGAGGTATGACATTTCTGAATCTCTAATTCACACTACTCGAAACCCGCACGATGATCTCTTGGAACACTCGCTCAAACACAACCCAATGAACCCAAAGACTTCCTTTCTCAATATCAAATAACATTTATTAAAAATCTCTTAACTATTCACCCATCAACATAAGGCTCAAGTTAGTAAAGCATGGATATCTTTGTTACTGGCAAATGTTCAGTAATCTAGAGTACAGCTTAAAACTTGACTGTACATAATTATATATATAAATATTAATTTGACTTGCACGTAGTTGTTCATAGCGTTCAGGAAGGTAGCAAAATAAACATCGGTCATCAGTTCTGTTGCATGTTGTCGAACCCTGGATACGCCATCAGACCTTGGACGATTCGGAACCAATTCACGGCGGCTACGTTCTTGAAGACCCGCAGACGTGACGACACTCTCTCGGACGCTTTCGTCGACTGTGGACGAGGCGGCGGTTTCGTAGTGACGCCCACGACGAATGTAGACAAGTCGCCCCTTCGTAGTGACGCCCTCGTTGTCTATTCGTACGTCGACTGGACGACCGGAACGATGTTTCGTCTCGAAGTATCGACCGAGTAGAGATGACGACTCCACATAGTAGATCGAGAAGTTGCCCGGTTCCAGTAGACTTCCGCTTCCATGAGACTCGATCCGGTTGAGGCTCTTCCTTCCTTCTACTGCTTTACAACGCACTGGTTATATACCTTTTACCTAGAACATTCTAGAACTATTGGTCAGCCATGCATGACGATGCGCACGGCACTAACTGCAATGTTGACCCACTTAACTAAAGACCAGAATTTTCCATTTTAACAAACCACACACACATACATACACACATTCACTGCCATATATATATGGTGTTATGTAATAATACTGTATATATATATATGTATATATATATATGTATATGTATATATATATACATATATATGTATATATGTATATATATACAGGGTGGCACAAAAAACCGGACTATATTAAATGCCTGCCAAATCCAATGTGACTAGTCCGGTTTTTTTGCGCCACCCTGTATATATTGCAATAATCCTATAAATCCAATAGCAGCATTTTTAATAAGTCCTGGCGTGAATCAATCAGCAGGTGATGGCGAGAGAAGATATTCAGTGCTAGGCTAAGAGTTGATTGCGATGTAGGCCTAACGATTACGTGGGATATAGCTTTATTATTGAATTCTAAAATTTTAAACTATGGGGCCATCCATAAATGACGTAACGCACTTAGGGCCAAGTTAGGGGGTTCAAACAGTTGTGACGACCTGTGACGACGACGGGGAGGGGGGGGTTCCAGAATATGTGACGTCCCATAATACCAAATATTTTGTTTAAATATGAGTATCCAGAACAATCTCTATGGTCACTGATCTATGCCCATCAGCCAGAAATCTGCTTCTGCCATTGGCGTCTATTAATAGACAACAATAGTTTCTATGGTTTCTGCCCACCAGTGGGCGGAGCAACCGGACCTTGTTGGTAAACACTAAACACTGGATACCCCTATACCGCAATGCCATGTTACCACAAAATTGAACGTATTTTACACTTTTAATTAGTATACACTTCATTTCTAAAAAAAGAATTTGAAAACGTTTCTGAATATTGTTTCAACTGTAATAATTATTATGAATATTTTCAAACGAAACATTAATTTTGACACATTTGAAAGATCGCAAGAGGAGAGGTTAACGCGTTGTGACGTCATATTCGAGGGGGTCTGACTTTTTGTGTAAACGGGTGACGAAGGGGGTGGTAAAAACTGTCAAAATCGCGTCAAGTCATTTATGGATGGCCCCTATACCATATATATATATATATATATATATATATATATATATATATATATATATATAGATGATTTTTGATCCGGTTTCTATGGCGACAATTCGATTCGATGCATAGGAATTAATTTCAAATGCCTATAAAATTTTAAAACTTGCGTAATATCTTTCCTGGCTTTCACTGAACTAAATTTTAAAGCTATAAAAGCAGTCAGCGTTCGTCCTACAACGCTGTCATTTTCAGTTTAAAATCAAATGTTCCTTTGACAATTTGGAATCAGTTACCAGTTCAAATCAGGCGACCCACTTCAGCGGCTTTGTAAAGTGCCGCGACCCAAATCATAGCACTCCATAATTATATATATATATTTAAAAAAATGCATTAGGCCATCTGGCGAACGTTACCTGAAAAGAATCTTCTGAGTTTTGAATAAATGGCAAAACAAAAGCTCTGATTCAATTCGAATGTAAATATGACAAATATATTTTGCAAAATTATTTATATTTTTGCAAATAAGACAAGGGGAGAGAAATAGATGCTGAAATTTCTTGAAAATTATATGTTAAAATATTTCCAGGAACATACCTTTATTACGCGTCTTGAAAATCCTATGAGTCTGGCAAAATCGCTTAATCACCAGGTTCCAGCCGAAACTTGGTAACAGAGATTCCCTATTGTTAGTGGAGTTTCAGAGCAAAATGGTAGGAATACGCTTTCCTAGCATTATTTCGAAATACTGTTAATTTTTAAACGTACTACTGGCCATGGTTTCCCCAACTTTTGGAACTGTGCGCTTCTCTTCGGTGACTTTGTAACATGCCGCGACCCTGCAAACTTATTGTCAACTAAAATTGCATAAAACACTAATCATTTTAACCCTTTAACCGTGTATTTAACTGTAATAATCAATGTAAAATGGACGGATATATCCGGGATCCCCAGTTAAGGGATTAATTTAAGCCGTATATGGAGGATAGCAGGCATATACCGGTAGATTTCTTAAAACCTAAGCCTACTTGAAAATTTTCAAGGCTTGTGACATTGTGCTATCGGTTATAAAATGACACCTTTGACTCTAATTTCGCGTTATAGCGTTATAGACTGGGACTGGCCCTGCGACCCACTTTTGGGTCGCGACCCACAGTTTGGGAAACACTGATGTAGAAAACTAACTATGCTTTGGGCTTCGAATCCTTCGATAATTTTCATTGCGAAAAACGACTACTCATGTTTATATGCTTATTCTCTTCTGCCTTAGATTGTTTTCCATTTATATTTTTTGCTGATGACTGTTATTTTATTTATTTTTATTGGACTCTGTAATATGCCCTTGCTCCTGACATTTTGGTAATATGGCGCACAAGAAATTGTCAGTTTAATAATAATAATAATAATAATAATAATAATAATAATAATAACAATATTATTATTATTATTATTATTATTATTATTATTATTATATAGTAATAATAATATAGTAATGTAGCGAATTTAGATAATAGCATAGAACCCTTAGTAGCAATAGACGCAAGTGAGCCATTAATAATTCATGAGCTTAATCCTTTGACAGGTAGCCGCACGCATAGGTAGTCAGGCCCAATATAATAATAATAGATTGCATAAAGCAGGGGTTCCCAACCTTTTTTAAGCCCTGCACCCCTAAATTTTTTTTCATAATGTCTCGCACCCCTTAGGCCGGGGCTTAGGCTTAGGGCTAGTGCTTAGATTTAGACTTTTAGAAATTTAGATTTTAGAGTCTCAGGTATAAGCCTTAAGCCTTAGGAGGCTTAGGGTTAGGGCCTTTCGTAAACCTTCTTAATAAAATTAAACTGAAATATGAATTACAGTCAATATGACCAAAACAAATGTGTATAATACATTTTTATCAATATACTATATTATACTAATATACTTGAATATAGCTACCAAAATGAAGCTTATGAAATAAATTGTTACAGCTAATTACAAGTTGCATAAACCCTGGGCCTACAGAAAATGATTTTCCTTCCATGCGCGAAATGTCTTTAAAAAGAAATTAATGTTCAAAGTTCATAAGCCACTTTCAATTTAATGACTCATTTGTTCTTGTTTGTTGCTTATGAGTTTTTCAAAAACGTGGCACTTTGTTGCTGATTGCAATCCGCATGTCATCCCGTGCATCCAAGCGATTTCTGGATTTTGTTTTGATTGACAGAAGAATGCTAAATCCGGACTCGCATAAGTATGTTGTTGCAAATGGGGTTAGCACAGTTAGTGCCTTTTCACCAAGTTTTGGAAACATGTTCATTGCTGAACACCAATATTGTTCTAAACTTGTAGTATCAAACTGCATTTCAAGGACACGATTTGTGCGCAGTTCACAGAGATCTTCCTTAACCTCTTCATCATCAACATATTATCCAAATTGAAGGAGTATGGATTTATAATCCATTTTTCCGAAGGTTCCAGTTCCCCCTCCTCCAAAATACCCATGAAATGACTTTGATAGTTTTTCCAAATGATCTACAATTTCTTCACATACACTTGGAATTACAGATTCATTGTCACCAACCATTACTTCAAGTGATGGAAAATTTGAAAGATTCCCTCTTTTAACTCGTCGACACCAGAGATGTATCTTTTCTTTGAAGGCATTTAACTTTTCCCAACAGTTTAATAATTGAAAAAGATTTTACTGAATTTCAACCACATGTGGTATAAAATATGAACAGGAAACAGGAAACAAACCATAGATTAGAAATTTCATAGAATAGATTAAAAATGCAAGTTTGTAGAAATAAATAATTAAAAATGGGCACAATAAAAGTGAAATGTTATCACGCACTCTCGCACCCCCTGGAATGCTATCTCGCACCCCCAAGGGGTGCAGGCACCCCAGGTTGGGAACCCCTGGCATAAAGGAAAGACAGGCTGAGTGGTAGACGATTAGTGAATGGCGCGCAGCAATTAGAGAGCGGTGATGAGTGTGAGCTAGCAGGATGAGTGCATGCGGCAGAAATCGTATAAATAGCCGGTTCTGCCACAGATCCAGACCGATGGCCGAGGCGGCGTGTGAGAGAGAAGGGAAAGGTGCGTATATGTGTTTTGGATAGTGCACTATGCACCCTATGCACCCTAAGGAAGAGTGCACCCTGAGGTTAAGGAAGAACCCTTGAGATTAAGTGCACGGTGAGAGGTGCATTGCGAAGGTGCATTGAGAGAAGTGCATTGCGAGAGGTGCATTGCGAAGGTGCATTGAGAGAAGTGCATTGCGAGAGGTGCATTGCGAAGGTGCATTGAGAGAAGTGCATTGCGAAGGTGCATTGCGAGAGGGGCAGTGCGATAGGTGTGGAGAAAGGTAAGGTGCACGGCGAGAGGCAAGGCGCACGGAGAGAGGCAAGGTGCACGGTGAGAGGTAAGGTGCACGGTAAGAGGCAAGGTGTACGGCGAGAGGCAAGGTGCACAGTGAAAGGTAAGGTGCACGGAGAGGAGTAAGGTGCACGGAGAGTTAAGGGAGAGGAAAGAAGATACATAGAGAGAGGGATTAAGTGTGGAATATAGAAACGGAGTACAGAGTAGTGCGCGTAGCGACAGGTGGTAGTAAGAGAGCCTGAGATCTTAGCCAAAAAGCTAAGACGGACGACCACGTGCCTTAGAGTGAGTCATAACCCCGTGTGCGCCGAACCGGGCGGAGCCATCTTGAGTTTAGGAGGCGTAGGAACCTCGATAGGCCCGGTTCGCCACAGTAATAAAAATAATAATATAATAATAATATAATAATAATATAATAATATAGTAATAATAATAATAATATCGAAAACTGAGGTCTTGTAGGCCACTTTCTGGAGGCTGGCGGGGTCACGAGTTGCCAGCTGACCGTAATTTGTGAACCTCTGTTTCAAGTGTAGGATATACCAATATAAATATATAATATTGTTATAAACGAACGCTGTCGAAGTAAGATGTCAGACGTCAAATGTGATTTTTGAAGATTTAATTCAAACTTAGAACAGAAAAGACCACGACCTGCCCAGAGTCGAAACCGGAAGCCGTAATAGCCCAACTCCATGGATCGAAACTTTATCTAGCGGCAATAATCCAATCAGTAAGTACACTCAAATAACACAAGATAGCCGCAGATAACAAAGCGCAGTCACATTTTGCGGTGTTTACTTCTTGGCAACGTGTCTTCAGCTTGCAGAATAACATAAAGGATCGCATAGTTTAAGTCTTAACAGAGCGTTTCAGATATATATATTTTACGTTTCCAGATATATATATTTTACGTTTCCTACTTAATGAAGGTGTTGACGTTATGAAAGCACAAGTCACTGATTAAAAACGTTCAACGGTTTAAGGGAGCCAACCGTTTCAATGACATTAAATTGTAGAAAAAATGCTTAATGTTAGACCGTGTCTGGGCTTAATTAAGTCATTCCAACATCTATTAAATATTTATATAAATTTAATTTGAGACGATAATGCGTGTAAAAAGATTTGGTTAACATTCGCCAGATGGCGAAGCGACGCAAGCTTTCCTATTAGGGTTCGAATCTGGCTCAGACGCCATGTAGCGCCCGTAGAAAATTAATTCCCCTCGTAGAAATTAACAGTGTTTTAGACAGAATTAGCATTAAATACAATAAAATAAAAGGCTTAATGCTTTAACTCAATATACTGTATAGCTTCCCCCAAAACTCTACATGTTTGATTAATGCTTTGAAAATATAGATTTAAGCAGAGCTTAGGTTTATTCGTCAAGCCCTCAAAAAACTGGGACAAGCAAAAAGGATATTGGGAAATTTACACAGCGGGCAATAAAATTTGTTTGCGGAATTTCTTTTTCAAAAACGTCGCTCATCTGAACGCTAAAAATGTGGGTGACGACCTTTTTTGCTTTTCAACAATGTGCTGAAATTAATTTTTGGGCATTTGCTATCGCCCCCCCTATTAAACATTAGTTAGCTGCGCCATTGATTATATGGTTTATTATGTTCACGACTTTTCCACAGATGGAAAGAGCATTCTCTTTCCAGTGAAGTACTCAGTAGCGTCATTTCACACTTTCTTGGGGGCGAGATAACTTTGTGACCAATTTTGGCCAAAGTTTGGGCAATTTTGGGCACAAATTTTGGGCAATTTTGGGCAGTTTTGGGAAAATTTTAGGGCAATTTTTGGCGATTTTTTTTGCGCATTTTACATTTATTTATTTAATAAATTATACATTATTTCTTCATTTTCTTGGGAGCTACGACCCCCTGTCCCCTGCCCCCCAAGTGACACCCCTGGAAGTGCTTCAATGATATCATGACGTCATTTGAATTCCATTCGTTATATTCATTCATCTTTAGTGAGCAACAGTTCTACGAAAGAGATTATATTAAGACCAGTGTTTATTCTAGGCCTTCTCTGGGGGAATTACCCCTTCCCCAAGTTAGAAATCTCCCACATTTTGATATTTTTGGCTTGGAATGAAATCTCCCCCAAAATTTGACGACGGGGTTTTTTTGCACTTGGAGAGGGAAAATATAAGGATGGCCATTAATTTTTGCTTGTCAAACAAGACAAACTTTGCCCCTCCCAACATGTTAAACTCCCCCTTAATGTCTAGGTGGCTAGAATAAACACTCTATTGGCTATTTGAGAAGGACTGAATTCGCGAAACCGCTTTCGTCCGTTTTGAGAGTAAATTGATCTGGAGTTCAGTAGAATTTCCTGATTCATCGCAATCTTTGACTTGTTTTCGCTTTTAAAGTCGATTCTTCCGCCCACAAAACCAACGCAAAATTTCGCGGCGAATTCCCCAACTGAACCGATTTATGATGGATTGCATTCGAATCGTCGACGAAGGTCGCGGTTTATAGGCCTACGTGGGTGCAATCCGTGCTCTGCATGTTCTCTGGTTCAACTCCAGTATCTACGATTGTTAAATGCGATGAGACAATCTCCAAACAAATCCGAGACAGAAAAGAGAAAAAGAAAAAGTGAGACAGACAGGCAGACAGAGAGAGAGAGAGAGAGAGAGAGAGAGAGAGAGAGAGAGAGAGAGAGAGCGACAAATTATGACATTATGGTCTACTGGTCGGTATTCCCGCCATGGTTGAGAGTAAGTGAGCGCTTTTTCATAGTGGACAGGTACGCGGACGTTTGACCACAGGACGTTTGACCACCGAACGATTGACCAACGGACAATTGACCACCGAACGTTTGACCACATTTATAGTATATCGATTCTGTAATTTCTGTTGACAATCAATCACCTTACTGCCCCGGCCTCCATCTCACCCCAGCAAATGTCTTAACCAATTTGCGCAAATTCTACCCCTGATCCCAATCCCTGAGAGGAACGGTCGCTATTTTGGCTAACCCAATGGATTTGATCATGATAGGCTATTAATTGCGATATGACAATGAAATATTACAAATACAACTTCGTCACCAGGACGACAATAAAATTTCTGTTTGTTGTTGTTACAGGATAGAGCAGAGGTATGACAACAACGACAACAACGACAACAACATCAACTGCGTCAACGGCAGACGTCTACCAGATTCTACTGGTTTTTAGTTGCACTGTTCTGTCGATGACTCAGCGAAACAGATTACGATATAAAGCAATACGACGTACTCTTCTTTATAGAACGTACTTTAGATTTCAAAAGAATATCACGTGTTACATGTGGCATTCAGTTAAAAGTCCTGTTTAGAATATTTTGATCTCCAGTTAGCGGTTTTAATATCGTGTTCTACATAAGACTTAAAAGACGAGCAATATCAATCGATCGATCGATCAATCAATCAATCAATCAATCAATCAATCAATCAATCAATCAATCAATCAATCAATCAATCAATCAATCAATCAATCAATCAATCAATCAATCAATCAATCAATCAATCAATCAATCAATCAATCAATCAATCAATCAATCAATCAATCAATCAATCAATCAATCAATCAATCAATCAATCAATCAATCAATCAATCAATCAATCAATCAATCAATCAATCAATCAATCAATCAATCAATCAATCAATCAATCAATTAATCAATCAATCGATCAATCAATCAATCGATAATCAATCAATCAATCAATCAATCAATTAATCAATCAATCAATCAATCAATCAATCAATCAATCAATCAATCAATCAATCAATCGATCGATCAATCGATCAATCAATCAATCAATCGATCGATTAATTAATCAATCGATCAATCGATCAATCAATCAATCGATCAATCAATCAATCAATCAATCAATCAATCAATCAATCAATCAATCAATCAATCAATTAATCAATCAATCAATCAATCAATCAATCAATCAATCAATCAATCAATCAATCAATCAATCAATCAATCAATCAATCAATCAATCAATCAATCAATCAATCAATCATTCATTCATTCAATCAATCAATCGATTAATCAATTAATCAATCAATCGATTAATTAATCAATCGATCAATCAATCGATTAATCGATCGATCAATCGATTAATTAATCGATCGATCGATCGATCGATCGATCGATCGATCGATCGATCGATCGATCGATCGATCGATCGATCGATCGATCGATTAATTAATCGAATCGATCGATTAATTAATCGATAATCGATTAATCGATCGATCGATCGATCGATCGATCAATCGATCGAATCGATCGATCGATCGATCGATCAATCAATCGATCAATCAATCGATCAATCGATCGATCGATCGATCGATCGATCAATCGATCGATCAATCGATCAATCAATCAATCAATCAATCAATCAATCAATCAATCAATCAATCAATCAATCAATCAATCAATCAATCAATCAATCAATCAATCAATCAATCAATCAATCAATCAATCAATCAATCAATCAATTGGGATGGGGCATCCTCCTAACAGGCAGTCGAGACCATCTAGCAGATGGGTCCCGCCAGAGGCAAATTACATTAAGTAAGTAAGTAAACACGAAATTTCTATATACTTTATTATTCCTTCCCGAATCCGCACCGAATTCTCCATGCTCTAAACGTCCGTCAGTGTCACTCACGACGAGCGATCTGAAGTCAAATCAACACGCCCCGTGACACTCAGGGACACCCACGAGGGTCCGCGCGGCCCGCGTCGGTCTTTAGAGGAAGGACTGCTCGATGGAACATCAGGAAAGTAAAATACGCTGAGATCGACTCCGAAATTATAGCATAGACCCAACTGTTCCTAGCACGCTATTGGTTCTAGGCATACAATTACAAAATTATCATATTTTATATTTATTATAATAACGCAGAGGTAATATCATCCGACACAGCCTAAGGACTGTTTTAAGCATGGAGTTATTATTAGAGGAGACGGCATTACGTCATTTGGCTGAAGCCAACTATTTGGGAAATTCCCAAACGGCAGCCACATTGGTAGACCCAAAAAATCATCAGCTGAGCCATAGGGAATAGCTGCGGATATGTTTTATCAATGATCTAAGAACTTTTTATTAGTATGTAATGAAAATGAAGATTCAGATCAGTGGAGGCTCCAGGATTTGGCAAGTGGAGGGGGGCGTTAGGGTGACAACTTCTAATCTGATAATCAGGGGGTCCTACCGCTTGTTGTTAGGTATGTAGTATTAAGTATAGGGTTCCAACAGGGTGGCCACTGGGAACCAGGCACTCAATAGGGGGCACGGACCCAACCTGGGCCCAGTGGCGGCTCCAGGATTTGGCAAGTGGGGGGCCGTTGGGGTGGCAACTTCTAATCATGGGGGGCCTACCGTTTGTTGGTAGGTATGTAGTATTAAGTATAGGGTCCCACAGGGGCCACTGGGAGGCCAGGCACTCAATAGGAGCACGCCCCCGGGCAGTGGCGTAGCGTGACTTTTGGGGGCCCGGGGGGCATCTTTGCCATGGGGGCCCCAAAGTTTAAAAGTTTAGAGCTGACGAGCAAAAAAAACGTCATCGCCTCTTTTTTCACCCTGACGAGCAAAAAAAAGGTCGTCAACACGTTAGAATGTTAGAGTTAACCCTAACCTAACCCTAGCTTAGACCCCTCTTTGGGGGCCCCCCCAGCCCGGGGCCCGGGGGGCAGTCAACAAAGTGCCCCCCGCCCCCCGCCCCCACGTTACGCCACTGCCCCCGGGCCCCCCTGTGGAGCCGCCACTGAATTATCCCCCTTAGATTGCTCTCCCGCCGTTTTGGACTGATCTTCTGGCTTGACCCGGCTCTGATGCTATTTGGATTTGGTGCGCCATCGGCTGATGCCCTGGGCATTATGATAGTGGCGCTATAGAAGTTTATTGATTGATTGATTGATTAAGATGCTATTGTTCGACATTTGTGTTTGAAAAATAGCAAGTGGACAGTCTATTGGATGATATCAATCGTGTTTTCAATAAGGCATGGGGCTGTCCATTAATTATGTCAACAATTTTTGGGCAATTTTCGACCCCTCTCAGGGATATTTTACACCATCCTAACACCCCAACACCACCACCCCATTTGAGGTCGACACTCCCCCCCAAATTTGGTAATGTGACAATGCAAAATGTATACTAATTAGCTCTGAACACCCCAATGGAGGACACCCTCCCCAAACTTTTATTGTCAGTTGACCATTTTTGTCAGCCTTTTCCTGGGAGAGACTTAAAAATTCCGACACCCCCGATTTTCCCGCCATCCCCAAATTCAAAATCCTAGAAATAACACTGCCCTCCCCATCATCAACTGTCAACTTTCAGTTACCCCACCCCAATAATTATGTCAAAAACTCCCCCGCCCCCTCCCCCTCCCCAAGATGAATGACAGGTCCCAATAACAAAGTTATTATTTATTTTTTTAAAAAGGGAATTATATAACTCTGACTTAATACTTCTGTATTCGTCCGATTCAACCACAATGGCCGCTAACAATGGAGGTGCTATTTTTAGCCTACGCGCTACTGGCTTCACGCAGCCTGGTTAGAAATGACGTAATGCCGTCTCCTCTAATAATAACTCCATGGTTTTAAGAAAAATTTATCACTGCACTATACCAACTCTGAAAATTTGTGGACATCCGCGCAAAAACGAGCAAAAAAGGTCGTCTGGAAAATTTATCACTGCACACTGCACAAAGCACAGAAAAATTACATTTGACCACTGCACATTTTCTTTTTATCATTGCACATTTAGTGTATCACTGCACGTTAAAACAGGCCCTGATCTGACAATTAAAACAGTGTGACATCATCTTCTCTATTTAGGCCTATAGGAGTATCCAGTGTTTACCAACAAAGTCCGGGTGCTCCGCCCACTGGTGGGCAGAAACCATAGAAACCATTGTCGTCTATAAATAGACGCCAATGGCAGAAGCAGATTTCTAGCTGGTGGGCATAGATCAGTGACCATAGAGATTGTTCTGGATACTCCTATTCACATTGTTATAATATAAACTAAAGACGTACCTTTTTAGTTTAGGTTATGGTTGACTACGTGTGTGCAGCGCCCTTGTCGTAGGCCTTAACCTAGTGCACGGCGCTATAGAAATTGTCTTGAAATAAATAGATAAATAAATAAATAACAGTTACATTTTCCATGATTGAAATCGCAATTTTTGACCGATTATTCCTTTTATTAAAATTTAGAAACAATCGCGATTTTGCAAATTAATTTTCAACCAATGACAGCCTCTCATTCGCGTTGTAATCTAAGTGATTCAGCCGTATCTCCATGACTACCAAATAAGCCTCATTGGCATATTTGGTAGTCATGGACACGGCTGCATCTTGGACTTCACTTTCGTCCGACGTTATTCTTGAGAAGAATCACAAATTTAAAATTCCGAATATCACAGATTTCGTTTATCAACGAAGGTTTCCACCAGCCCCATTAACGAAATCACTTGAGGAGTACACACTAGAACCCATGACTGTACAAGAGCGAGTGACATCAACAAAATGAAATCTTCACGAATAAGACTTTTCTCGTGGAATGGTTATAGTAAGTCAATAGACGGGACGAACCATGTCTCAAGAAATCTGGATATTTATTGTTTCAGACAATAAAACACCATTTATAATTAATTCACTGTACGATAGAAGGCAAAGGAGACCATATCGAACAGTATAGGTGTAGCCTATATTCGTTGTCCGAGACAGACCCTGCACCAAACCGTGACTGTTTCTTCTCTTCCCATCGTAAACAACGGTTCTACGGCTCAGAGTTGGCGTATGGAGAGATTCCAAAGAGGACTCCTTGTCCGGTGACCTATCTACGACAGACATGGACATGGGTCCATTTTTTAAAACCCAACCCAACCCAAACTACCAATTTTCAAACCCAACCCAACCCACGGAAACAGCTGGGTTACTTGACCCAACCCAACCCAACCCATACATAAAATTTCTTAAATCCTCCTTCATCTCATAGACCAACGTGAATGCATTCCATATAGCAGAATTCATATTTCTGGATGCCTTTAACTTGTATTTTCCAGTTGCTCCTGTGAAAAGGCATCGAAACAGATTAAGGGTAATTTGTAGTAATTTAAACAATCATTAATATGTAAACATTTGTACAATATATCACAACAACCTGGCAACCCTACCCAACCCACCAAAAAGTGGAAATTTCGGACCCAACCCAACCCAACCCAACCCAACCCATGGGTGGACCCAACCCATGTCCATGTCTGATCTAGGGTCGTCTGCAATTATTGGCGATGGATTTGAAGCGGCTCCTGACCTCGTTTTCCTTACTAAGTAACCCTACAGTAGGCCTAGGCCTATACTGAGAAGTCTTGCTGACCACTGTGATGTTGAACTCTATGTATTGTATATGCACTTTAGACAGTGCACAGTTTTGAGTAACATGACTGTGCCACACTGTGGCCACCGTCAGTCAATGCTAGAATAAATGATGAGCTCCTCTGTTGACTGTAACCAGTGGCGTAGCCAAGGGGGGGGGGTTAAAACCCCTCTTTGGCGCCGACGAAAAAATGTTTAATGTGTTTCCATGCATTTTAAATTTCGGACGTGGTTTTGAGGGTCAAACGCTCCCTTGGGACTACTGACCAAAATTTTTAAGCGCCATAGGCGTGACGACCTTTTTTGCTTGTCAGCATCTGAAAGGAAAAAGTTTGGAAGGAAAGCCATAGAATAGATACATGGTATGACCTCCTTTTTGCTTGTCAAGATTCTTCGAAAGTTTGTTACGGTCAAAAGTCAAAATCAAAACCCCCCTTCCGAAAATCCTGGCTACGCCACTGACTGTAACGTATTGAATTAGTAATAAGGCCAATTACCACTGATACAATAATATAATTGTTTAATGTTTTTTGTAGACCGGATTCTAGTTGCAATATTTTTAGTCCGCCGAATTTTAGCCGAAAATGTCTCGGACATTTCTCGGCTGAGCCGAATAGTAGTCGAATATTTTTCTTTAGCCAGAATTTCTACTGAGTATAGACCGACTGTTAACATGAAACCAAATTCAAATGAAGTCGCCGAGAGTGTAATCAGCCTAATTTCTATAGCGCTTACGAGAGAGCTCAATTTCCACAAATTAGACGTTGATTGACTGCGATTAAACAGCGTTTATACTGTTCTTATCAATATTCATTGGCATATTTTGCGAAACGCAGTGGGGGAGCTCGAACTACTATCTCACATTTTCGCGAACTCCAATGGGGTGAGACGGGTAAAATTAAAAAATCTAACACCACTCGCTTCGTCCTCGACCAGTGGGAGGGAGGAAGGGAGGGTTAACCCTACCTTACCCTCCCCGAAGAATCGAATAGTTTAGTAAACTTACAAATCATTGGATAGACATGTGTACACTATTCATGAAAACTATTCAAGATATGCATCAGTACAGATAGCCTAGCCTATCGTGAACGGTATTTTGAGCTTTCAAAAATTACTCCAATGTTCCAGATAGTTATCGAGAGAGAGAGAGAGAGAGAGAGAGAGAGAGAGAGAGAGAGAGAGAGAGAGAGGAGGGGGCAGACGGACGGACAGACAGAGATGATGCATGTGTTATTCTGAGCAACTAAGGTTCATATTAAATTAATATCGTTATCTATTGATTTACTCGAGGAGCAAATAGGACATATTTTATCCGACAGTCGACTTCAAAGTGCAATTGCCAAAAGCATTGTTACATCGGAATACACGTTAGTTAACCTTTGTCTTCTTTACCCTGTGGCTACAGAAGCTGCCTTAGCATCCAAAGCGACAGGTAGGCCCTAGATAGGCCACATAATTTATTTTCTTGCATTAATAATAATAATAATAATAGTGATGATGATGATGATGATGATGATGATGATGCATAGGATTTGTGCAAAATCAAGTGCATATTTGAAAGTTATTTCGTCCTGTTAAAGATCAATTTCAAGTACCATATTGAGCGATTATCTTTAGCATTCTTCACTACATAGATGTCAGTCGCTATTGCAAACATAGACCATCAACTTCTGCATTTAGAAGGTCTCATCCATGACCACCCTCGCTATTCTATCATGCTAATAATGCATAGGATTTGTGCAAAATCAAGCGCATATTTGAAAGTTACTTCGTCCTGTTAAATGGACGAGATTTCCAGATTGTGTCTTCGATCGAGACAGTTATAACTTATAATTTAAGCTAAAAAGTCTACAATTATTTTTAATAGACATGCACGTTTAATACGAAGTTATTTTCCCTTAAAGTCGTTGGTTCAGTGCATTGTGCATTCATGTAAATTGTAATGTCCGTTAGAAATGCAGTTAGCCAACCATCGCTTGTCATCAAACAAATGCGTTTCTTTGCCTTTACTATTTAATAAATTCACAAATTTCTGCTATCAGTTCAACAAAGCGCTGTAAAACTCTTCCTCTGTTTAACCATCTCACATCTGTGGGATATGGTATGTCATGGTAAGCTGCTTTAATCTTTTATAAAAAAGATAACTTGAATTGATGGCGATTTAGATTTTAGACCCCTGGGAACGAATGACTTCTTATGTAGCGCTAGAGTACGAAAGCAAAAAAGCCTTCGGGGGCCACTTTCCAATAAAATCCTGGAAACGTCCGCGGGCCACGGATACAACTGAAGTAAATGCACAAATTCACGGAGTAGTGACATTTGTAAAAAAAATCGCGGAATTCGCGTCAAATGCCAAAATCACGCAGTTCACGGCTACCGTGACTTCGTGAACTTCTGTTGGCCCTGTAATGATGACAATTTCTATGGTGTAGCGCTGACGACGAAGACCAGGATGTATAGCCAGACGCTTCCGATTATCCTATTCCTTCTTTCCTCTTCCATCTTTTCCTTCATTCCATGTGACGTCACAGCTCTTCCCCCGAATTTCTTTCGTACCGGGTGAGTTCTAACGTTTAGTCGGAGATGAAGGCAACAACAATGCTTTTACTAACTGGCTTAAACCAGTGTTGGAGTTGTGAAATTTGAGCTGGGGGAGGGGTTAAGGACTGAAGTTCAATGAATGACAGAAGCTGTCTGTACCCGACATGCGATTTTTTGAGGGTTGCAACTTGCAAAGTTAGCTGGGGTTCAACCCCCTTCATTGCCCCCAACCCCCGGCAACTCCAACACTGGCTTAAACTTGGGTTAAAAGTCCACATCCTGTTAAAAGCGTTATTCTAAGCTGACCTGCGAGCGAGATAAGGTTTCAGGTATTCGGCTTTCAACAGATGCTTCCAAAAGACGCAGCAGGTTCCAGCACAACCTCTGGAAGGTCTGGGCCTCTAGGCAATTGCAGGTAAATGCATTGTTCACACGGAAAATAGAAGCGCTTATCTTAGCGCTGCGAAAAAAGTTTCTTGGTCGCACGACATCCGAATACTTGTTTTGCCTCAAGTGTACTGTATGTATGTATGTATGTATGTATGTATGTATGTATGTATGTATGTATGTATGTATGTATGTATGTGTGCGTGTGCTTCCACGAAATTGCTAATTCCAAAAACATGAATAGGGCCTAATAAAACGCCTAACTTACAGTAGAGCAGTGGCGGCTCCACCGGGGGGCCAGAGGGGCCCGTGCCCCCTATTGAGTGCCTGCCCCCCAGTGCCCCCCTCCAGTGCCCCCCCCAGTTGGGACCCTATACTTACAAGAAATATAGTGATCAACGGGATATAGAACAAAACGTTCTCGCGAGTCGCGAATAACCGCCTTGTCAACAACTGACAACTTTCAGTTACCCCTATAATTATGTCAAAAACGTTTGATTCCCCCCACACAAAGATCAATGACAGGTCCCAATAACAAGGTTATTATTTGTGGCGGTTACGACCATTTTTTCCTTTTTTTCCTAATTGAGTGTCAAAATGTGGTGGTGAAGACCTTTTTGTCATGCTTTTTTCCATTGTAGGCCTAACAGTAGTATTCCATAAAATTTCCTATTTTTTGATTATTTGCAAAAAGTGAAATTGTTGACGTCAACTTCTCTTGAATCCCCCTCCTCCCTGTCAACAACTGTCAAACTTTTTCAAACTCCCTCCCCTAAATTGTTGACGTAGGCCTAATTAATGGACAGACCCTTATTAGGCTATTATTATTATTATTATTATTATTATTATTATTATTATTATTATTATTATTATTATTATTATTATTATTATTATTATTATTATTATTATTATTATTATTATTATTATTATTATTATTATTATTATTATTATTATTATTATTATTATTATTATTATTATTATTATTATTATTATTATTATTATTATTATTATTATTATTATTATTATTATTATTATTATTATTATTATTATTATTATTATTATTATTATTATTATTATTATTATTATTATTATTATTATTATTATTATTATTAGGCCTACATGTTTGTCAACACGCGTTAAGTCATTCACAAAGTGAAGAATCGTAAACCAGTCAGAGATGAAAGATAAAGGTCGCACAGCAGTTGTTTGTGGTTAGAGATGGGACCCCTACCCTCAGGTTACGCAGTGGCGTAACTAGGGGGGCACTTTGTTGACAGCTCCCCGGGCCCCGGGCGGGGGGGGGGCCCGAAAAGGGGTCTAAGCTAGGGTTATTTTAGGGTTAACCCTAACTTAACCCTAACCCTAGAAATGATGTGCTGACGACCTTTTTTTTGCTCGTCAAGATGAAAAAGGAGGCGATAACTCTTTTTTGCTCGTCAGCTCGAAACTCTGGGGCCCCCATGGCAAAGATGCCCCCCGGGCCCCCAAAAGTCACGCTACGCCACTGAGGTTACGTGTCAATAATCCTACCATTACTCCTCCATGGCAAATACTAGAGGTTGGGATACGCCCTTGTGCACAAATCACGCCTTATCGCTTTTTCAATACTTTCCATTTTCAGACGACCTGCTGCTATCCAAGTCGACGCCATTGCTGCAGGTGAGATCGACAAGACGCTTGCCAGCGACAGGAAAAACTGGACTCTGCCGAGGGTCGTCTGCCATTTGTGCGCCACGTTCGGACCGAAGCTGGAGTCGGAATTCGAATGCAGAGAGCGTCCCGGAAGAGCACGAAGGACGTGCTACGATTGGCTCAGCCAGTATCTAATTAGCAACCGCAAAGAGTTCTCTGACGATTAGCCTAAAATCGTTGGATAATCACAAAATGCTCATGAATAAAACTCAGTTGAATATCTACAGCATGCAGATTAAACGACTTTGATGGTTAATTAACGAGCTATTTTTGAGAACTGACAGCAAAGCAGGCTTCCCACAGAGGCGTAGGCCTAATCCTACCACACGCCTTGGACTTTCTAAATAGGTCTACACTTATAAGTCTTATACCAAACGACTACAGTAAGTTGGAATAGGCCTAGGAGATGATATAGGCAGCCTAATGAACTGTCGTACCAAAATTGAAGGTACATAGGTCCTGGTCTCTCTACCACCCAATCGAGCCTTAGTGCCATCCATATATGACGTCACTCGAATTTTATGTAAAAAATTACTCCTACCCATGTCACGTTTCGTCACAAAGGTATTAGCTCCTCTTTAAAATGACGTCATAAAGTGACATAAAGTTCATAAACCATTGATCCCCAACTACAAAACCATCACTGGTGATTGGTGAAAGTAAATAATAATAAGTGATTCTTCAGAAGAAGCGCTATACACATTTTGTTACATTACAATGATTACATTACGCTACAATAATAATAATAATAATAATAATAATAATAATAATAATAATAATAATAATAATAATAATAATAATAATAATAATAATAATAACTTGATAATAAATTGATAATAATTTGATAATAATAATACCTTGATAATAACTTGGTAATAACTTTATAATGAAATATAATAATAATAACTAGAAAGATGCTCGCTTCGCTCGCGCTCGCTTCGCTCGCAGTGCAGGATAATACTAATCCAATACCTATACCTAATACCCAATCATTGAATTCATGCTGAACTATTGATCGCCACCTAGCCAAGCTCTTCGCCACGTAATAATTAGGCCTATGTACGTTAAAATCACGCAACTGTGGCCATTTGTGACGCTGTACACGTATTTTTTGTGTACGTTAAAATGTACGTTAAAATTGCGAAACTTCCTCAAGCTACGAACAATTGTTACCAATAGCAACGTCGTCTTCGAACATCGCCCGCCAACGCATCGCGACGTAAGGACTAAACCGTCTACCAATAGTCAACCAATCAGAACGCTTGAAGGTAACAGACAGAGAGACATACAGATAAGGATCTTAATATTATAGATAGTAATAATAATAGTAATAATAGTAATAATAATAATAATAATAATAATAATAATAATAATAATAATAATAATAATAATAATAATAATAATAATAATAATAATAATAATAATAATAATAATAATAGGTTTGATCATGGGTTTGATTATGGTAGTCCACAGCAATCTATTAATATTGAAAAGTCAGAAGTGGCAGCAGTTATTGCGCTGCACACATAGACTTTAATATTATTAATTTATTATCACTTGAAAAATCACTTTATTAATGTCTATGGTTGCACGTTTCTAACGAAGTCGTTTTTTGTGGATTTTGTGACTGAATTAAATCTGTTCAAATTAAAAACGAAGATGAAGGTGAAACCTTAATTCTTTAATTAATATAATTTGAAGCATATCTAATGATTATATTTCTCGTTTTGTGGTTGTATATGTTTAGGATCTCGTCTGCCGGCCACGTGCTGTTGGCCATACCCTGAAGAACTTTTATAGTCCATTATAGTAATGGTCTTGGCACTGCGGGAAAACGTCTTGAGGGCGAAATGGCCCCTTACTCGACCACCCCCGTGATCCCACCCTAATGTGTCGACCTCAAGTGGGGCTCGGATATATAACAGTCAAGATTTTAATCATCACTGGTGTCATCATTAACCAGCCAGAAATTATCTCTCAAACCTCTCCCTTCCCTACCGGGAAACAGGTATATGTCCTAAGGATAAATCAATGATCGGTTGTGACATCTCTTAAAGTATGAACCTTCTTTCCAACAGTTAGAGTGTTAGCTGAACAGGGCCAGAGCTAACTTCTGCTGGGCCCCCAACAGAATAAACATTCTAGTCTCCAAGGACGGTGGACATGGAGGATGTAGCTGTAAATACAAAAAATCTATCTTTTGGATAGGCCCCTGTGACTGCTAGGCCCTCTGCACTTGCAGACGTCGTGGGTGCCTGGCGCCTCCTCTGGATTGATAACTCTGCTTTCCTGCATTCCACGTTTCTTTGCAGTTTGGTATTAGTTGTTGAATGTTTATTATTGAACGAATCATTAAACAGAATTACTGATTAATTTTGTGACAGAATTCCAAATTGTAAAATTATATTTTGATCTTTATAAATGAAATTGTGTTTAATATAATTGCATTCTTAATAGGCAGTGTCTGTTATGTGGGCTGCCCGCATTCTAACTAAACCGCCGATTGGTCAAATGAACCTAACCCTAATTCTAACCCTAATCACGTGATTCATTAGTCCCATCAGCAGTTCAATTGGAATGTGGGCAGCCCGCATAATAGACACTTCCTTCTTAATATTGAGCTTCTCTTTTACTATTTACTGCTTAACTATTAGATATTATTAATGTATTATCTTAGCCTTAGTAATTTGCCAACTTTATGTTAATATTTTTATAACCTATTTATACTAAGTTAATACATTTTGTCAAAATAAATCATTTACGACCTGTTAGTTAAAAATTTGACATTATCTTCATTATTTATGTACATTGTTCATGGCTTACTGCTCTGGTTTGAAGCATTAAATTGTGTAAGTCGGTTATATTTATCTAAGGAGTGATATACAATATTTTATTTATATATTATATATTTTACTGTTTTCAAAGCTGGAGTCTGAAAATGCGACCGATGATTATGGCATAGCCAGTGCAAGCGGAGAAGGAAAAAGGAAAAGGAACAAATGCAACGGTGATGTTGATACCAACAAGGAAAATCAGGTTGAACTTGTTGAAAACGTTCAATCAAAACCAAAGACTAGAACCAGGAAACCAAAAGATACATCAAAAGAACCTGAAGTCTGTGAAAACAATTCACACGAAGAAGCCTGTGACAGAAAAGAGGCGAAGAAATCGAAAAAGAGAAAAGCTGTTGATCTAGAAATGGAGGCGAGCGATGAACTCGCCGACAAAAGTGAATGTGCCGTGAAAGAAGAAAATGCCAACAAGGCAAAAAAGAAAAGCAAGAAAGAGATCAAAGTCGAAACGTTGACTGCAGACGGTTTAGCGGCAGTTGAAACTGATGCGGTCGTTGCGGTGGAAAATGGCGAAAAGAAAAGAAAAAAGTCAAGGAAAGAGTTGAACGGCTGCAATTTTGAGACTGAAGCAACAGAAAAACCTGCCGAAGAAAATATTCCCGAGGTAAAGGTCGATGCTGCTGTAGAAAAGAAACAGTCTCGTATAAAGAAAGAAACATCGAAAACAGAGGACAATCAAGATACTGGTGGACCTCCTTTGAAGAAAAAAAGAAAGAAGGATAATGCTGAAGTACCTGATGTAAAGCAAGAAGGCAAATCTTCTGAACCTGAATCTTCTGAACCTGGAGACTTTTCAAACTTTAGAATCTCACCTGCACTCATTCAAAAACTGAAGGGTCTGTATTTTGACCATTTTGTAAATGTTAGATGTGATGCTAAACTCCATTTTCATGACTTAGATTTTGCTACATTTTTTAGAGATTTGTTAAGGATTTCAGGAATTTCTTTACACAACCAGTCTATGTATTGATAAATAGATAAATAAATAATAATAATAAATAGATAATTGAATAATTGAATGGTTGGGTGGAATAAGGAGGAGGTAACCGTATCTGACCCCCCAAGGGTTTGAGTATCAATAACAATAAGAGGGGTAACTGGATTTACTTCCTTATTCCTCTGGGCCTTTCAATTGACAACCTCACCATTAAGGCGGTAACTGCATTTAACTCCTTATTCCACCCAACCATTCAATTGATGAATAGACTTTTAAAATATTTTGAGTTTTGTTATTTAGACTTTTTAAGTAGTTTTAATGCTATGAGAAAAAGCCACTAGCTTAAAGGTTTGAGTAATGCTGTGGACTGTTATTACTTGAACATTCAGTCATCTTTTTTATTAATTAAACTTACAATTTGAATATGTGCACTTGTGCAGCCTTGCTTGGTTATGTTGCATATGTTTCTTAACCCCTTAACCGTGTATTTAACTGTAACTCAATGTAAAATGAATGGATATATCCTGGATCCTCAGTTAAGGGGTTAAGACTTTCCCATGCAAGAATTGTCAATATTCTTCTTCAGGTGCTCTGTCCAGAGACAGGTTCCATACTCCAGCGTCGCCACTCCTCTCTATCTTTTATCTTCAGGGTTGAATACTTGTTATTTTTGCCGTAGTGTCAAACATCCACTCCAGCATCGATGTCCTTGGTCGCCCTTTCTGTGCTCTCCCATTCATCTTTCCTTCTAGTACTTCTCTTAGTAGGTTTGATTCTTCTCTCAGAACATGGCCTATCCACTTATTTTGTCTTGTACGAATAGTGTTCATTAGGCTTTTCTTCTCTTCTATCCTCTTGTCAATATGTTGCTTACATGTTATGTTAAAATATTATTGCATGCATGTGTTTGTTGTAATTTGTTATATAGGAAAGGGCATCAACTCTCTATTTCCAGTGCAGATTGACTCCTTTGATGCAATCTATGATAATTTTGATGTCATTGTTCAAGCAAGTAAGTAAACTCCGAAGTTTCATCATTGTTATTTTTATAGCTTTTTGAGCCCATTGAATGATGTTCAGTAACCTTGACCTTTAACAGTCAGTTGCAGTCTTGGTCGAATGAAAGTATGCGCATACTGAGAATCTTGTTATCCAACGAGTACCTTAGGTTGTAGTTGTTTATGTAACAGTGTTTTGCATGAATTTATGTGTATTAAAATGTTTTGGTGGATTACTGTGAGATATCTTGGAACATATATTTTGAACATGTTTTGACATTTTCATTGTTTGATTTTCTTTTCAACAGGAACTGGATCGGGAAAGACAGTAAGTTGTTTTAGGTATTTTATGTTTATCATAGTAATGTTTTGACATTATATTTTTTTAGATAATAATAAACATTATATGCTGATTTATTTAATAATTTAATAATGAACAGCAATTCATATTTTATACAATATTTTATTTCATATTTTATTTTACTTCATATTTTATACAATATTTTATTTCATATGTTATTTTATTTTATTTCATATTTTATACAATATTTTATTTCATATTTTATTTTATTTCATATTTATACAATATTCTGTGTTTTTTAAGTTGTCAGTTTGCAGATCAAGGTATTTGGTTACAAGATCATTTTAAATGTTTCAATTTGTGGTGCCAAAATGTATATGATATTTTTGGGAATGTTTAGCTTTCATTTGCCCTGCCACTGATTGAAAAGTTAATGCTGAAGTCAGAAAAAGTGCGCCAGAAAGCTCCTCAGGTGAGAAAAGTCTTTGTTTCTGATAAATTCTTGCTGAATTTATGTTTTTTTAAAAAGGAAACTATGTTAATTTTTAATATCTTTGAATTATAGAATTGTATCTACTGCCCTGTATATTAGTAGCTATTTAAATAGTATTGCCAATATATTTATAATTATCATGTCAGGGCGTTTCTCGAGGCTATGGCCAATTGGAGTCTAATTTGGGTCTGAATTGAAGACATTATTGGGTGTAAAATATAGAAGTGTCTTAATGTATCCAATATGAATGTTAATTATAGCAGAAACTCCTGAGCTGTCTGGACATCATCAGAGTCAGATAGATATCTGTGATTTTGTAATAAATATTTTGAATACTGCTTGAAATTGGTAGACAGAAAGTAGTCAGGGGACAACAACAATTTAGAAGCACTTTGATTTTATGTTTGATTTTTGCGGTGCTATTTCTATGGTAGTTTCTTTGAATAATATGTTTGAATATAATATGCATAATTATGCTATTTTTATTATAATATGCATAATTATGCTATTTTTATTATAATATGCATAATTATGCTATTTTTATTATAATATGCATAATTATGCTAATTTTATTATAATATGCATAATTATGCTATTTTTATTATAATATGCATAATTATGCTATTTTTTATTATAATATGCATAATTATGCTATTTTTATTATAATATGCATAATTATGCTATTTTTATTATAATATGCATAATTATGCTATTTTTATTATAATATGCATAATTATGCTATTTTTATTATAATATGCATAATTATGCTATTTTTATTATAATATGCATAATTATGCTAATTTTATTATAATATGCATAATTATGCTGTTTTCTGTAGGTTCTTGTGATGGCTCCGACCAGGGAATTAGCAAAGCAGGTCGCTGATACTTTCTCGGATATTGTATCCGGTCTGCGAGTTGCCTGTGTGTACGGGGGCACTCCGATAGGACCGCAAGGTAATATTTACGTACTTCTTCTGTTTCGTGCCGAAAAGTCGGGAATTTCATCACTCTGTGGTCTGAATAACTCCGAATTTAGACTTAATATATCTCTTTCAGTTGACTTTTTCTCTTCAGTCTGTATTACTGTTATCTCACTGTGACTGATCTCAGAAATTGATAATGATCTTTTGCGATGGTTTTAGATATCTTAGGCAAGATATAGTGCATGGAAAAATACAGAATGTGGTTGAATTATGGATAGTCTTAGTCTTAAAATATCTCTCTTTCCTGTTGACTTTTCCTCCTTGCGACCTGCTCAGGAGATTTATTTATTATTATGCAACTTTTTCATCCTTTTTGTCGTTTCTGTCAACGAGGAGTTTGTTTTTGTAGAGCCGCTGTGAAAATTGCTAGTTTACTTCTACATTTTTCAGTTTTATAATTTCAACTTTGACCTTGCTGTCGGTCAAATGGCCATCAAAATAGTTTTGAAATTTCTGTTATACATGAATAATTTTCCTTCGTATTTTTAGATCGATTGATTAGAGCCGGGGTTGATATTTTGGTGGGAACCCCTGGTAGGATCCAGGATTTGATCAGACGTGGATCGCTTGATCTTACACAGCTGGATTACGTCATTCTCGATGAGGTTGATCGGATGTTGGATATGGGATTTGCTGATGACGTTGATGAAATCTTAAAGGAGAGATACACAGAGGGTTTGTATGATACACTCGATATCATTGCATTGATACAATATCAAAGTCTGCTTATTATCATTTAGGATAAAACCTGTGTGGTGTCTTGCATGCACTAATTAATTATCCATATGTGTTATGTGAGTTCAGTCAACCAGATATAATGTTACATAATCTTGGATTTTGCGTGGCATTTAACATTTGTTTTGTGATTGATGGATTTATATTTTTAAATACAGTTTTATTATGTTTGTGATAATTATAATTAACAGATTTGATGAAGATAAGGATATAGGATACTAATAATTGGAGTATTGTAAAGTTCATGAACAAATCAACTTTGAAAAGTCCTCACATATGACATTAGCTGAATTAGACTGTCTATAGATTGCTTGAGGACGCGATGGAATAGTGGAGGTGCTACTTGCCATGCAATCAGAGTGCTGGTGGTGGTGGTGGTGGTGGTGATGATGATGATGATGATGATGATGATGATGATGATGATGATGATGATGATGATGATGATGATGATGATGATAAAATGAGCTTGAATTTAAATTATAAATTCAGAACTGCTCTTCCAGTGGAGCGCTAGAGATTAGATTTTCGATATGTAATTAATTACTCGAATTCCCTTTTAACCTCATTAATACATCTATTCCATCTAATATCAAATAATTTTAACTGCCCTTGCAAATGATATTAGCCATATTTGGGCAAATACAGATTTGCTCTACAGATTGGTTTGCTGCTTGTAGGCAGTTGTGACCAGAATCCACAGACGTTACTTTTTTCTGCAACTCTGCCAGGCTGGATTCACAAGACGGCCAGCAAGTATCTTAGACCGGACAGAAAACACATCGATTTGGTCGGAGACGATCGAATGAGGACTTCGAAAACTGTCCAAGTAATATTTTCATACTTATTTACTGCAGGGTTGCATTGCCAGCATGTAAAGCCTTCTGATGGTTGACACTTGCCTAATGTAATGCTGTAATATAGTAATAATGATGCTGTAATAATAATGCTCTAATAATACTGTAATAAATACTGTAATAATGCTGTAATAATATGTAATGTAATGCATTCCATCTTTGAAAAAAAGATTAGTGCTATTTCAGGTTTTTATTTTATTTTTATTTAATATTTATTTCATAAAAATTCGGGGTGGGATGGTATTTTTTATTTAACTTTTAACTTTTTTGCACAGGCTGGTGTTTTGATGCTTTGGAGCATTAAAATATTTAGTGTATGCCACCTGATGTGAGGTATATTAACCCTTTAACCGTGTATTTAACTGTAACTCAATGTAAAATGGACGGATATCGGAAACTTGCCTCGGTGAAACCAATTGTGTTGGCAGATTTGCATTTTCAAACAAAACCGTTTTTGTTGCAGCATTTGGCGATTAAGTGCAGCTATTTTGACCGCGCTGCTACGATCGGTGCTGTTCTCCAAGTGTACAGCGGCTGCCAGGGACGTGCGATAGTCTTCTGCGAAACGAAACGCGACGCAGACGAGCTGGCGCTGAGCCACGACATTAAGACGGAGACGCACGTGATCCACGGAGACATTCCGCAGGAAAAACGAGAGATGGTCTTGAAGGTAACGCCGCTTCTTTAAATCCGTTTGGAAAATCACATTCGAACTGAATTTGCATGTGTTTTTGTAGGAAAATTAATTATGCATTTCATTTAATTTCATTTCTAATTATAATCAGATAGTGAACTTTTGTTATAGTTACGAGCGGAGGTAATTGTGTGATGCTTTGCTACTTGTCTGAAGCCATCTTTACAGTCTGCACTGAATTTTCTCCACTTTGAGCTCTGACAACAGTAGTAGTGCAGTGTGGCGTGGGTTGCCGGCACCTGGGGAAAAGACAGGGATTGTGCCTCCAACTTCTCCACAAAATGTCTTGACAAGCAAAATCCGTCATCGCGTCTCTGAGAAAGACAGCCACTTTTCAATTATTATTATATCATTATATATATATATATATATATATATATATATATATATATATATATATATATATATATATATATATAATATTCAAATATTTATTCAATTCAACTAACTAACTAACTAACTAACTAGCTAACTAACTAAATAACTAGCTACTAGCTAACTAATTCAATATATATATATATATATATAGATAATATTCAAAATATATAATTATCATTATATATTATATAATTATTATTAGTAGTAGTAATTCTTTGTCAATGACGTAATGTTGACCTATTTTATGATTTATTATTACTTCGTCTTTTTTCGCTTTGAATTTTGTGCCCCTAGAATTTTGAGCCCAGGGCGGCCGCCTCCTCCTTCTCCCCCCCAATGCTACACCACTGTCTGTGACTTGACTCTTGCCGACTGCTTTCACTAAAACCACCACACCACTCTCTTTCTTTCTTCTCTCTTTCTTCCCTTTTATTGAAGTCATGTTCTGTCATTGTGCGTATTAAATTGAAAAATAACGTTTCTGCCCTTAAAACTGCAATGCAGATGGTGAAGTGTTGGTATTTTCTAGTCTGACAGACCTTGGCTTGATTTATTTGTCGTAGGGATTTCGTGAAGGAAGGTACAAGTGTCTGATTGCGACCGACGTTGCAGCCAGAGGCCTTGACATTCCCGAGGTCGATTTAGTTGTTCAGTGCAGTCCGCCTAAGGTGAGATACTAAGGCTTCTTTCACTAAAATCGCTTTTTGGAGTGTGTAATTAATTGGCGTATGGTTAATGCATGTCCGGTAAAAATCACAGGTTTGGGATCGAATCATAAAAATTTGGCTGGTCATGAGAGAAAAGTGCTTTGTAGCAATACAGTTCTCTCCAATGAGAATATTTAGAAGATTTTCTAAGTATATGAATATGAAGTTTCATTTCATGTCTATTGCACTTAAGATTATTGTCGAGCACTCTTAACTAGAGGTTGCAAATTTGCTGATAATAAAGTAATATACTTATAAAGGTTGCTTTTTAATATGTGCATAAGCCTCTGGTACATTTTACTGGATTTTAAACATTTTCAAGTGAAGATTATCAGATTTTTGTTAAAATATTTTTACATTTTAAAATTATATAATAGTTTATTTGTTTTGCTTTCACAGGACATAGAGTCCTACATCCATAGGTCGGGTAGAACTGGACGAGCTGGTCGAGAGGGAACATGCATGCTTTTCTATAAACCAAATGAAGAATATGGAGTCTACGACGTAGAAAGACGTGCGGTGGGTTGCATCTTCTCCACTCTTCCTTCTATAATTCTGATGTATTGCTGTGTAGAAATTTTGATGTCTAGAAAGTTCTTCTTACTTGTTATTCAGAATACACAAAGTCTTCTTATTTGATGATAGAATGCTGCCAATAGTAAAGTCGAGCTTCAAAGCTCAGCTATGCCAGGGACTTGTATAAAATTTTTTAGAGCAAGATTAAAAACCCATCTTATCCACCATAGACTGTCACCCGTTTGTCCGGCCGGATACCCTGGATTTGACCTGGATCTTTAGTGATTTGGATTTGGTGTGCCATCGGTTGATGCTGCTGTGCATTATGAAAGTGGCGCTATAGAAGTTTAAGATTAGATTAGATTAGAATGTTTTCTTTTGTCTTTCTTGAAACAAAATATCAGTTGAGGTCTTTGTATTTTGTTTATATTTCTAATTTATATATTTTAGGGAATTAAGTTCAAGAAAATTGGCCCTCCCACTGCTACGGATATAATAAATGCTTCAGCACAGGATGCATCGAGGTTTGTCGCTTTAGTTTTGTGGTAAAGTTTTTCATCCACGTGTATGCCAGAGTTTAAAAACTTGACTCTATTATGTTTATTTTGCTTGAGAAGTACACAAAAATATCAAAGTGTTCGGGCTCCAATTAGTTAAAATTACTGGATGTTCCTTAAAATCTGCCGGATTGATTAGCTATAATCAATCAATCAATCAATTAATCAAACTGGTTACTTATATTGTGCCTGTGCAAGTAATGTTTCCAAGCTCGTTACATCGTTGACAATTCAATGAGGGGTGGAAGATGTTGGTCTTAGACAAAAAAATCGCTCAGATGGTGCGAAAGAGTTTGCTGCAGTGGCAAAATCTGACAGGAAACCCTTAAGAAGGCGGTCTTCCGCAAGAAGACGTTCCATCAACAAGTCAACAATGCAGAAGAAAGGATGTTGAAGGACCGCATTGATGTTGAGAGAAATTCTCCGCTTGGCAAAATCAGACGGTGAATTCATGAGGGCGGTCGTCTGCGAGACAGTAATCCATCGCCGAACTTGACGGGAACCGACTGAAGATGGAATTCCGCGTGTGAATCGGAACAGTCTTTGCCCAATGTAGCCCGTAAAAACTACGTTGGTGGGCTGGCGGCTTAGATAAGATGGCGGGCCAACCACGTCGACACCGAGCGACATGAAACCTATCTGTTCAGGACAGAGAAAGTGCAGACCTCTTCGAAAATGACAAGTAGGCGACAATCCGCATGATTGGCGCAAAAATTAAGTGCACAAACTGCCAAGTAAAACTGCCAAGAACGGCGATATTTCGAAGTGCGTACCAATGTGTGCAAGCAGTCAAAATGACGCTACCAGAAGTCCAGACCCAGTTCATAATCAAATTTTCGATAACATGTCGGCTGACTGGTGCCCGTAATAGCTATGATGTACATTTCCTCTAATGCCAAAACAATTGTGACCGACGTTTGTGCGCCGAAATTTATGCGACGTTCGTTGATATAATACATGATTTTGTCGGCACGCATTTGTCGATTTTATGTTAGCGCATTTGTTGTTGCGCAAATGTTGGGTGCGCAAATGTTGGGGTACCCAAAATAATAGAAGGAAATAGACCTATTGAATTAGTAAATGGTTTTGTGTCGCTGACTGCCTGTATGCTATTAGTATTAGTATTCAAAATAGAATTAATTTAAAGCAGCTGAATATAAAATGTCATATTGTAATCTCGTGCATGATGTGTGTTTTCATCATCTTGAGTAGAACCAACTAAAAGAACATTGCCAGTTTGAGATAGATTTCAGTTCTAATTTTATGGAATGAAAATTGACCTTGTGGTAGGACAACTTACTATGGAACAATGAAATCATAAATAACAAAAAAGCATGCTGTGGTAAATTCTTATTTTTATAAAATCCATTTAAATTCCTGGGTAATCGTAATTTTCAGCTAGGCACTCCTCCTTTTTATGTGTAATCATTTCTAAAATGATTGTTTCAAATTGTAGATCGATTATTGGCATTCCTTCAAAAGTGTTTTCACATTTCAAACCCCTGGCTGAGGCGCTGATCAAAGAAAGCGATCCCGTTGACCTTCTTGCTGCCGCTTTGGCTGTTGTATCGGGAAACAGTGAACTAAAGCCAAGATCTTTGCTTACCTCAAGAGAGGTGAATAGCTTTGATTGTGTGTGTGTGTGTGTGTGTGTGTGTGTGTGTGTGTGTGTGTGTGTGTGTGTGTGTGTGTGTGTGTGTGTGTGTGTGTGTGTGTGTGTGTGAATTGAATTTCATACTGCCACTCTAAAATCAGAACTATAGTTGTGTAATAATTTTTTGCCTGGCAGATTTTTATTTCAACTAGACGCTTGCGCTCTGACTAACTTTTCTTACGTCGAATATAAATTGAAGTCTAGTGCAGCGTTATTGCGATGAGTTAGAAAGTAAACGTTGAATTTGGTTTTCCTGTTTCTAATCAGTAAGATAATTTTAATCAATATAAAATCAGTGGTTTAGCTTGTCTTTTAAGTATATTGTTATAAGAATGTTACATTGGTGAGTTTGGTTTTGTATTGCAAATGCATTTTTTGTTTTAATTTCTTGTTGTTATTCTATCAACTTTAACCGAGTTTTCTCAAGTATTTTGGCAATTGTTTAATTCTAGGGCTTTACCACATACATCTACCGGACCAACATAGAGATCCGTCAGATGGGATACGTCTGGCGAGCCCTCGAGCGCTGCATCAGAAACGAACTCAAGGAGAACGTTTCCAAGATGCGGTTCCTAGCGGATAAAAAAGTGAGTATGCAAATGGCGGATACAACTGGTTGACTTGCGGGACACTTAAATATTGGTGCTTGTCACTTGGCGACAGCCTCCGTTCTTTGCCAATCCACTCTGTCTTTCGTTGAAAAGTGGCTTAGTGTGAACAGGGTGATCACTGTCAATCGGCCAGCCAAACTTTGCAAGTTTTTCTCCTAAACTGAAATCATTTCTCTTCAGGAAATCATTTCCTCCATAGCTGTAACGTCCCAACCACTCGCCCTTTGAATTAACCCCTTAACTGGGCGTGACGGCTCAGAGCCGTCCAGTTTACATTGAGTTACAGATTTATTCCCCAGTTAAGGGGTTAAATGACCGTGTATGAATGACACCACCTTTGGCTCTAGCTACTTCATTTTGAGATTAAGCACCTAGGAATAAGCGCCTAGGAATAAGGAACTATTTCGGTGCTACTTTTGAAAGCGCTATAGAAATGAACTAGAATTTACGTACTTATGCAAGTCCCGTATTACTTATGAATAAATTGCGGATACATTGCATAATTTAAGTAGCCTTCGTACATTTGTTTAGCAAGCCAACTATTTTTAACTTAGTAAATTTATCTAATATGCAAAATATACGTGTGTGAATCGTTCAGGAAGAGGTTGGTAAAGAAAGGAGTTACATAGTTGAATCTTGAAGCAGTTTAAATTTCATTATCACCGGTTTTAGCTTTGTTCACTGATGATGATGAATGATGTGATCTTTATTTTCCAGGGCTGCGCCTTCGATATTCCGTCGGAACACGAAGAGGAATTTGACAGACAGTGGAAAGACGGAAAGACCGATTCTCTCGCGAAAGCCACAGAACTGCCAGAATTGGCACCGCAGGAGTTTTCATCCGACTATCAAAATGGCCGCGGGAACGATTCATTTTCCAGACAGAGAAGCGGAGGGCGTGGTTACCAGAATGGTTATTTGCTGAACCAGGGTGGAAATTCCAGAAATTACTACGGCAACGGCAGGAATGGAAATAACGGCTACAGGCGATGAAATCTGACGACCTAGGAGAATATAATGCATATGTTTAGGTGTTTGACTTCATTGCTAGTTCTTATGTATCTTATATTTTTCAGGGCCTTAGTGTTTGTTGGTTCGGGTTTCATTAAACTCATTAAAATACATTTAGTTTCAGAAGTTTGTTTTACCGCAGTTTTTCCGATTGAATCGCCACAGTTGATCAGTGCTAACCGTGTTGGTACTGTACTTGAATATCCAGGATTTAAATGTGTTTCTTGTGTGATTAGGGTTTGGTGTCCCATCAGCTAGCAATCCTATGCATTACGAGATGGCACTATAGAAGTTGATAATATTGGTGCTTGCCCTGGCTAATTAATTAATATATATATATATTCCCCTGAAATATTTTTTACAGTTAATTAGGTTTGATATGATCTGCACATATCTTCTCCAGCATACGCCAACTTTCCCTACGTGAATACACAGCCCTGAAAAAGAGTCAATTATGGACTTGACATGGATTTATTGTTCCAATCGGTAATCTCTAAACTAAACCACTGGCTGTCGGTCTAGCTGTCACGACCATATATTGCGCTATAAAACTAATTTCGCGGTTACCATGACGACACTAGACAGATGCTAAATTGAAACTACCTTCGCTGAGGCATTGCAGGAGGTTAATTTTTATATTAAAATACACATTTGTGAGGGAAAATAATTTCACGATGGCCGAAGAAGTTGGAGAGAAAAAGGAACTCGACAACAAGCGCCATACGTATCCTCTGCTTAGAGTAAGTCTGGAAGTTGAATATAACCTTATTCTATGGGACTCGGTATATATTAAATGTGTGGGTTACAGGTGGTAGCCGCCCCAGCTATGACCGCCAGTGGCGGCTCCACCGGGGGGGCCAGGGGGGGCCCGTGCCCCCCCCCCTATTGACTGCCTGGCCCCCCCAGTGGCCCCCCCAGTTGGGACCCTATACTTAATGCTACATACATTAAACAACAAATGGTTGGCCCCCCATGATTAGAAGTTGCCCCCCCCCAACGGCCCCCCACTTGCCAAATCCTAGAGCCGCCACTGATGACCGCCCCAGTTACTCTGGATATATCGCTAGGTGGCGGATATATCGCTAGGTGGCGCCGCTTGTGGCTGCCGAAGTATTTTGATCCTGCGGTTTAAGTGTGTTTTCTTTGGACTATTTTCACGTTTGGCTTCTCATTATGTGCTAAGATTTGTATTATTTAACAGTTCATCTGGATATAGTACTAGTTGACTAATTATTTGAGCGACTTCGGCGTAATTAGGAGGAAACGGAGCTGTCTTGAACAAACACCGTTAACATTTTGAAAATTGCCGTTAATCAACATGGCTGCCGTTTGAATATATTTCTATCGCAACGTTTCTTAATTGGATTTCTGAGTTGGAGCGTTTGACTTTAGCCATGCTCAACTACTCGTCCATCGACATCAAGTTGCTGAATTGCTCTCCCGGTGATCGGCCCCCTCTATGCGTCGTCGACTGTCTGATCGAACTAGGCATATTCAGAGTTCATGGGAATCCGCGCTGGGCTCGTCGTCATCGCGGTAGGAGGGCAGGTCGAAGACGCCCCCGACCGACTCTGGAACAGGCGGCTAGTGGAGCATTTATATACACTGCCTACACGGATCGGAGGCCACCTATACGAACGGCACCTAGGCAGCCGTCAGTCCTTTCCGTTCGAACGCTTCGACACACGTTGCAGAGTCCCCCGTCTTCAGTAGGATGCATTCCCGTGTCCCAAATTCGTTACTCTGGTGAGCAGCTACGTGATTTGCGTTTAACGAATCCGGTCATTTCACAATCCGTTCGTAAGACACTGTTCAAACTTCACATTTGGCGACCACATCGCCTTGAGTTATCCGTGTCGTGCCTAGATGAGTCCCAGGCCACTCGTGGAGTGCGTGTGAAAAACTGTTTCCGACTGGGAACGTGGAATGTACGTTCTATAAGGAGCAAGTATACGGCGGTCATGAATGAAATTGTCTCCAAAGAACTTGACGTCCTTATCGTCACCGAATCATGGCATGAACGGTCATCCGATGTTGCAGTTTGTAATGCTGCGCCACCAGGCTACACTTTTCAAAGCCAAGCACGATCTGCTTCTCGAGGCACAATTGGTCAAAACTGTGACTCAAGAGGGGGTGGTATTGTAGTATACCATCGTGCTGCTTATAAAGCAAAACAAGTCGACATCAATGTTACCACGACTACCTTTGAGTCAATGTGCCTGACATTTTCTATGCCAGATGGCCCTTGCACTGTCCTTTCCATCTATCGCCAGGTTCACAACCTGTTACAAGTGAATTTTTAGTGAACTGGAGCAGTGTCTGGAGCAATTAGCCATATTCAATTCGCATGTGATAGTGGCTGGAGATTTTAATATTCATATGGAAAGACCTTCTTTGCCGGATGTTAAAACTCTTAGTGCTATCCTTCATCAATTTGGGCTCGCATAACTGGTCAATGAGTCAACTCACATCAATGGAGGATGTTTGGATCTTATTATCACTCGTGAGGATGTTCCTGCATCTGATATTCAAATATGCACGCCTGCAATGTCAGATCATGGCCTTGTCTCGGCATCCTTTCCGCTTCCTTCCAGCAAGCCTGTCTACATCCTCAGGAATGTGCGTAACTGGAAAAAGTTCGACGGCGAAGCATTTTGCCAAGGCCTTCAATCAAGCCCTTTGTGTCAAAACCTAGAAGACCTTGCCTCTGCTTCTGTGAGTACACTGTTTGAACTATACGATTCAACAACAAGACGGTTACTTGATGATCTCCTTCCAGTACGCAAGGTTAAGATTCATCATAAACCTCTGTCACCATGGTTTGACGCAGAATGCAGAACATTTCGACGTCGTGTTAGGAAGTGTGAGCGGAAATTCAGACGAACAAAGAACCCGGATGACCGTCGTGAGACTGTACTTATGATCAGGGACATGCATAAGTTTTTTCGTGACAAAGAAAGAAACTACTGGGAGTGTCAAATTTCACGTAATGCTCACTCCTCTCGTAGACTCTGGAAAACATTCAATGATATTCTCGGTCGTACAAAGCCTTCAATTCACAACTGAATGCGGATTTATCGTTTACTGCAAATCAGTTCGTGGATTATTTGATATCTAAAGTTAAATCGTGTGAGGATGCTACAGCTGGGTCGCAGCCGCCAGAGTTTACAACCACAGATGTTTGTCTACAGGACTTTGACGAAATTACGTTGGATGTTCTTCGACGCGTCATCCTCTCTATGCCTCACGAAAACCTGTGAACTTGATCCGATTCCGACTTTTTATTGTGCATGACTATATTGACTGTTTCTTGCCTTTTTAACGTTACTCTGCAATAGGTCTCTTAAAGAAGGCTGCCTACCTGCATCGCAGAAACTGGCAATAGTTAAGCCTGAGGCTTAAGCAAACTGGCCTTGATGAGTCTGAAATGTCAAGTTATCGCCTATCTCAAACCTCAGTTTCTTATCTAAGGTCCTTGAGAAGGTTGTCACTCTTCAGCTGCTTCCATATCTTGAGGCTAATGATTTGCTGCCGAAATACCAGTCTGGTTTCCGTGCCTCACACTCCACTGAAACGCTTCTATTGCATCTTCTCTCAGATCTCTATAGGGCCATCGATCGGTCAGAAGTCACTCTTCTTGCCCTATTTGATGTCAGTGCTGCTTTTGACACTGTTGACCATGATATTCTTCTACAGCGCCTCTCTGTCTCATTTGGTGTCTCTGGTCTTCCTCTGGCCTGGTTAAAATCCTATCTCTCTGAACGCCGCATGATTGCATCACTTGGTTCTTCCTACTCCCGTGAAGTGCCAGTTACTTGTGGAGTCCCTCAGGGTTCGGTTCTTGGGCCGCTTCTGTATATACTTTATACTGCTGATGTTGCACGCTTGTTTGCACCATATAATTTTAAAACACATATGTACGCTGATGATATTCAGGCCTATTCACATTCCAGCCCCACTAATGCGCTGCAGATCACTCGTGAATTTGTTGAAGCCTCTGACTTACTTCATTCATGGATGCACTCAAATCGTCTTTTACTTAATCCAGCTAAAACTCAGCTCATCTGGTTTGGCACTCGAGGTCAGCTCTTAAAAATTGATCATATGTCTGTGCAGGCTGCCTTCCCGGCCTCTCTTTCTCCTCCTCTGTCCGTGATCTTGGTATAATTCTTGACTCTGAGTTAACCTTTATGGATCATATTAACTCACTTTGTCGCAGTTGCTTCTATCATCTCCGCCAGCTTAGAGTGATTCGACGTACACTAGACATGCCATCTGCTTCTACTTTGATTCATGCATTTATTTGCTCAAGGCTTGACTACTGTGGTTCACTTTTTGCTGGTCTTCCATCGGTGCGACTTGATAAACTCCAGATGGTTCTTCGTTCAGCAGCCAGGGTGATTGCTGGTGTCACAAGACGTGATCACATTAGTGATTATATGACGTCTATTTTACACTGGCTGCCTTATCCTACTCGAGTTGAGTTTCGTATGTTGAGAGCGGTTGCACTCTCTCTTTATGGTGCCACTCCATCTTACCTTTCAGAGCTACTCCATCCCCTTAGCTCTATCCCTGGTCGGCCATGTCTTCGGTCCACAACCAATGGTCTTCTCAGTGTGCCCCAAGCACGAACTTCCATGTTCCTGAAGCGAGGTTTTGAATCAGTTGGCCCTATCCTTTGGAATGCTCTTGACGCCAGTATGCGTGGCTTAGCAACTCCTAATTCTATAGCCCTCTTTTTGAAACGACTTAAAACTTATCTCTTTGTTAATATACAGTAATTTGCTGTGGAAGCGCTTCTGAGTGATCTTTCAGAAGAGGCGCTATACAAATATTTTGTTACATTACATTACATTACATAAACCAGACACGAAACACTAACCCTAAACGATACTGACGGCAGCCAGAGCTGGGGCGGTCATAACGGGGGCGGTCATAGCTGGGGCGGCTAAAATGTAAATGTAAATGTGTGCTTGAGGTTTGAGGTTATGGATATGATGCAATGAATGTTATGTTAGTTGAATAGGTATTTGAGTTTTGTTTGTTTTCCTTAAAGTGTGTGCTTTATTAGTTTATTATTAGTTTATTATTGTTTTTTGTTCTATTTGATGCTGTGCTTGTCACGAAATAAAGATTATTATAATGTGGTACCTAATGTGTGTGTGTGTGTGTGTGTGTGTGTGTGTGTGTGTGTGTGTGTGTGTGTGTGTGGTCAGAGCGTCAGTTTATGTAGTGCTTTAATAACGAAGCATAAGTCATCAGACCAGCGCGACGCCGACTGTGTTACAGTCCATTTGGTGTCAGTGAATGTGCGAGTGTCTGGGGGATCGAACCCAGGTTGAAGGGTCACATCTCACTCACTGGTGCTAGGTGCACATAATATAAGTGTCAGAAACTATAGATCTGGATCTTGCATAGTCTCGTTAAAAGGCGAAATAATACGACGTGAATCTTTTAGATGTCTACACTCTAAGGATAACTTTTGAAGCTTATCTACAGTTTGATTCAGTGGCGTCATTTCACACTTTTCGTGGGGGGCGAGACAATTTGTTTGCAAATTTGTCACATTTTGGCAAATTTTAGGCATTTTTGCAAGTTTTTTGCAAATTTTTTGCAATTTTTTTGCAAATTTTGAGCAATTTTGGCAAATTTTAGGGTCAATGTTGGAAAATTTGCAATTTTTTTGATATTTTTTGGCAATTTTTGCAATTTTTTGCACATTAATACATTTTAAATTAATATTTTCATTTCCTTGGGGGCCACGGTCCCCCAGGCCCCCAAATGACGCCTCTGGTTTGATTCTTCTAATTATACATATTTTGAGCCTTTGAGAGCATACTTTTGTTTCATGCTATTTATTATTATTATTATTATTATTATTATTATTATTATTATTATTATTATTATTGCACAAATTTTTGGGAGGTTTTAGCTGGTATTCAATTGGTTAGATACTCTTAGGCCATATGTGGCAACCCCATTGGTTCCATTTAAATATAGCAATGGATTTATTTTAGGGCAATTCAAACACATCCACTTTCTCAGTTTCTTCTGTCAGTCCACAGTACCATGGAACCATGTTGTAGATATATGAAATGTTAGCCTGATATGTGATAACATTGAGAGTTTGATTGCATTTCAGCAAACAGATATGACTGAGGAAATGAGAACAGAAACAATGGAATTGTGCGTGACAGCCTGCGAGAAATTCTCATCGAATTATGAAGTAAATAATAATAATAATAATGCACTTCTATAGCACCATTTCTAATACCCGAGGGTATTAATCGGTGGTACTTCAAATCCATCCACAAAAGACCAGGTCGTTCCAGAGATCAGTCATAGGGAAACAGCAGTGCAGACTATGGAGGAAATGGCAATTGGAAGAGATGTGTTTTAAGCCTAGATCTGAAAATACTCAGTTTATTGGAAGATCTGACAACCAGAGGGAAAGAGTTCCAGATTTTTGGCCCAGGAATAGAAAAAGCTCTCTTATGAAGTAAAAGGCTAAAACATTTATTACCGTATTAATACGTAAGTTACAATAATGATTCAAACATAAGGCATTTGTGTTGAAGTGCTACTGTGGAAAAAGGAGGACCATGCTCGAGGGATGGACAGAATCAAAGAAATAGTAACCACAATGAGGAAGCATTCATGACAGAAAATGAGAACGATCACTATATGTAGGCCTAGATTGTAGAGCTCTTTACCACAACTAAGGGGTGGAAGATGGCAGAGTGGGTTACGCGCTGGAGCTGTTGGCTGGCGGAGCGGGTGCAAGCCCCGTTAGTGCCCCTAGTGGCTTTCACACAGGCAGTAATGCCTCCTAAGCCACTTTAAATCACGCTAAGTTTAAGGCTCAGAGGGAAAATGTCTGCTCAGCTGAACAAAAAACGGCATTCTTGAAAAGAGCAAGTACAAAGTTAATGCACAAGCTCTGACCAAAATACATTAGCAATTAATTATATTATTATCATAACCAATCCTTTTTTTATTTCATGGGAGATCCATCCCCCACCATTTGGCGGCTACTGCTGCAGCAAATGCAACCTATTCCTTAGACATAATTCAGTAATGGATCCATAATCAATCCATCCATCCGATCTTATATATATAATATATATAAACAATCCGGGGACAATAGAGAAGGATGCTTTCTGTTCCAAAGAATATCCGTCACGATTCAGCGTTTCAACGCCATCGCATTCCGAGGAACATTTCCAAATCTGCAACCGAACGAGAGCTATAGCACACTATAATTTCATGTCTCCGGACAATTTTTTTATCATAAGTCCCTCGGGAATGAAGTACCGAGGGCATTTAATATTTAAAATATATATATATATATATATACACACACACACACACACACTCACACATGTTATGCCCTTGGTACTTCATTCCCAAGGATAAAAAATTGTCCAGAGACATGAAAAGATCGTGTGCTAGCTCTCGTTCATGTGTATATATATATATATATATACACAATTATATATATATATATATATATATATCCATCAGTCTTATTGGGGTTGACTGCATAATTGGTATATTACTGTAAATCCTCAAAGGGGCCTTCCATAAAGTACATCACGTTCGAGGGGAGGGGTCTAAGAAAGTGTGACAGTTCATGATGGGAGGGGTAAAGGACCAGCGTGACATCACACTCTCTGTATAAATAAAACCTTAATATATACCTTATAGGAGGTAAATCAAAGACGTTTTTAATTGCTCATTAATCCTTTTTGCCCGAGATACATAAAATGTTAGGTCTTAATTATATTCGTTATCATTTTTGGAAGTTGAATATCTGTTTTGCTGCAGAAAATTGAACGAGACACTCGAATATATTAAATAGAACGTTTAAGTGACATAATTGATGGACGACGCTCTAAGGTGGGTTCGAGATTTGCACTTTTAGGGGTCCGAGATTTGTCACAGTTTGTGACGGGGAGGGAGGTCAAAAATGGCCAAAAGCAGTGTGACATACTTTATGGATGACCCCAAACATGGACGTCTGCAGAAATTTTTCCAGGGGGGTGCAAAACAGGGTCTTGTGACGAAAGAAATGAAAAAATTTTTCATGGGGGTGCAAAACAAGGTTTTGTGACGAAAGAAACAAGTAATTTTACTTTATTCATAACTCCACATTTTTTCCAGGGGTGTACCCCATTGCACCCCCCTCCGGACGCCCATGGCTCCAAACAGAAGCCCTCAGCATCTTTAAAACAAATGAATTTATCCCCAACCTTGTAGGCCTATTATGGGAGACCTGGTTTATGTTCATTGTTAAAGACACAGCTTGTATTATAGGCAGTGGCAGCTCCAGGATTTGGCAAGTGGGGGGCCGTTGGGGTGGCAACTTTTAATCATGGGGGCCAACCATTTGTTGTTTAATGTATGTAGCATTAAGTATAGGTCCCAACAGGGGGCCACTGGGGGGGTTAGGCACTTAATAGGGGGCACGGGCCCCCTTCCCCCCCGGTGGAGCCGCCACTGATTATAGGGTTTATGGCATGCATTTCTGATTGGTAATAAAGTTCCATTGATTCATTTACTACTGTTTCAGATGGCCTCACGAATGCTCAAAGAGTCGATGGACAAGAAATTTGGAGGCCACTGGAACGCAGTCATCGGAGAGAGTTTTGGAAATTCTATTGGCTACCACCAAAAAGGACTTTTGTACATGTTTTTTGGTGGAAATCTGATCATCCTCGTTTGGAAAAATACTTGAACTGTTTGTTATGTTAACTGCTGGCATACTGTGGACAACGGATAAATAATAATTGATGCTTATATGAAATCAAATTTACATTAATTTGGAATATTGATTAAATTATAAAAACAATCAAAGAGTTAAACATGATGCTATGAAACATTCATCAGGGGCGTAGCGACGGGGGGTTATATGGGTATATATACCCCCCCCCCAAAAAAAAAATCAGTCTACCTTAAAGTTTTTATGTGATTTACATGTGGTTATATGTGGTTTATATGGTTTATGTGGTTTATAGTTAGTTTTATACCCTTCCAAATCAATTTATACCATTCATCACTACATAACTTGACAATTAAGCAGCTGTATGTGGTTAGAAATTAATAAACAATTTTAAATAAAATTTTAAAACAAATACTTCAGCCATTAGCAGAATGGTAGGCCTACCAACTTTGGACGATGGAACATATATACGGTTGCAGGTTCGAGACCCGCAGGAGCCCTAAGGTCGACTCAGCTTTCTTTCATGGCATGACAGCTCACTATTAATCATGAGTAAACCGCGCGCGTTAACTTGACACTGGTCCAGTATCATGTAAGTTGTTGATGTAATGCAGTCAGCTGGCCCTTGGAGATAAGTTGAGCCTTGAGGTTAAGCCTCCTAAACCACACAGGCTTAAAAACCACATAAAACCACATTATTATTGTTTCACAAGTTGTTTTAGGTTACAACATTGAGGATTAGGTCTAATATGGAATAGAACCTGTTCACTTCATTTGCATGAATGTCACTAGTAGACATCCGGTGGCATCATGAAAACAATATTAAATATTTAAAAATATGAAAATAAGTAACATTTTATCCATAATTCCCACTCTTTACCTACTTACTTCTGAGCTCGATCGCCATTTAAAACCATTTGTTTATTATTGAAGCGTGTTGAGCGTTGAGTAATGCTGAGATTTTTGCTTCGTAATTGTTAGACAGCGATTTTTTCGGCGCTATTTTACCACTCAAACGCCAGTTTTCGTACTAAATATTCGGTAGATTCACGTTGTTTGTTAGAAATATTGAAGGAATTGCGATCGATTGTCTTTTTAGTGCAAGATTTGTTACGTTTATCGGCACCGGGTGCGTAGTTGGACAAGTACCGTGGGTTTTGTGGCGCCTATATCTGGTGTTTTGCTGAGTAAGCAGAATAAGCGCTGAATCATCGGCGACGTGGTTCTGACGATGCGCTGCTGATTAACGGGACGTTTTGAATGTTCGCATTTTAGAATTCTGATATCATCTGTAGAGGTTTTATGTATTCTGGAAAAATATAGATATTTCGCATTAAATATGAACATATATAAGCTACTGAAGTAAGACTACTGCATTCAATTGGAGTAAAATATTCTGAATAGAGACAGAACGCCAAGTATCGGTTTGTGTAGACTTTCTAAAGACGTTTTTTAAAAATAAGAAGTTGATTCCTATATTTTTTGTTAGATCATAAAGTATTGGTATTTGTGCACAGGTTATTAATATTCTGCACGTTTGAATTGAAATTTTATCAGCTTTGAGTATTTCTAATTGTTTTGAGTTGAATATAAAGTGCGGCTAACTTCTGGACAAGTGCCCAAGATCTCCTATATTTTCAGATATTGTGTTACATTAATTATAAAACTGTCTTATTTCGGATAGACTTTGATTTTTTGTCATCAGACATTTCTCATAAGTAAATTTGCAAAATTAGAATAACATTTTCTCTATACTGAATTTGATTTTAATTTTCTTATTTTTACTGTTATATTATTATTATTATTAGCTAGACGATTTCTATAGCGCAATAAGCATGGCAAAAGTGGCCAAAGACAAGAACGCTTTACAAAACTACGAATATCCGATGGTGAATAAGTAAGTATTAAGATTACGTAGAAAAATTCCAAGAGAGTCAGAGTTGTTATATGTTGTATGTTATATGTTGCTGGCAGATTGAGTATTTTATTGCTGTGGTTTTACATTTATTTTTGTCTTGTTTCTTACATTGGTTTATTATATTTTTTATCCCATTTTGATGCAATTTAGCATCTGTGCCACCATTGTAATTAAAAATGGAAGATATTTCCTTTAAAATATTTTTCTTATATTTTATAGTTGAGGCACTTTACATAAAGAATTGCTATGAATATTTTAAGTCTTCTCAAAAGGACAGCCAGCCTGCTAATGGGCTTGTGACTGCCTGTACGGGCTCTATTAACTATTATTACTATTATTTATATTATTTATATTATATATTATATTTATTATTTATTATTTATATTATTGTATTATATTATATTATTATATTATTATGTATATTATATATTATATTATTATTATTATATTACATTATATTATATTATTACTATTACTCTATATTATTTATTCCATTGAAACTGTGTTGGTCTGTTTCACGGCAGATATGAAGACACTTCCAATAGCACCGATTGGCGATGACGAAGACGATGTGCGGTTTCAAACATTTCTGAACGAGTGCGATAATCACAGCAATCGGAAGAGCTCTGCTGTGAGCTATCCGTCGACCCTTGATCGTTTCAAGCTGGACGGCCCGCAGTCTGAAAAGCAGAAGATGAGTAAATTTATGGAGAGAACTCTGCAGAGAAATGCCGGATTTATCGAAGCCGGGCGGATGAAAGGAAACGTTGGAGACCAGTCGCTCGACGACCTGCTTCGTTTCATCAACGGAGACGCCGCGGACAGAGTCATTGCTGCTGCGGATGACAAGAAGCTGTCTCCGAAAGCGGGGAAGGGCTTACGGCCGCCTAACGACGCACATCTGAAAATCCAGTCGGTGCACGAACGGCGAGAGAATTCGGGATTCTTTGAACTGTGTCGCCGTGGAGCGAAGCTCAACGAGATTGGGTCGACCGATTCGGACGAGAGCGAATCCGATGTCGTGGCCACTCGCGTCGGATTGCACGGCTGCGTGCTTAACGGTAGTGCCCGTTCCGAGGAGGTAAAAGAGGAAGAGGGCATTATTCCAGAGACCGTCATCGTTGCAGATGTTTTCGGCAGTGATTTCGAAAAGACGGAAACCGTGAACGGCAGTTTTGTGGCCAAGGGCGTTGTTTGCATCGACGCACGATCTGAAAATTTTCGCGGAGAAACTGGCATTGAAGATGCAGCTTTCGAAAGTACTGGCATCGAGATTTCGAGGCGACGTAAAGCTATCGTCGATGCGGTGGAATTCCCTTCCATTTCGTCTTCCCGTTCGGACGGCGCGAAACCGTCAGGAGTTCCGAAGATGAAGACGATCGTTTGGGGCACACGGACCGATTTGTTGTTGTCCAGAAGAGGAAACGAAACAGATTTTCCAAGACGGCGGAAAGTAGAAGCGGAAGAGAAAGCCCCGCTTCTTCCGTCATTGAATATGGATCAAAAACTCCGATCCAGAGCAGGGCTCGTGATACCCTATCAGTGTTTTTGAGTGCAAAATTAGGAAAGTCTAAATTCTTGTCTTCCAATAGGGACTATTTTCACCGACCATGGAACGATGTATATAGGGACAAGAGCAGGCGGCGGTCAGACTTAACGCCGAGGAGCAGTGGCAGCGAGAACTCCTCCACTTGTTCGGTTCCTATTTTAAAGAGCACGACTCCATCTTTTGTCGGAAAGGATGAAACGGACGTGAAATGTGCCGGAACTAATGTCACAGAAACTATTTTTCGTCCGGTCTTTGATAGAAGGAATTCCACTTGTGCATTGAAAAATTGTGACACTCCAGATGACACCCTGGCTGCCGGAATCTCCAAGGACAATTCGGGTGACGGGATCGTCTCGGAAGCTCGCACATCTAAAAATCGCGGTGCTGTTCCAGAACAGGCGATCAGATCTGTTAAAATTAGTTCGAGTGATTCCTCTTCCAGTGCGATTTCTAGTCGTCCCGTCGTATTTTTAGACGCCCGCCGTTCGCCCACAGAAAAGATCGACGTGACGTTTGGATTTGACGCAGACTGGGTTTCTGCGTCGTCAAAGTGTGACGTTTCTGATGACTTGGTCGGTGGCATCGATCTCGCAGTTGCCACCGACGGTCAGAGTATGTGCATGCCGGACTCGCATTATGTGAACGGAGTTTACGATTACTGCAGTTTGCCTTGCGTTAACCAGTTCTTTGAGGACACTGTGCTAGGCTCCAGGTCTTCTGTTAATACGTTCCCGAACCACTTGCACCATACAGTGCCGTCGCACTTGCCCGTCGCGTACAACGCGTTCGGTTCCTACCCGGGGTTTCCCTATGCGCTCCCCACAAACGTCCCCGTTGGGGTTGTATCACCGTACGTCGTCTACGGATACAGTCAAGTGAATTCTGCGTCCGCAGACTTTCCGACTTACGAAAGTGTGAACGATGAAACCAGTTCACTGTACAAACCAGACTTCTCAGCATTGGACGTTCGTGAAAAGCACGAATGCGAGACGGGATATTTCGAGGACGAACTAGAACCGTGCTCCACAGATGTAGAAGCTCAACTAGATTCTGCAGTTTCGAGTGTCGCATGCATGCATCCTAATGTCTTCCATCTTGCCGAGGCGCAAAGATTTTTGCTTCGAGGTGAGTAATATTTCGAGTTAGTTGTGTAGTTAATTTCGTGATTTGATTGTTTTGATTGATAACAGGGGTCAGAAGAATCTTAAAAATACTTTCAAAGCACTTTCTTAAAAATTACATGGGCTGGCTTTATAAGACAGATATCAAATTGTGTGTTTTTATAAGAAAATTTGTCATTGACAAAATGTTAAAATGCTGATTAAAAATATAATTTTGCTTTTTACTTACTGGCTCTTCACTGAATGAATGATCTTTCTAAAGTTTTCTTTCTGCAGGACTCAGAATTTCTGATCTGGAGTCCTGCTTCAAATGTCAGTAGAGCCCTAATCACTGTACACAATGGATAATTTTTTCAATACGATTTTAACACACTTATTGATGTTTTTTTTTCTTATTAAATAATTTGTGAATTTTGTTTAGCAGACTTTAACCAAATTTGGGTGTAAAACAGAAAAAGATTGCAAGAAATTGAGAAATTTCTGAATTTTAAAAACATTTTTATTAGAAGATTTTTTTTACAATAGCAGTTTTTCTTCAGTTTATTGTCCTTGTATATGAATGAAGGACATTTGTCTAGCCTTGTCCTCATATATGAATGAAGGACATTTGTCTAGCTTTGGACAAAAGAATGGGAATAAATAAGTAAGTTGACATGGTTTTATGGAAATTGTTAAGTTACTGAAGAGAATTTATGCATTAGTTCTTGAAGATTATATGATTCTGAACAGCTGTAGTCAATTTTTTTCAAGTGCCTTAAAATGTCATAATATTTTAAATTGCAGCATTAAGTTTATGTGATACTTAGCCAAGACAATAACAATAAGAAGTTAATGTTGAAATTATCATGTAATACTATATATAGCAGTGAATCAGACAAATTTTATGTCAGCAATGTTAAAGATTTGTTATTCTTGAAAACGTTAATTGCATTTATTATCTTTTAACTTCTCTTAATTGTTTTTCTTCTTCAGACTTTCAAGCTGTCATTTCCCAATGTAAGTTTAATTTTTCTAACTCACTCTCTATTAAGTTATTCTGTGCGTAGACAGGCTTATAAATATATAATTATAATATTTATGACTCAAATTCTATATTATTGGCAGTGGCGGTTCCACCATGTTGATAACTGGGGATGCATCCCCCACTGGGGTTCCAGAACCTTTTTTTGCTTGTCAACGTACTTTCCGGTGTGTTTTTAACAAAATTTAGTGAAAAATACTGCAATTGCCTTCAGTACCCTCTAACAGGACTGGATAAAACACTGCACAAAAACCTGTTTTTGAACTTCTAATTTTTTTACTTCTCAAATTTCCCTGTCCTGGATGGTTGGCAACCTTAAGTACCAACATGATGTAGCTTATAGCACACTTGGAAATTGGAATCCAGGAATCCAACAGAGTATCAGGGCAGTGACAATGCTGAATGTAACATGTATTTGCTGATTAATTATTAGGTTATAAAACTATTATTATGAATTATTGTTATTGTTTTCATGAAATATCTGCTATTCGGACTTGACAGCAGAAGTCTTGCTGTCCTTGTCTTGCTGTCTTGCTGTCATTATTAGGTGATGATATTTCCATTTTATTAACACAGAAATAAATCTGCTATAGCATTCTGGTCACAGTGAGGTTTAGCAGAATTTTACTGCATAATGTATATTCTTAGTTTGCGTTGTAAAAAAGGTGTTCTCTTCCCGAAAACGCAGATCAGTGATTTTAGGGCATTTAAATCATTAAGAAACGTTAAAACTGCATTCTGTGAATACTGCTTGAACTAGCTAAATCTTGTTAGGAGTTAACTTATGCAATTCAGCATTTATTATTATTTTTACTTTTCATGACATTCACGGAGCAAGTTCGCTCAGCATTCGCTAGGTGGCGCAGCGATGAACGCCTTTAAGTAATATATATATATATATATATATATATATATATATATATATATATACATATACACACACGTATATACTGTATGTATGTATATATATATATACATATATATATATATAGATAATCTTATTAATAACGTGCAGTTAGAAAGTGAAACAAAGGCGAGTTTAGTTTTGGAGTGAAACCGATATTTAGGATTTTCATTATTATATATTTTCGCTTTGATGTCGGACTTAGCTTGTAATTATGTCTTGCGTTTTTACGACATTTCCCATCTCTATTTTCACTTTTATGTTGTGAGAATGTGTTTGAGTGAAATTATGAAATGAAAATAACACGATGACACAGAATTCTGGCAACAGACATTTTGCCTTTGCTGGATGATATGTTCTCATATTTTGATTCTCGTTTTGCTGGTTCCAGTCTGGTTTTCTAGAATTTTACCACAATCTTCGACCTTTTAAAAAACGAATTGTGCGCTTCAATTTACCAGCAAAAATGTATCTGTACTTATTTTGTGCGCTTTATTCTAATCCACTTTCCAGGACGCTATGCAGTTGACTGCAGTTACATGGTGTTTCCAGTGGCGTAGCATGACTTTTTTGGACCCCGGGGGGGCATTCTTGATATGGGGACCCCAGTGGCTGATGAGCAAAAAAGAGGTCGTCAGATCGTTTATATAGTGTTACTGGTAATGGGCAAAATAAAAAACCACAAACCACTCTTTGGGCCTCCCTCTCCCAGGGCCTGGGGGCATTCTCTAAAGTGCCCCCCACGTTATGCTACTGGGTGTTTCTAAAAATTTTATAGTTTAAGTTCATAGTCTAAAATTTTAATTTTTTTAGGGTAGAGGCTGATAGCAAAGAGATAAGCTGTTCAGTTATTTACACCCACCATGTCTTATGGTTTATCCAAGGGTGGCCTTGGTACAATTGATGATGATGATGGTGGTGGTGGTGTTGGTGGTGGTATTTTAATTACGATTTTAAAGATTAATGCATTTTTTTGGTTTTTTTTCAGGTACACAGTTTAGTCCGAACATGAAGTAATCTCACTGCACTATTTTAAATAATTTCTGCTTAATACAGACATCGTATCTACCTTTGCACTTGGTGGTGTAGCGAAGGGGGCAGAGGGGCGAAGCGCCCCAGGCGGCACTTGCCCTAGGGGTGGCATTTTCGAGATTTCTCCTAAAAAATTTTTATAACTATTAGGGTTTTTTGGCTTGTCAGACTTTTTTTAGAGACTCGATAACTTCTTTTTATTTATTTTTGCTTGTCAGACTTATTTTAGAAACTTGATAACGTCGTTTTTTGCTTGCCAGACTTTTTTTAAAGACTTGATGGTAAGGTTTTATCCCAGGAAATTTTGAAATTTTTCCGCTGCGAAAAGGCGGCACTTTTTCCCTGCCCCAGGCGGCACTTTGCCTAGCTACGCCACTGTTTGCACTTAATTAGTGCTTTTTATCAGAATTAGGTGATGCAATTGTCAGCTGTTTGTAGTATAGTTTACGCACAATAGACTAGCATTATTAGTAGCATTGCCAGTTAAAATCATGTCATAATCTAGATCTTGAGTGCCTACGCTTATGCCTGATCAGTGACTATACGATTCTACGATCTAATTACCGTAGCTTGGTTGTTGAGTTTTGCTTTTTCTTTTAAATCGTTTTGTGGTTTTGTATTGAAACCATCTTCGTACAATGTTTTGCAACTCTGTTGAAGTTTGTCAGCAATCTGTTGCAATGCGCTCTTAGGGGCGGTTTCGAAATATTGCCAATATTTCCAGCGTACCGCCTCTTATATAGAGAATTTTGAGTTCTTTTACATTTCAATCAGGTTCAAATGAAGATGTTAGAAGTAGTTACTTAGCTTTTATTACTATTCTATAATTTTTGCATTTGATTTTGTGATATTATATTTGCAAAATGCAATCACATTGGCATTTTATCACGTTATCATTGGCTCATAACATCTCATTTACCATTGTTTTGATACTTTGTGCGTTCTTGATAATTATTCACCGCTCTGACCTGTCGTTTATATTTTTGGTCGTTACTTTTGGCGCTATTGCTTGGCATTTAAGTGCAATTTTGGCGCTTCTTGTTTTTAGGATGTGCTGTTATATTGCACATCAATGCTGGCACCAATTTTATAAAGCATATATTGTGTGTATTGGATGGTTCGAAAAATTCTTTGTGGTTCTGAAGTCAAGTTTGTGTATGCAAATTGACACTTAAATACTGGCTGTTATTACTGTGGCAATTCCTGTTAACCCCTTAACCGTGTATTTAACTGTAACTCAATGTAAAATGGACGGATATATCCGGGATTCCCAGATAAGGGGTTAAGGGTATATTTTAAATTTGTAAGGTTTGTGTTTATGGTGGGGTAGATGGTGGGGGTTTGTGACTTGTGCTACCTTGTATAAGGTAAAAGGTAGGTCCCGTACTCGAGTCCGAGCGTTGGGTTCCGGCGCTTATCTCCGGCCTGGGCAATAAGCGACGTAGGTGGTATAATCCATTAATCTGGTGTAGGTTGCCATTACTTTCCCCAGACCCACGTTTTACCTCGCAACTTAACGCTGCTCCTCATTTTACCACCGCTCTCTAGCGAGTAAGGCTGAGTTGACCTTAGGGCTCCTGCGGGAATTGAACCCGCGACATTCTGCTCCATCGTTCAGCATTGTTACCACTCTTCTAACTTCCCGCCCTATCTTGTATGGCGATGTGCCAGTGAATGCTTTTGTCATTGGTAGGGCGCTGCGAGCCATTCTGCCACCCTGGGGCACCTTCTTTAGTGCCCCCCTCTCAACAGACTGCAGTCAGCATACAGCATCAGTCTATAAAGGAGTTATTCCAATCTCAGATTCACCCTGCCTGTCCCGGTCTCAATTTTTACCTCAGCAAAATTGAATGAACGACAAGAAATTGAATTAGGAAAATTATCATGACGAACATTAGCGTGATGTGGATAGCGGCTTACGAACACACCTACACGAATATTGTGATTTGTATTGTTTTACACTTGCATTTCTTTTGTGTTAGTAAAAGTTATGTAGCAATGTTACTCGTCACTGCCCCCATTGACCGTGCCACCCTGAGGCACTGGCCTCACTTACCTCATGGTCACGACCCCCTGGGCATTAGGACTTTGTGTAAAATTTCAAACGTGAGAAGCCATCGTTGAATGAAATGATTTGGGGCCATCCATATATTACGTATGCATTGTGGGACAGAGTTGTAAAAAATACACGGAGATCAAAGTATTTAAATACTTTCTAACTACATAAGGTGTTTTGAGTATTTAAATAGTGTTTAAAATACCAAATACCCATACCAGTATTTAAACATCGCAAAATATCTTCGATTACCGGTACTTTTTCAAATACTTTGTCAGTACCTTACTACTTGTGTTCAAACATCACAGCATACTGGCTTCATAGTTTTATTAATAATGGTTGTGTGGAATAAGGAGTTAAATGCAGTTACCACCTTAATGGTGAGGTTGTCAATTGAAGGGCCCAGAGGAATAAGGAAGTAAATCCAGTTACCCCTCTTACTGTTATTGATACTCAAACCATTGGGGGGGGGTCGGTTACAGTTACCTCCTTATTCCACCCAGCCATTCAATTATTAAAGAGCTATGCTAGACTGCTATGTAAATGTATATGAATGATCTGGCAATTAAATCTAAACTGTATCAGTATATTAAGATTTTAGTATACTTGTTATAAGTTTTCCACAAGATCCAAGCCATTAAATTCTAAGATTTGATGTCAATGATGGACATCAAGTAATTAGAAACCACCAGATATTAAATTCAGCTTTGAAGCATTTCAATGCTATTTAAAAAATTAAAATACCCTAATCTGGGTGAGTATTTAAATACTTTTTAAAATACTTAATAGGGTATTTGAATACTATTTAATATACTTTAATACTTAAATACTTTACAAATTACAATGCTTTTGAGGGGAAGAGGGAAGAGGTAATTGGATGTTTGAAATTCTGTGTAAGGGGAGTGGTCTGCACTGAATGAGTACATCTGCACACACACACACACACACACACACACACACACACACACACACACATAGTCGCCTTTGTAAAGTAACCATTTGTGCAGAAGACTGGTTGAAATTACAGTTTAGATTTGAACACAATTACTTTCTCATGGGCAGGCAATGAGTCACGAGAATTGTTCACATGCATTCTCTACTTAAAACACGTTTCTTGCTTTTCTTAGCTGCGACAACTTTAGTCCAACGTACGCCTTGTGACTATGGCTAAAAAGTAATTTTTCAAACAGCGTGAGGGTAGGGAAGCTAATTTGTACGTACGCTTAGGGGGTTCCAAAAATATATGACAGTCAACAGGGTGCAGGGGTAAGAAAATATATGACTTTTGTGTAGGTAACATATGGATGGCCCCTTTCTCTGAGTGAGCAGTTGTACATGGGAAGAAAACGGACTTCCCCCTTTTAAAATCATCATCATCATCATCATCATCATCATCATTGATGACCATGAATTCGGCACCCATTGGTGTCCTATGCCATCCTCATAGTCTGCTTGCAGTCCCTTCTATTTAGAACTCTGTAGCTCAATTCTTGCAGGCTGCTGCCTCCATGCCATTCCATAATTACAGTGCACCATTCTCTGTGTGGGCTTCCATTCTGGTTGGAACCATCCATTTATCTATCCTTTTTAAATATGTTTATTTAACGAAGCACAAGTTTGTGTGTGACTGGGCTCTGTATAGATCTCATACACAGGGGCATAGCCAGGAATTTGATTTGCGGAGTATAAATTTGGGGGATATAAATTTGGGAATATATATAATGTTATGTATTACCGGGTATATATGTTATATATATATCTGTTATATATATATATATATATCTGTTATATATATATCTGTTATATATATATCTGTTATATATATATATATCTGTTATATATATATATATATCTGTTATATATATATCTTATATATATATATATCTGTTATATATATCTGTTATATATATATCTGTTATATATATATATATCTGTTATATATGTATATATCTGTTATATATATATCTGTTATATATATATATATATATATATCTGTTATATATGTATATATCTGTTTTATATATATATATATCTGTTATATATATCTTATATATATATATATATATATATATATCTGTTATATATATATCTGTTATATATATATATCTGTTATATATATCTGTTATATATATATCTGTTATATATATATCTGTTATATATATATCTGTTATATATATATATATATATATATATATCTGTTATATATATATATATATATATATATCTGTTATATATGTATATATCTGTTATATATATATCTGTTATATATATCTGTTATATATATATCTGTTTTATATATATATATATCTGTTATATATATATGCTGTATTATATATAATACTGATTTTGGGGGTATATATACCGATATATCCCATCTGTCGCTACGTCCCTGCTCATATAATGTACATGTGCATGCAGTTAATTGAGGTGCAGAGACCTTGCTGAAGGATTTTATTTGACCCATGAAGGAAAATCTAAGGGGTGTGATGTCTGTAAGGGGCGATCCTCCTCACTACTTGCTGACTCCCCCCCCATCTTTTTAAATATGTTTATTTAAAAATGCTTTTATTTCAAAGAGTGCCCACTCTACAGTAAATATAGAAAGGGGGATTTCAAACCGACATAGACTTAACTTGACAAATTTGTTCATCATTATGTGGACTTCCATTCTTGTTGGAACCATCCATTCATACATCTTTTTTAAATATGTTTATTTAACAGAGCACAAGTTTGTGTGTGATTGGGCTCTGTATAGATCTTATACACAGGGAAAACGCATATTTTTAGTACATCTTATGGAACTTTTCTGTAAAGTGCTCTCGTATACTGCCAGAGCTTTAAGATAGCGCCGAATTTCTTCCTCCTTTGGTCTGACTTTCAAATACCGCTTTGGAAATGTCACTACATAAATAATGTTGTACAGGCCCGTCGAGAGGGGAACAAGGGGGAAAATGTCCAGGGGACCAGTGATCCGTAGGGGGCCCGACAGGTCCGTAAAATGTTTTATATATTTGTTTTTATATAAAATGTTTAACGCGTGGAATACTATTTATTAAAACCCTGAAAAGACTGATAGGCAAAAAAGGTAATCTTTTCACACTCGATCTCATTACAATTACTGAAAAGTGTCTGACAAGCCAAAAAAAAATGTCATCTCCAGTTTTTCACACTGATCTCGTTGTAATTTACCGAAAAGTCTGACGAGCAAAAAAAGGCATCGCCACTTAAGTATAAGTATAAACTTTCTAGGGGCCTGTGACTGCTCTGCCCAGGGGCCCGGAATTTCTCTCGACTGGCCTGATGATGATTTACTCTATTGTAGAATGTTATCCAGTTTCATCACGGAGTGTTTTAAAATGTTTGTATCCTCTGCTATCTAGAAAGAAAGCAAAATGATAGTAATTCTCTTGTGAATTAATTGACAGTGATGTTATCAGTTAGTGTGTCAAAGTATTTGTCAGTAACTTTGCACAGTAACAATTACCGGTATTGTGTGGCAGGTTAATTTTTAATAGTTTGCTTGCGCTGAATTTTATTTTTATTGATAGGGCCCATCCATGTAGTATGTACGCACTGAGGGGGAGGGGGCAGTGGCGTAGCGAGGGGCAGAGGGGGCGAAGCGCCCCAGGTGGCACTTGCCATAGGGGCGGCATTTTTTAGATTTCCTAAATTTTTAAAATAATTATTAGGTTTTTTGCTTGTCAGACTTTTTTAGAGACTTGATAACTTTTTTATTTTTTTGCTTGTCAGACTTTTTTAAAGACTTGATTGGTAAGGTTTTATTTCCAGGAAATTTTGAAATTTTGGAGGCAGCACTTTTTTCTCACCCCGGGCGGCACTTTGCCTCGCTACTCCACTGGGAGAGGTAAGGGGTCGGATTTTGGAGACTTTTTCCAATGTACACTATGTGCAACGGGGGGGGGAGAGGAGGTGAAAATATGACTTTTTTGCGTACGTACTATATATGGATGAACCCATGTGTGGAATTTGTCTATATTTCAGTTCATAAGTGGTCCAAAATCTTATTGGGTACTGGTAATCTACCAGTAAATGTTTGGAAATGTTGCTTATTGAATTTTTTATTTTGAAAACTTTGTTGATGAGAATTTGCAGAATCAGTGATACTCTAAAAAGACTGCGGCTGAAATGTTGTGAAAATCTTAATATTTTGTTTTCCGAATAAACTTGTTTTCAAGTTGCTGCTACATATTTTGTAAAAGAAATTAAAATTTACCATAGACTTTAAAATGGACCTCCTTTTGTTGGTTTGATAACAATAACTTCGCTTTGATGCAGAATTTCCTGAAAAGAATATCTGATAAATACAGTTAAACCTCATTAATACGGACTTGGGCAACATCAACCCTCAGCTGACCGAGACCGTTTTATTTGGGTCGACCTATACTCAACAGTTTCTTCAGACTTGATTAACATGAGACCTTCGACTACGTGGCTTATAATTTCCACTCCCCAAATTCTGTGTTAAAAAGAGTTTCACTGTATTGTCACATGTACAACAACTGGAAAACATTTTATAGCACATAGAAGTTTGATGTTCCTGAGGCAAGCTCTGGTTATACCCAACCCAACCCACCACTATTCAAACCCAACCCAACCCACGGAAACAGCTAGGTTACTTGACCCAACCCAACCCATGCATAAAAATTTATTAAATCCTCCTTCATTTCATGGACCAAAGGGAATGCATTCCATTTGGCAAATTTCATATTTCTGGATGCCTTTAACTTGTATTTTCCGGTTGCTTCTGTGAAAAGGCATCAAAACAGATTAAGGGTAATTAGTAGTAATTTTAATAATCATTAATATGTACACATTTGTACAATATAACACAACAACCTGGCAACCCAACCCACCATAAAATGAAAATTTCGGACCCAACCCATGGGTGGACCCAACCCATGTCCATGTCTGGGGTAGTTGCAAGTAGCTTTTGACAATGCCATTCTTTTGTATAATAAATTTTTATCTATTAATTAAATATAAAAAATATTGGATTATTTGCTACTGCTGCAAAATGCTGGTAATGCATATTCTTGTATACTGTAGATTCTTGGCATTCTGCAGTATTATTAAATTTTCTATTGGCTTGATAATAACACTGTTAATAGAGTTCTCAGTGGCATAGCCAGGATTTCCAAAGGGGCACAACCATTCCCAACTTCGAAAAATCCTGACAAGCAAAAAAAGGTCTTCACCTATTATTTTGCTTGATTAAGTTAGTTATGTAGCTATATGAGTGTGCAGACAGTGCCTCTACAACTATACAATGATATACAATGATAGTTTTCTTTTATTCTTTTTTCTTTTTTGCCACCGTAAACCCAATTTTGGTGTCCCTCCACCCACTTAATAATAATGTACAATAAAAAAATTTTTGGGTCGGGCAACCAAGGGGGGTTTAACCCCAACTCCCCCTTGGCTACGCCATTGAGAGTTCTACTGTACAGTGGCCAGACAGCTGCAGGCGTAGAATTGATCTGATAGATTTTAGACAGATCAATAAGAGTCAAATATCATATACCACGTGGCAACATCAGACAACTCCTTGTAGTGAAACATATTGTTTTATAAAATTCAAGTTATAGAAAACATTGACTTTCAATTCTACAAATACTGGCGCTACAAAATATCGGACAAACGGTTATGTTTGCGACTGCCATTAATTACACCAACAAAATAGTGGGAGGGGTTCAAAAAAGGTTGACAGGGGGAGGGGGATGTCAAGAGAATTTGATGTCAACCATTTAATTTTGTACAAATAATCAAAAAAAATTAATGGAATACTATTTATTGCAACGGAAAAAAGCCTGACAGGCTACAAAAAGGTCATCGCCACCACATTTTGACACTTGATGAGCAAAAAAAGTAAAGTCTCATCACTGCAAAAAATAATAACCTAAAATTTTTGGGGGGACCCGTCACAGATCTGAGGGGGGTCAAAAGTTGACATAATTATGGGGGTCACTGAAAGTTTGACATAGATGAGCGCAGAATCTGTGAAAAACCTTGAAAAACTGAAATAAAATTGTCTTGGTGTAAACCCATCTGAATGATGACTCATTACAATTCTTTTCCAAATTGAATATGCAAATTAGCCTAGTCGTAATTAATGAATATTCAGAAGCATAATGAACTGTACATATAAAAACATGCAAAACAGATGAATAAATCTTTGCTCCATTGACCAAACAGCCATGGGATATATTGCCTAGGCTACAGCTAAATACGGAGTAGAGCTTTACTATGACAACATCAATTACATTGTCAACCCCACATATATTGACATGTCAGCGATGGCACCAAATTTTTACATTAAAAGTTCGATAGATAGGAAAACTTTTCTTAGTTTTCGGTATGTATAGACATTTTTACCAACCATTAGACATAACAAGAGTGGTATTTTATAGTCAAACCAGGGGATGGAGGCCAGACCACATAGCATGATTTAAAGTGGCTTAGGAGGCATTACTGCCTATGTGGAAGCCACTAGGGGCACTGACGGGGCTTGAACCCGCTCCGTCAGCCTACCGCTCCAGCTCATAACCCACTCTGCCATCTTCAGACTGGTGGGGTTAAAGAATATTTAATTGCAGCATTATGCTAAATAATGTAGTTGAATAAGTTAATGAACTCCCGTTGTTATGTAAAGAGAAGACCAGAGGGATGGGGAAGTCAGTAAGCAGTGACCATAAATGTCCCCTTTGCTCCCCCACCGCCCCTACAAGTACCACACCAGATATAAGAGCAAATTTTTTTCGGTCCAGAAACTGTTGCTACAGAGTGTTTCTACTGTACAATAACGTCAAAGTACTTGCAGTATCTGCACTTGCACACAGTTCAGCAGCCATTTTGATTTACAGACCAAGTTTGACTCGCTCCAGTTGTCGCGTTTCTCCAGTAGAGAAAGCGACAACTGCAGACAGTTAACGGATAATCAAGCGTTAATCGGTCATGTGGAATCAATGTATCTATACAGAAGTGGACTTCATCTCAGGCACGCGCAATTTGTCGCCCGCGCCCCGGTCGAAATCATCTTCGTCCTCGTCACTGAGGGGCGACCTTGATGTCATTCCGCTACCATCCGTGTGCCCTGGTCGAGCGACATCCGTCCGACGATGGTGGAGGGATGCCCTCATTTCCATGGGCTCTCCAACCTGGACCCCGCAATCCTTCGTCTCCGCGGCAAGGAGGCTCTCGCGCGACTGTTCAGGAGAGGTCTCGATGCTGGGATGAGAATGAGGCCCACTGCTGTAGGTCATCTGTGACTGGAATCCATCTACCAGGTCCCCAGATGGAAACGGTAACATACCGATCGGGGTCTTGCGAGGCGGAGTGGCCAGACGGTGCCTGGCAAGGGCGGAAGCCGACTCAGATATGTTGGGAGGGGACGAGGTCTCCGATGAAGAGAACTGTCCAGCCGCATCATCATCATCGCGATCTCCTTCTCCAAAGTCAATTAAATGCACGGGCTTGCTGGAGACCATCCGCCTCTCGCCGAAGTCGAGCACGGAACTTGGAGTCAAGGACCGAGAAGGAGTGGCCGCGTGAGCCGCAGAAATGGGAACTCGCGGCATAGATCTCAGAACGGTGGGCGAAGGCGACTTGAGACCGACCAGCTTCGCACCCAGCGGCAGCGTATCCATCTCGGATATATCCCTGGAAAGCTGCCCGGCGTCTTTCGGCGCGTCGCGCCTTCCGCTGCTAGGCGCATAGTTTGAGTCCATCTCCGTGGAATCGCCCAAAGGTCGCGAGCCCGATTTCTCGTCGCGGTGCTTCTGTCGCAGGAGCTGGCCGCCGTACTGAACGCCGATCCCGGTGGTGAGCTGCTCACGATTTGGTCGGCTGTTTGGCGACTCACCAGTGTCAGCCGAGTCGTGACCCTGAAGCAAGGCGTTGCGATGCTCTTCTCTCCAACGCAACTGCTTCTGTCGCTCTTCTTCCCGCTTCTTGCGTGAATCCTTGCAGCACAAAAGACAATAATAATAATAATAATAATAAATAATAATAATTAATAATAATAATAAATAATAATAATAATAGGCAGTATCCTATCACGACAATCTGGAGATGAGACATCCTTTCTCCTACAATGAATGTCCATGACACTCCAGAGATTTAACACCGTTGCCTTCCACAGAACTTTCACATAATAATAATAATAATAATAATAATAATAATAATAATAATAATAATAATAATAATAATGGTTTTTATATGCAGAAGCCTAGCATTCGGATTGAATGTCATTTAACCTTGCCTAAATGATTGCCTTGTTCGCATCGCATACTAATACTACTACTAATAATAATAATAATACATTATTAGAGCATCAGTTCTAATACTCAGAGGTATCGATTGATGGCATTTGAATTCTGTCAAAGATTAGGTTAACAGGGATAGGCTCAATACTATTAAACTACACAAAGTCAAGTTATGTCACAAAATGCTACGACCTAATGCATACTTGCCAGTCAAAAGCAGCAAGGGTACCACCATTTAGTATCAGCTTTAAAAGCATTCACAGGCAAATATTGCAATCTCTATTTACAAGGCAAAATTCTTTTTGAAAATTTAAAACGGAAGAACAGCCAAAGAGGTTTCTACGACAGTAAGGTTATCCCAAAATATCCCAAAGCAGTCCAATCTCCATCCCTTTGGTTATTATTAGTGAACTTCTATAGCGCCAATTTATAATGCACTTGGCAAAGATTGGTGGGCGCTCTGGATTTGAATTGTAATCCCCAATTGTCAAATCTAATAAATTAGTCTAATTTTCCCGTTCCAGTTATGGTGAATAGGCAATAGAGAAGAGGTACGTTTGGAGTCTGGACTGAAATGTTGTAAGGGAGAGAGATATTGGTTTAGTCAGATGAGCTACAGAATTTTGAACATCAGTTAGAATTACCGGTAATTACAAATAACTCCAATTGTAATTTTGTAGACTGAAATAACAAGAAAACAAGGACAATACAGGAACAAACCAACCACAGGTCAAGAGAACAAAGAAGGAGATCATACAGCAAGACCATAATGCGAATGAATGGCCACGTGGAATACAGAACAGATCCTACTGATTCACCTGTTATTATTATTATTATTATTATTATTATTATTATTATTATTATTATTATTCTTAGATCTGACAATTGAGACAAAATCAAGTGCTTACCTCTTCTCTTTGTCTTTCGACCAGATGATGGACCTGTCTTAGAAGCTCATCGACCTTTGATTCGGTAGAATCTTCGTCCATTGCGCTCAGCGACAGGGCGCGATTCAGCGGAAAGAAGTCGTTTTTTTCCTGAAGAAGCTGCAACAAATTGAAACAAGACGGTCTTGTTTCATAAACCACTGGAATGACCAAAGCACCGTCCATTAGATAGCGATGATGCTTTCACGTTCATTGCTGGCTTAGAAGTTACAAAGTTTTAGTGATGTCCACCACCAAACACAGTTCAATTCGCCTAAAGTACAGTTCCATTCGCAACAAGGTAAGGGTTCATCCATATAGTACGCATATCCAGCGTACGCAAAAAAGTCATATTTTCACCCCCTCTCCCCTAACGCATGGGGCCATAGCGTTACATAGGAAAAATCTCCAAAATTCGACCCCCTCCCCTCAGTGCATACATGCTACATGGATGGGCCCTAATGATTTATTTAGCGCATTCAGGTCAAAGTGCACACATTTATACTTATATAAGACATTTGCATAAATACTGAAAACATCCTTAATGACTGGGTTTTGTCAAATACAATACACAAAGAAATCCAAATTCCTGCCGTCAAAAATTGGAATGCCTTTTCACAGTTCACTGAAGTGCTTTGCATTTTTGAGAAAAAAGAAAAAGCGACAACACACGTAAAAGTAATCTCTATATATGAAATCGCCGTATATATTGCCGTGACGCACAAATGCAAGAGAGATTTCTTTGTAGCTTTACATCTACCGACCAGACGATGAACGTATAGCTCAAGCGAAGTGTAGTCGCTCTGTTTCGTGTCGTTGAGGTGAATGAAGAAAAAGATATAAGCCCAGATGTGATGCTCGATGTTTATGTGATGTTCGAAGCCCTGGAACAAAAAAACACGTAGATCTATGAAACACGTGAGAGTGATCGGGGAAAGCCTTGTTAAAACAGACGGATCTTTTCGGCTTGACCTGGATCTTATTCAATTTGAATCTGGTGCGCCATCGGCTGATGCCCTGGGCATTACGATAGTGGCGCTATAGAAGTTTATTGATTGATTGATTGACTCAAGTAACACAGACTCTTGGTTAACACACACCATTTTACTTGTCACACACTTGATCTCTTCAGACAAGAATAGATTAACATGGGCTTTTGGTTAACATAAATGACTTCTTCAGATCGCCTGAAGTGTAAGTATGTAAGTAAGAAAGTAAGTAAGTAAGTAAGTATGAAATCCCCCCCCCCCCCAGAGAAGGCCTAGAATAAACACTGTCAGAAGGGGAGTCAGATCTGCTGGTGTTCTGCATTTTCCCTTTCCTTACAGTAGTTTTCACACAGGCTAAGTTTACTTAGCCTCCTAAACCACTTATTATTATTATTATTATTATTATTATCATTATCATTATTATTATTATTATTATTATTATTATCAGTTGTGATACTTGCCTGCCCATGATGTTCAAAGTCGTAACTACTGCGACTACAAATAAAGCAGGTGTCGATCATGTCTCTCTCTGCCGTCCACTGAAACACAGAAATCTGCCGTTATACATTGACAGCAAATCATCGATTTAATAAAATGATCAGCTAAGGCAGCTGAAATTTTGAAGAAATAAATGCATCGGTGACGAGCAAATTACATATATTGCATTCTGATTTGTTGATTCCAAATTGCAAAGTACGTGTCTGTAGAGTTCAAATGCCAGCCCCCCAAGCTTCCTAATCGGATCTCAGGTTCAATTGTTGGCAGAAATAAAAGTTTTAAAGACACAAAGTCTTAAAATCAAACTAAATCTTCAAAGATCAATTGATAAGATAAAAATAGCACCAAGTAATATTACTCATTTGATTAACGTATTTTGCATAATGAAAAAATAAATAAAATTTCCTCTCAAATACCACGCTAGTTATAATTTGCAGACATATATGAATCCAGTATCCAGTCAGTGGCGGTTCCAGGATTTCTTGGTAGGGGATGAATGAATTCATAGAAAGTTGGTGGGGGGAGGGTGAAAATAGAAGGAAAAAGTCAATAAACTTTGCCGTAAAGAGGAAATTTTATCCCTAATTTTACTACACTTTTGCCAAAAAAATAGGTTGACAAGCAAAAAACAAACAAACAATTTTTACCAAAAAAATAGGTTTTCACAAGCAAACAAAGTAACTCCGGAAGTCCGGTGGGGGATGCATCCCCACTCAGCCCCACGTGGAACCGCCACTGAATCCAATAGCATTTCAAATCATAATGAATTTCATATGACATTGATCGCATCTTAGTTTTTTCACAAATTCTAGATTGTCCAAAATCACAAGAAACCAAAATATGACTTTGTCATTTTAAATTCACATTACATGGCCATGCTTAATATGCTTATGCACAAGACAGACTTCAGTAATTGCATAAGTAAAACAATGCCTCCATTGTTGGACTTGAAGAAGATGTCGGGATAGCTGACCTTAAGATTTCGTAGCTCAGAAAACGTATCAACAATGATACCAAAGATAATGTTGAGGCCGATGGTTGTGATGAAGATGAAGAATGACATGTGATATATAACAAGAAATCCGAATTTTGCGAATGTGTTCTCCGCATCATGGCTAACGAGTTTCTGTAAAACAGAACACAGTCAACTTTCAATATGCAAATACATTTCAAATTTAACCATTTAACCATCTTTAACTGTACAGCACTTTTGGTTTTGGCTGATGGCTATGTTACTGTGCTTCATAAATCATTGATGATAATAATAATAATAATAATAATAATAATAATAATAATAATAATAATAATAATAATAATCCTTGATACAATAATTTATTTTAAAATCTAGCAGTCTATAATATAATTTTAATGATTCTTAAACTTTGTATAAGAGGTATTGGTAATCACAAAACAAAAATGCAAGATTTTATTAAATGGAAGAGAAATAGAACAAGTAACTTATTTCAAATATTTGGGAAGCATTATTACAAGTGATGGAAGAAGTGATAAAGACATAATAACAAGAATAGGTATGGCAAAATCTGCCTTCATGGAAATGAAACAAATATTAACGAACAAGAAAATATTAAAAGAAACAAAGCTCAGAGTGCTTAGATGCTATGTATGGTCAGTTTTGTTATATGGATCTGAGACGTGGAACATATCAAAAAAGATTAAAAAGAAACTGGAAGCGGCAGAAATGTGGTTTTATAGGAGGATGCTAAAGGTCCCATGGACAGACAAGAGAACTAACGAAGAAATACTACAGATGATGGAAGAGAGACGAACACTGATGACTACCATCAAGTTAAGACAGACGAAATTTTTCGGGCACGTGATGAGAAAAGAAGGATTAGAAAACTTGGCAGTGACAGGCATGGTGGAGGGTAAAAGATCAAGAGGAAAACAAAGATCAAAATATACAGACAGAATGAGAGAGGAAATGGGGATAGGAAATAACATCGAACTCCTGAGGAACACTAGAGATCGAGAAAAGTGGAAGTCCATGGCCGCCGACGCAGCAATGCATGGCACCTGAAAGAAGAAGATAAGAGGTATTAAACAGTGATGACTGCCTTGTGACTGTTTAAAAGCAATTCAATTTCTAAATGCAGGTAATTTAGGGTGCATCCAAATAGCATGTACGCACTGAGGGGAGGGTTGGATTTACGACACTGCGCATGTACTGTGCGCAAACGGACGGTAGGAGGGCTTGAAAATACGCCTTTTTTTGCGTACGTAATATATGGATGAACTCTTATTTAGGTTTCAGCCTGTTCACTTTCCAGTAGAGATAGAACTAGCGAATCTAGCTGCAGGAAACCTCAAATATGTCACCGATGAGCCCGTAGCGTATAACGGTGACTGTGCACTGCCAGAGCGTAGCACAGTAGAGTTCGTCCGCAGGGTTAAAGCTCGTCCGCAGCACGGCAAAGCTCACAAGGGCGTAGATGTAGAAGACGATGAAGCCCAGGATGGCAACCCAGAGCAATGACTTTCCTGAAATGATACCAACACTGGCATGCAGCGATATTTCAGTGAACTGAAACTGAATAGAAACTGAAATTATTTCAAAATAGTTAACTGAAACTGAAATTATTTCCAAAACTGAAACTGAATAGAAACTGAAATTGGCAACCCTAAAACTGAAAGTGAATAGACACTGAAATTATTTCCAAAACTGAAATATCACTGCTGGCATGATTAGTCCAGTACTGTTTCTAGTTTGCTGAAGTTTGGCGGCCATAAGCATTTGTTAAAAAGTAGCACCAAAAAAGCAGTGATGATCTTTTTTTGCTCGTCAGACATTTCGAGCATCAAAAATTCGAAAATCACGCAACAAGCAAAAACAATTTTTTTGTCACCACCCGCTAGGGTCCCTCATATATCGTGGGACCTACCGTGCCAGTGACGGCTCCAGGATTTGACAGGTGGGGGGCCGTTGGGGTGGCAACTTCTAATCATGGGGGGGCCAACCATTTGTTGTTATGTATGTAGCATTAAGTACAGAGTACCAACAGGGTGGCCACTGGGGGCCAGGCATTCAATAGGGGCACAGGCCTCCCAAGACCCCTGTGGAGCCGCCACTGTACCGTGCCTATGCCTTACAACGGCCCTAGATTAGTCCACAGACGGGGGGCACTTGGCACTCCATTTCCCATCCTGCCTTGCCTTGTCCCACCACACGATATTGATGCATGCTGTCAAAATGTTTGAAAGTAAAGAAAAGATGACAATCGCTTATTTATTCTTAAACTTCCTTAAATTAGACTTAAATCAAATCTCAAAGACATGAAGACAATGAATGTGAATATTATCCAAAAAAAACATAATTTGAATGGAAAGCTGAATGGAGAAGTCACAAAGGTTCTAACACAGGACAAACAGTACTGAACCACTCTAAACCCAGTTAACTATTATTTTTCCACAGCACACCCAAACTCGATAAACACCAAATTAATAAATTGAGCAGCAGGGCTGCTGTTGGTGCGTAATATGGCCAATACCCAAGGTCATGGTTCTACGTATAACCATCGGTTATACGTAGTATTGTAAAGCGCTCTTGTCTTTGGCCATTTTTGCCATGCTTATTGCACTATATAAATTGTCTAGTTAATAATAATAATAATAATAATAATAATAATAATAATAATAATAATGGAAGTGCCATCTTCAAGATTTCAAGGTATGCTGGAAAATGAAAGTAAAGTAACTACAGTGACAATAAATTATAAAACAGACTCTTTTCTCTTTTCAGAGAGATTTAAGAACAAGAACTGACTTCATTACCCAATCAAATGGTCACTCACAGTACCGGTATAATTCAATGTGTCCGATTTGTCAAGAAGAACTGAGAGCTTTAAAAATAATGAAAAATCCCAAGTTTGGATAGATTTTGGTTTTCAGTTACCAAACCCCAATGTGGGGCCAAAAAGTTTTAAAAAAAATTTTTTTTTTGGGGGGGAGCAAACAAATTCATTAAAAGCTTTTCTGCAGAATCAACCACTGGATATATTCATATATATCCAGTGACCCATGTCAAAGTGCCCTTGGTTTTGGTTTACCATGCTTATGGCACCATATACCGGGTAAGTTGTCTCAATTATGGTGTTATATAAGTTGTATCAAAAATAATAATAATAATAATAATAATAATAATAATAATAATAATAATAATAATAATAATAATAATAATAATAATTACAGTGTCTTGTCTTTAACTGTCTTTGCTCCGACAATTGGCTGCAATGACTGTCTGCTTCCATGCGCCACGGTCTTCTACTCTTCTTGTTGCCCTTCTCTATAGTGAGTCCTGTCCATCTCTGATGTTGTCTTTCCACTTTTTTCTTGGTCTGCCTCTTTTTCCTGATCCTGGCATTGTGTCTTGCATTATTTCTTTCTATAGACATTCCTGTTTTAAATAATAATAATAATAATAATAATAATAATAATAATAATAATAATAATAATAATAATAATAATAATAATAATAATATAATAATAATAATAATATCTATTTATTATATTGTATATATTATAAAAACCAAATATAATCGTACCGTTTTGTGTGACAGCCTGAATGACACCATGTAGCAACTGGTTGTTGTTAACGATGTTCAGAAGGTGAAAGGCAAAGAAATAACCTTTGAAGACGACACCAGCAATTGACATGCCGAGAAATACCTGAAATGTTTCAAGGGTCAACACAGCGAAGCAAATTCCACATCAACAATTTTTACGAAAATAATTTTCCACAAAAAATTAAAACTTAAGCAGCTAATTACTACAAAAAATAGAAATGTAAGTGTCTAGCAACAGCACTGCTATCACCTCTCTACAGAATGAAGTACAGCTTAGAACAGTGTTTCTTAACGTTTTTATGATCACATGCCCCTGAAACAAGTACAAGAGAATGAAGTACCCCTACCAGCATACCTTATCCCAGGACAAAATTTTGTGTTCTGCAATATTTTGAAAAAAATTATGGACTGCAGCAAACATCTGTCACAGATTGTTAAAAAATGCCAGAAAGTGGGATTTTTCTTTAGTATTTATAATTTAGTAAACAAAAATTCTATAGTATTTATACATTGCACAGAGTAAGTTGTAGTAAGCTTTTAAAACATACTTTATTTCCGGATAATTCTGCATACCCCCACAACGTCCTTCAAGTACCCCCCCCCCCCAGGGGTAAGAGTACCCTGGCTAAGAACCATTGGTTTAGAAGCAACAAAATCTTTGGAGAAAAGATTGTCCCAGTAAAGTTAGATTTTACTGTCACAGTCACCTAATATCATATAGATGCAATAGCTCAATATGTGTGCGATATTAAGGTAAAGGTAGGTCCCATACTCAAGTCCGAGTGTTGGGTTACAGCGCTTATCTCCGGCCTGGGCAATCAGCGACATATTATTACTAAGAGGTTAAGTACCAAAATCAAAAGCGCTTTGACAACGCTAACATGTCATAGATGGTATAAACCATTAATCTTGGGTAGGTTGCCATTACTTTCCCCAGACCCACGTTTTACCTTGCAGCTTAACATTGCTCCCCATTTTATCACTGCCCTCTAGCAAGTAAGTCAGAGTCAACCTTAGGGATCCTGCGGGCATCGAACCCGTGACCTATTGCTCTACTGTCCAGTGTTGTTACCACTCTGCTAAATTCCTGCCCTGTGTGATATAAAGCATATATAAGTTTAACAAAAAATGAAAGATATGCATCTTGCATGAGATATGAAAAATCCATAACATCAAGAGGATCAAGAACTAAGAGATGAGACAATAAATGGTGTCCATGGTACAAGCTTACTTTATGCAACTTTAGAACGATATTCCAAATTTACCGTAATTCAGGTGGTTCCAGAACATTCGGTACCCAAAAATTCGGTACCAGAGAATTCAGTACCAAAAATTTGTCTGTGGGACATTTGGTACCGCAAAATTTGGTACCAATGAATTCGGTACATGTCTTATGTACAGAGTTTATGACCCACTAGCAACGAAATTGATGCCAAATTGACCATAAGATGACCCTAACCCTAACCAAAATGACCCTAGCACTAACCATTTTTAGATCTTTTAAAGTCACTCATATACATTAAACTGAAATGATGATAGCAATACAATCTTCCATGGCCTATACCGAATGTTCTGTATCGAATTTTCCAGTATCGAATGTTCCGGTCACCAATTCAAATACATATTGTTTGCGAACCAATATCACAAAACTGAAATTCTACTTTAATTACCACATAGTACAGGGTTGTGAAACTGAAAAAGTGAACTTCAAGTTTTGATTCGTGAGCTTTCTCTTCTTTTTCTTCCACTTCGCGCTTCGGCGAACAGAAGTTTCTAAACAACAACAACAACAGAAAGATATTAAGTAATGCAGTTTTCCTATGGGAAACAAGTACCTACATTTGATCTTTATCTTTCACCTCATTGCTCTTTATCCTGAAAAAATGCCTTGTTACGGGTACCGTAATCAGAATCATGCAGAAGTGATTACATGCTGGACAGGTATGCTGACGGAACGGGTGCTAACCCTGTTGGAGCCCCGAAGGTCGACTCAGTCTTATTCGTTAGAGGGTGGTGGCAATAAAAACAAGGAGCAGCGTTCAGCTGCGAGGTAAAGCGTAGGCTTTAATATGCACTGGGCATCAATATAGGGCAGAATTTGTTCAGCCCTGTCAAGCAAACATGATGATATAGACCAGTGACAATCCTGTCATGCAGAGAATGAACTGTCAATACTACTCTGACTCTCTTGGAATTTTTCTATGTAATCTTAAGACGTAGTATTGTAAAGCGCTCTTGTCTTTGGCCATTTTTGCCATGCTTATTGCGTAATAGAAATCGTCTAGCTAATAAAAATAATAACAATACATGGCTGAGTTCCTCAAGCAAATCAGCAAATTAACTGCATATTCAGACGTGCTAACCGAAGCCTGTTTGCGGTGCTCGATATGCTTGGCAGCGTTGGATGATTCGACAGGAAGTACGTAATCAGAACAAGAAGCGAGAACAAGTTGTGAGCTCCGCCGAGCGAGTAGATGATGACGTCATACTCATTCAGTTGGATGTCTGGGATAGGACTAAATCAAACATCGAACAAGTACATTAAAAGCAAATAAAGACTGCAAAGAAATTCAGCGAGAGCCTTGAGCACAATTTACACTGATATACATACACACACACACACACACGTGCACAGGCACACACACACATACATACACAAGTTAAAGTACCGGTAAATCTAAAAACATCCACAGTTGAAATGGTGATAGAAGTGATAAGGAAGCCACCAGAAATAAAAAGATTAACTCCAGAGTTAGAAAAAAAAGATCCACATAGTTAATAAGAATCTGTAATTATTATTATATACCCTTCTAAATGAGCCACCATTTGGGCCACTACTCTTCCAAATGAGCCACCATATGAGCCTCTACTCTTCCAAATGAGCCACCATTTGACCACTGCTCTCCAAAATAAGCCACTATTTGAGCCACCCAAAAACCAAAAAGTGCTATGCCATGGTATGTCACCTGTACAATTTAGGGCATAGCCGATTATCGTATCGGAAATCGGAAACCATCGATTAATGCCAAAAACCGCATAATTGGAATTGGCAATACGCGGATCACCGATTCAACCGTGGAGATTAAACGTATATTTTAAATGTAATTTTAAAATTAAATGTATATTTCAGTATTTATAATTGGGATTTCCATGCCTCAATTTAAGTTATTGCTTACTTACTTACTTGTTCAATTGTGTTGTACTATCAGCCTTTGGGCAGGTTTTTGGCTACTTTCTGGATCAATGGTTGTGGGGGGTTTTAAATAGTATGCGGCAACACTGATTTTTTTGTGTTTTTTTAAAAATTCTTTATTACAAAACATGATCTTTAATTAAAATTAACAATCAAACTGACAAAATAATTAACAGAATAATAATTTATAAAGGCATTCTTTTCTGTATCCCAGTTCTATCATCGTGTCTTGCTACATTCATTAAATTTGTATAAACTCAGTTTGTCAGTGAGATTCTGGCTACTGTATGGTCTTCCCATTATCTTGACATGCAATCAACAACTGGTTTAAGGTAGTAACACAAATATTAGATAACTTAAACACTTATTACGATTATCGGATCGTAATCGGCAAAGAAAAAATCCTAATTACCGGTAATCGGAAATGGAAATCGGTAAATTACTCAAATCGGTTGTGCCCTAGTACAGTTGTCGAACCAATCGCCTGAAATTTTCTTCTATTACTTGCCTGGCATAGAACATTTGAGTGTTGACATTGTGAGCAAAAAAGGAATTGCACAAAATGAAATTAGGGCTTCGAGTGGCAAGAAATATCAAAATAAGAATTACAAAGACACAGCGGGGGCATTACAGAACGAAATGCCTCAATCACGACTTGTATCCGAGAATAATCTTACTTGTATAGCTCCTGTGGAAGGTATGTGCTGTTCTTCGGATTCGAGAGGTCGTCCAGCGATAAGCGTGCATTCCAAGTCACTAGCATTAGAATGTTGATGACCAGGCTAAGAAGAATCGTTAACTGATTCCAAAACAACCTACGAATGAGAAAGGCACGACAAGGATGACAAAAAGAATGAAAAGAAACACTAACAGGACACTAAAACAGTTTGCCTTCTGCCTCGTTGTTGGCTTTGCATGCAATTCCATGAAGAGACATCCGCCAGCCAGGAATGTAGTAATGTCCACCAACACCGATCTTTGATTTGCTGGGAAGAGAGGCTTGACCGTCCAATGGTCAGTGACGATTGCACCAAAGTGAGGATCCGATCCAAAATGTCAGTTTTTAGCCACCCAATCCCAACATGGAGGTAGAAAATTTAGGAGTTGAAGCAATTCCATTCACCGCCTTTTTATAACAGAACACTGATCAACGCTGATATATATGGAATTTCTTCTTTTGGTTTGGAATTCAAGAAGGATTAATTTGCTCAAAAACCACCAAAATAACCACCACTTTTAACTATTAGTAGCGCCTAGGAATAAGGAGCTACTTCAGTGCTGCTTTTGAACGAGCTATAGAAATTAACGAGATTTTACTTACTTACTTACTTATTAAACCAAGTAACTACAATGAAGAAATTGACAGCAGACTTCAGTAACACACTCACGTGGAATTGCCTTTTTCTGGGTCTGATAAGTCGCTAAATATGGACCAAATTATATTCTAGCATTGATGCAAGATTTCAAGCTAAGTCTTCCTTATTCTACTGTAAAATGTCACTCAAATAGTCAGCGGCATATCAGTGAATAGAGGCATATAAGGTAAAATCTGAGGCTATGTTGATGTTTCCTACATCAATTGGTATGAAACTGCAAATTCTCAATCAAGATTCAAATATCAAGACTCAAAACCATCTTCTGTCCTCGCTTATTCATCATAACACGTCCAGCCTGATATCCTGGAATTGGTGCACCGTCAGCGGATACTTTAATACATTATGAAGTGGTGCTGTAGAAGTTGATGATTGGAAGATGAAGTCAACATAACTGAACAAGCCAATCGGTCAAAACTACTGAAAAACACATTTATTTTAACCTTGGATGTAGTATTTCCTACCAGTTTTTGGTAAAGAAGGTAGCAACTGGATTGGAAAGTATTTTGCGCTGGTAATAGATATCTCTGAGGATATCCTTCGACCATTTCATGAGATCGCGGATCTTGTTGCTAGGCGACGACCGATCTACGTTCCACGTCAACTTCTCTTTGATCTCATCTCGCAAAACGTTCTAAATTCAAAAGTACTGGAATTTTAAACAGATTCTTTAAATCTAATCATCTAATTTAATCTGGTAATTTATTATGTAGAGTCAATGCAGTGTGAAAGTAACAAGAATCAGGTTAACCCCAGAAAATTCCATAAAGCCGATTCATTGAAATGTATCAGATTTTGAAAACCATAGATGAAAGGATAATGAAAAACTTCTGCCGATGTAATACTAAAATTATCAATATATTCAATGGACTTGATTCAAAACTGATCTTTATCCATGAGGCTAGCAAATCTAATTGCTGTTTTGGAACATTGCTCATGTCAGCATAGCATCTTTCAGCAAAGACTAATGCTAGTAGCAAAGTAGATTCAAATCCACAGAAGCTGCTTGACCTGACCTTGTTTTTGACCCGGAAGTTGACCTTCTGCAGGTGGTTGTCTTTCAGAATCTCGATAGACATTGTGTTCTTTTTGTAATGGTTGAAGGCTTCCTGTTGAAACACCGTAAAGTTCGACTCTGGCGGAAAAAAAGATTACAGTTTCCTTGTGCTAAAAACCATCTCGCATTCAAACAGAAATGGCTGCGGGAACATTCACCCGAAAAAAACAACTTTAAAAGAAATTAATTTATAATTCAAACACTGCTACCTTACGTTTTCTCTGACTGATCTCTGGAATGACCTAGTCTTTTGCAGATGGATTTGAAGTACCATCGATAAAAATATACCAAGTACTGCTATTCTACTAATGTCTATGGTATGCTTCTTAGGACAAAACAGATGTGAAATGAGTCCCCAAACCTTTTTTTCCTAGGGGAAAAAGCACTGCCTACCTTCACTGCGACTCATTCTGGGGTCGACGTCGTAGAGCCGGGCAAGAATCAGATAATAGACAAAACCAACTTCATCCAGCTTTTCTTTCATCTCGGGACTCTTGGTTTCGTCTTGCGGCTGTTTTACAAAAATCAAAATGCAACTTCTGAGACTGAAGGAACGCTCAAAGTGGCATTCATCATGAAAACAACATCAGGTGGTGATGCAGTTGTCACTTGGTGCCAGAAGGTGCATGCTAAACTTGGCACCAAAAATAGCCTCAAACAGTTCACTTGCTCTCAGAGTCACTCAAAAATATCGAATTATGACATGGCATGACATATGACAAGGTACAAAGATAGCATTTGATATCCAAGGGTGAAAATGTCATAAATTGTTTCATGGTACAACACTACATTAACCTAGCGTGATTTAAAGTGGCTTAGGAGGCATTACTGCCAGTGTGAAAGCCACTAAGGGCACTAACGGGGCTTGAACACGCTATGTCAGCCTGCCGCTCCAGCACGTAACCCACTCTGCCATCTTCTACCCCATTAGAAGAAATAAACTTGTTGCAAGAGAATGTGTTTACCGATGAAGTCAACATCTTTGAACCGAGCTTTGCCAAGTTCTTTGCCGACTGAAAGGTCATTCCAATGTTTAAATTTTCTTTCAGATCTTCAAGCTTTGGTCGGTCAGACTGAAGCAGCAATAGTAAAATTTAACAGCATAGTTCAGTCGCTCTGCTTGCATAGAATTCAGCCATAAATACAATTCGGTGTTGGCAATATCTGCCTTTGCTCTAAAAAATGAAAAAGGTCAGTATGTATAAGACCTGATGAAAATCATCATCAGGGCGCCAGTGTTTAATCTCGGCCGTTTCCGGGAGAAATTGCCCTTATTTCCCCCGGAAATTTCAAATTCCCCCCGGAAATTTTGGCATATTACACTACACGAACTAACAGCAGCCCCCTAGCAGAATTCCCCCAGGCTTTGTGAGTTTCCCCCCGGCTTAGTCAGTTTCCCCCAAAAATATCACCGACATTTTCTGATAACCATCTGCAAAAAATGATGCCGATGACCTTTTCTGCCTCTTCCAATCTTCAAATTTCAGAATACTAATTAAAACGATAATAAGAAAGACGCAGGCCCAGAAAAAATGGATAGACAACATAAAAGAAGATGTGAAAGAAAAACAACTGACAATTGCAGCAGAAGGAAGAAAACAAACATCGGACGAAAAGACCGGGAAATCTTTCCTGTCTAGCTATTGTCACTAATTGTCACTATTGTCACTTAGTTTAATTTTGTTTAAAGTGTTCGCACAGTCTTTTAGACAAGTTACCACTGTAATCTTGATGTTCTCTTACTTACTTACTTACTTACTTACTAATGAGCTGGCAGAGAGCAATTATGATGATAATGATGTTGATGATGATGAATTAACACAATAGTAAAACACAAGCGAAGATGAGATGAGAATTCAATAAAAGCGATTACAATTACCTGACATGCCTCATAGCAGGACGCCATGCAGCGGTAAATGGCTTCCTTGTCTAGAGTGTCTTTAATTTCCTACATACGTAAATTTGTAATTTTCTACATACGTAAAACTCACATAACTTAACATAAAACTTACGTGGTATGTAATTAGGTATCATTATTAGAACCTCAAACTGAGTTTCTACTTTTTCAAGGATTTTGGCATATTATGCATATGAAATGAATAACCTATTAATTGAATCATTAAGTTATAAAATTAACCTATTGATTTGATGATGTCAAGATGTTTATACCTACTGTACTGTCATTTTCTATCAACATTGACATACTTTACTTAGAGATACCTATCCACAGAAACTAAGTTCTCATTTGGTATCTGCTTTCCAACGTTATAACAATTACAATAATCATAATGATTTATATCTTTGGAGAAATTCTCTTTGCTCTATTTTTCTGTGCTCTAATGAATGCTTAGGGCGGGAAGTTAGGAGAGTGGTAACAACGCTGGACGATGGAGCAGAAGGTCGCGGGTTCAATTCCCACAGGAGCCTAAAGGTCGAATCAGCCTTACTCGCTAGAGGGCAGTGATAAACTGAGGAGCAGCGTTAAGCTGCGAGGTAAAACGTGGGTCTGGGGAAAGTAATGGCAACCTACCCCAGATTAATGGATTATACCACCTAGGTCGCTGATTGCCCAGGCCGGAGATAAGCGCCGGAACCCAATGCTCGGACTCGAGTATGGGACCTACCTTTACCTTTAATGAATGCTTAATGTGAGAAATTGATGTACTTATGTATGTAACTGGTATGATGTTCTGTTGAAAATAAACCATTATTAAGACGACGCGAAGTAAATAAGAGCAGACTAAAATTCAAAAGAGCTCAAATAATTAATTAAGCAAAATTCGAAAATATGTGCTTTGAATAATAAATAGAATCCGTTTAAAATGAATATGCAAAATTGTTTTAAAAACGATCTAGAAATGCAGACCAATAGGTGTCAATTTAACAAAGAAGTGATTGATTTGAAGTGGACAACCTTTGCCACAATAAGACTTTCTGGAGAATTCTCTTCAATCATCGATACTATCAGGTTCCCAATTGTCATCTTGAGGCTAAGAACCTATAACAACACAATCAACGCTAAGTTAGATTTACCACTATGAATTTAAGACACATGGGAGACTAGGTGGAGTAGTGGCAAGATTTTTGCCATAAAACCAGAGTGTAGCGGGTTCAAATCTGACCCTAACCTCTGAGTAGTGACCTTGAGCAATTTGTGACCTTTGACTTGCTCTTTGTTCTTCACTTTGAATTGCTCTGCTAACAACCATGATTCTTCACTGTGTGAATGACTTAACATCTTCTCTGTTTCTAACAATCAGTTCATGCAATAATAATACTCTTAGGCGTAATAATAATAATTTGTAATAATAATAATAATAATAATAATAATAATAATAATAATGAAAATAATATGGATTTTTAGCAATTTTTAGACCACACATAACACAATTATAGCCTTCTATAGCACTGCTTCTAATACTAAAGGTATCATCCAATGGTACTCCAAAACTACATTGCAAATATCCTACCAATAATCAAATGCAATATGAACAAATTTATCTGACGATGGCAACAGGGGAGCACTGATTCAACGAGAAAAGGACATGCTTTCCAAAATATTCAGATTATCCAGTGAAAAAGACTCCATTTTCTTTCTTTTTTTCCTCTCTGAGCTCAAGACTTCCCTGTTACATCCACATTAGGGATAACCCAGTGTTGGAGTTGTAAAATTGGAGCTGGGGGGAGGGGTTGAGGACTGAAATGCAATGAATGACAGAAACTGCATGTACCCGATATGCAATTTTTGAGAAGGTTGAAAAGTTAGCTGGGAGGGTTCAACCCCCCCCCACCTGGCAACTCCAACCCTGGGATAACCATTTATGATTCTTCACCTAGTGAATGACTTAATGTGCATCAACAAACATGCAAAAAATAATAATAATAATAATAATAATAATAATAATAATAATAATAATAATAATAATAATAATAATAATAATAATAACCAGATACTGGTACTTCTCAAATAGGCTAAAAGCATGGAAGGTTATCCTAGATCCCTAGGTAGAATTGCCATGATGAAGGGTGTGGGGGCGTTTTCAAGGCTATTTGTGAATTGTCCAATTGTTTGGGTCCAAATCAAAGACACTAGAGGGAGGGCATATAATACAGGCAGGGTGTGATTTGTGACGTGGAGCAGTGGGGAGGGGAGAATATGTCGAGCTTGGGGGGATGTAGTTGTTGGAAACTGTAGCAGTGGGGGATGTAGTGGTGGGGAATGTAGCAGTACGGGGGATGCAGTTGGGTAGTGGGGGGAAGATTCCCCCTTTCCCCGCAAATCACGCCCTGAATACAGGGTAAAATATTACAAGAACGCCTGTTGTCTAAATGCTGTTGAAGTTAAATATGTTTCTGTTGACTTTAAATAGCCTAAATATAAAATTTACTGTTACAATTTTTTGGGTGTTTACACAGGAGTTTAAGAAGTCAAACAGGGGTGAGGGGTTATGAAAAGGGCAAACAGTAAATATGTAACCTTGGTTCAACCGGTATTCAATCTTCCAGGGAGTGGGGTTGGGGAGTTTAACAACCCATTGGTCAAGACCAATCCCAGTGGAGTTTGAAACTTTTGGCTTTCAGCCATCCAACCCCACCCCCACCCCCGCAAATACGGCACATCTGAAAGCTACCGTTTGGCAAATTTAAATTTCATTTTTAATAGGAAAAATATCTAAATAATGAAAACCTTGTCAGCATCACAGTTATGGAATTCCGATGCCCGGAGAATGAAGTTGACATAGTCGACGACCTTGCTGTTCAACATCACTGATCTGTTATATTGGTTTCCCTACGAAGTAAAGAAATCGTTGGTAATAGGCAGAATCTGCACTGACGGCATCGATAAAAAAAGTGTGGTACTGAGGATGAGTGAAAGCTCTGGACAAAAGTTACCAGTAATTTGTGGGAATTAAGTTTTCACGAGCATTAAAGAAATTAGGTTGATCACATACATCGCACACTCTTCCATTCCACTGCACATCGCCTGCTCCGCTCCACTGATCAGAAGAATGTTTACGTCCCCAGATCACGCACTGCTCTTACTCAGCGTTGGGTTTTTGCAGTGACTGGACCCTCCCTCTGGAATGCCTTGAACCCATCCATTCGGGAATCACTTCTTACTCCCTCGCTCTGCTCAACGCCAAAGCTAAAGTCTCACTACTTTACCCTGCGACTCCAATGCCTGGAGCACCTCTGAGTAGAAATAGAAGAGGTGCTATACAAATGCCACATTACATTACATTGCATACGGTACTTTAACAGTATAGTTGCTTACCACAGTGAATTCGTTCAGGGTTTCAAACAACTGTATGCAAAGGTCAATGTTCTGTCCGGTGATATTCGAATAGACAAGATTGACAAACTGTGCTGTTTCAGCAACAATGTTGAACGACTTCATGTTGTCCGGTTGCTCACGAAGATAATCCTACAAAATATTAAAATGTTATCTTTAAGCGAAAAATGTCTGAATATGGTATGATAATTAGTTGTATTAGTCAATGTATGCTGTCTGTGTAGTCCAGTAGTGGTCCAATATGTAGTCCAATATAGTACAGTGTAGTCCAATGTTATTATTATTAATGTTATTATTATTAATGTTATTATTATTAATGTTATTATTATTAATGTTTATCATTAATGTTATTATTATTAATGTTATTATTATTAATGTTATTATTATTAATGTTGCTATTATCATTAATGTCATTATTATGGTTACATCAGTGGTTTTCACACAGGCTTATTATCAAACCACTTAAAATCACATTATTATTATTATTAAGTAGTAGTAGTAGTTATTATAGTATTAATGTTATTATTATTAATGTTATTATTATTAATGTTATTGTTATTAATGTTATTATTACTAATATTATTATTATTAAGACCCAAAGAACCGTTGGAAAGTAATGAGAATTGATATTAATGTTGTTATTATTATTATTATTATTATTATTATTATTATTATTATTATTATTATCATTATTATTATTAAAAATGAAGACTCATTCATCTCTTCATAAAATCACATCAGTGACATTACAATCAATTAATAGTCATCAAATGTACAGTGGCAGAAGTGCTATCACACTGGTTCAATTAAAGCTGCTTATCAATTATTAATATTAAACGAGAAAACAGTGAAATCAATTGACCTGAAGGCCTTCGTGCTGACCGTCACACATTCGAGCGAGAACTCGGAGCACCAGTTCAATGTATCCGTCATCACGCTGGTCGATCTCTTCCAGGCTTTCCTCCTCTTTCGGTGAAGACAAGTTTGGTTCAATGTCTTCCTTTGGCTTCTTTTCCTTCTGAGAATATATCAATCAAAAAAAGCCAGCCATTCTTCATCACTTTGGTAGCAAACATCATGTCTTAGCACATGGTCACAGACTACCACTTGATACCACTTCATACCTTTTATAAACATTCACACATTGCAACAAGAGCAGCAGATCATTAACATGTGTATAAACATGCTATGCTCACATGTGGCAAAATATACAACATAAAGATTAAATACTCACAACCAATGTTCCCTCTAAGCTGTGCGCGTGTGTGCGCGCGCGCAGAGGTCGCAAAGCAAGCGAACAGAGGAAAACATGGAGCGCACAAATTTTTGAAAATTTTTTCCACTGCTTTCATATCAAACACGTACTTACTGATAAAGATTCACGCTTTGTTGTGAACTTGTAACGGCTCCATACAATTACTAACTTCCGGTCTAGACTATGGGCAAAAGGTCTTCTATTTAATGATTTGTGCAAAGTACGCGGTTCCAAATATCGATAAAATTAAAAGAACAGAAACCCAGCAATAGAAATGTTTTATAATAAAAATTTGAAATAGTTGACGTAAACGTAAAAGAAAAAGTGTCCGTTTCCGCGGGGGAGGGGTATTGCCATTCCCCCTCCCCCCGAAATTTCAAATTCCCCCGGAAATTTTGGCATACTACATGGGCTAACAGCAGCTCCCTAGCAGAATTCCCCCCTCCGGCTTTGTCAATTTCCCCCCCGGATTTTTCAGTTTCCCCCCGGAGTCCAGGAGTCTAGATTAAACACTGCTTAATCCAATTGACCAGAGCAGCAAGAGACAGACAGAAGTGGAAGGAATTCATTCAGACCCATCGTCCAACCCAATACGGAAAGATGGAAGGAAAGAAAGATTTTAAAAATGCATTAGTCCATCTGGCGAACGTTGGCTGAAAAGAACCTTCTGAGTTTTGAATAAATGGCAAAACAAAAGCTCTGATACAATTTGAATGAAAATATGACAAATAAATTAGACAGAATTATTCATATATTTGCCAAATAAGACGAAATGAGAGAAATAGATATTGAAATTTCTTGAAAATTATCTTTTTAATATTTTGCCAGCAACATACCTTTGTTACGCGTCTTAAAAATCCTATGAGTATGGCCAAATCGCTTAACCGCCAGCTGATAAATGTATACCTCTGCAGAGATCCTCTATTGTTATTGGAGTTTCAGAGCAAAATGGTTGGAATATGCTTTGCTTGCGTTATTGTGAAAGGAGATTACATTTTAAAAAGTACTATAGACCAGGGCCACCCAAACTTTTGGAGTTGTGCGACTCACGTCAGTGGCTTTGTAACATGTCGCGACCCTGCAAACTTATTGGATAAAAATTTCATAAAACACTAATCATTTTAATACAAGCTGTGTACGGAGGATTGCATGCATATAAATTTCTTAAGACTGAGCCCTGCGACCCACTTTTGGCAAACACTGAATTAGAAAAATACCATCTAGATATGAAGATGCGCATTAAAGAGTCGTCTTCTTAGAGGAAGTGAAACTGACCTGGATCGAATGGGCACATAGTAAGGATCAAAGAGAAACTCTAAATGCATGAAAATCATAACCCCTTTGCAAATTTGTAAAGCTTCATTTGTGATGCCTGAATTTTTAAACTAATAAATGTCTTATATGGTTAAACTGCCATGTGTAATCGTACCATAGTTGTAAGCTTCTATTAGGCCTCTAGACTCGAATCCCACTTTTTGAAAGGCTGAAATAGGAAAGGGAAGGTATAGGGTTTGCACTCCCACCATTTTTTAATCCAAGTTAACACCAATACATGGGTTTATATTCTAAACTGTTGGGAAAATTGTAAAAAGTGGATCATTGGCCGATAACAGTGTTCTGAGACGTATTAACTTGTTAGCAAATAAGTAATGCTGATTACGGACAAATTATGGGCATGCACAGAAGTTGACTTTGCATGTAAAATTTTTCACACAAGAAATTTCTTGCACACAGAAACTAAAAAAAAGAGGAGACATTGCTCACAACTACCGGTATATAAACAATTCATTATATATATATATATATATATATACAGTATATATATGTACAATATATATATATATATATATATATAGTATATATATGTACAGTATATATATATATGTACAGTACATATACGTATATATATATACATGTATATGTACATATACATGAATGAAATAAATAAATAATGTTTATTTTTTCCTTTCATCCTCCAAATCAAAAGTAAATCCAACAGCACAATATTAAAATAACAGAAAATCAAAGTGCATAACTAATAAACTACCGATATGTAAAAATATTAAACACAATTAAAGACAAGAAAAATGAAACTTCAACTAACATTGAACACAAAAAATGTGAATGACTTAACGTGTGTTAGCAACCAAGTAATAATAAAATAACAACAACAACAACTCACAACAGGTTTTTGATCAGGCTTTCCTTCAACCTTGACCTGGATGGTGTCCAACTCAATCTGCTCGTAGTTGATGAGGCTGTGGTCGTCCTTGATGCCATCAGCCGCCACCATCGTCAGTCCATTCATCTTTGTGACGGCTGGCGGCAAGATTTTCCGCTTCAGAACCGCTTTCTGCTTTTGGGCGTCGTCACGACGACGCGCTGCTTTGCTCTGAAGCGTAGAGAGACTGACTTTCCGCTATGCACAAAAAACACACCCAAAAATCCCGATAATTATTATTATTATTATTTCCGACAATTTATATAGCCCTATAGCAAGGCCTAAGCCTAAATCAAGAGTGCTTCACAACATAAGGTTAGCAGTCAAACGACGAATTGAACAAGTGTGTCTTCAGATTCTTTGCGAACTGTTTGTCGGTTTTCGAGTTAGTGACAAAGTCTGGAAGGGCGTTCCATAAGACTGGATTTCATCGGGTGACCGATCTTTCTCCTAACACCTTCGTTTTTGTCAGAAGAGGAATAGTAAGTAATAAGTAACAGACAAGTACGACAAGTAACAGACAATGGTGTAATCAGAACATAAAAGATGTAAGTTGAACTGTCTTACAGTTACAGTTCAACAATACCGGTAATTTACTACTTTTGGTCACATAGGAATCAGATGGTTTGACAAGATCAATAACAAAATGGTAAAACAAAGAATGAGCAGTAAAGAAAGACATCATCCAAACAGTCATTGAAAGAAAACTGATTATTTGGCCATATCTGCAGAATGAATTTCAAAAGGCCGATAAAAAGAATCATGCTCGGAGTCAGGGTTATTTCTATGATCATCAATTTGAGTGGTGTCACTAAATTCTGGGGGTCCCCCTGCCAAAATAGCCTGACAAGCAAAAAAGTCCATCCCATAGCAGAGATTCGGGGGGAGGGTGTCGGTCTCAAATTTGTGGGGGTGTTGAGGGGATGTTAGGGGTGTCAAAATATCCCTGCTTGGAGTAATGCAAGGCAAAAACATCAGAGGAAGACCACAAAAAGAATGGATAAACAATATTAAAGAATGTTGCAACATGGACATAATATATATGAAGCTTACAGAGCCTCACAAGACAGAGATGAAAGGAGGAGGCAAACTCAAATTGCAATAGACACCAATGAGTATTGCACCAATGGAGAAGAATGATGATTATGGTCACATCTAGGCAAATGCTCAATTTATATGGCGCCTTGATAATGATGTACTAGGTAAAGACATTAGCCTAAAGTACTATGCAGACCATATTAGGCCTAATGTTCTCTATACAACAGTGAACATATGGACATCCAAGCAAAGCAGCCTGCTTAGGCCAGGGCATTTTGTCATTGACTCATTGGTATGGTTAGGTTATCTTGCATGCAAATTGTCAAAACGTGAGAAACAATTTACTGATTTCCCTAAACACCATTTCAAGACATTTGCTGCATTAGATGAAAATAATTCTAAAACCATTCATCGCATACTTCTTAATATTCAAATATTTCATTTTTTATAACAAACTTACATTTATAGCAAATGTCACAGTTATGCAAAAACATTAAGCTTGTAAAACAGAAGTACCAGCTAGATTTTGAAATCATGAAATTAACGATGAATATCAAAAAATAAATAGCAAAACAGATCAACTTTAGAAACAAAAAATTGGCGGAAATTAGAAATATAAAAATGCTTTAATAGACATTTTAAAATCCAGTGGCTGTTAAGAATACATAAGACAGAAGATAATCACAAGTTCTACAAATATCTCACACTTAGATAAGAAAACATCCACCATTTTGATTAGGGCCATTTTCACAAAGCTTCAATAGCTCAAGCACAGGTGATCAAGAATAGAATAGAAGAAAATTAGGCAAAATAATAGAAGGAAAATAATAGTAAGAAAATAATAGAAGGAAAATAATAGAAGGAAAATAATAGAAGGAAAATAATAGAAAAAAGCATTGAATAAATCAAAGAACAAACATCATTCCCTTTTATTCAGATTTTACTAAATAAATAACTAAATGACAAATCAAAACAGAACATTAGCTGATCAAAACCGAATCTGTCATGCATGTTCCTAGCACAACTCAAATACTTGCCCCATGACCAATCTTATTCTTCTTCATTGCAGCATCAATGGCCTGTATTTCCTGTTTACGAGTAGTCAGTTAACTTATCATTCATAAGGTCATGAATAAAAATATTGATTAATGTAACAACGTTGGACAATAGAGCAGCAGGTCGTGGGTTCAAGACCAACAGGAGCCCTACGGTCGACTCAGCCTTATTTGCCAGAGGGCAGTGGTAAAATACTGCAAAAGTCAAACAGGTATGCTACGCGATGCTTAGGCCCTGTATCTGTGGTATTGCACGCCTGACTAAGGGCTATAGAAACAGAGATCAGTGCCACCCTATGAGGCTCGTGAGGCTCGGGAAGGACTTTGAATTTTGACGACTAGCTAAATTAATTAAAGCCATATTATTCACAGTCAATTGTTTATAATGAGTCACACTTTGCATCAAATCACACCATCAGCCAAGTGGTTAGTTTGAGTCGAAGTTAGTCGAAGACGGCGAAGTTCTGAGAGAGAGAGATCCATGTCGTGTGGCAATCCTCTCCTGTGGAACTCACTCCCTGACTCAGTGACCAAGTTCACTCCACTGAGATTTTTGCCAACAATTTTAAGACTAATTTATTCAGTACTTTGTACAATTTAGTTTCCACCCTTTAAATGTAAAGTGCTCTCGACTTTGGCCTTCACTATGCTAGCTACTGTGCTGTATAAATTGTTGCGAATAGATAGATGGATAAATATTCGTCACACTATTCGGCACAGAAGCAAATATGAAGCGAATATTCGACCCAGTCCTAGATCATATATGACAGCATATCAAGGATTCACTGAAACCTCTGATGAAATTTTCTCGTCGGTTGTGCGCAGATATAACAACCAATTTGGGCCAAAATACGAGGGGCCCCGACTCCCTGTGCCCCTACACTAATGTCATTAGAACATTGCTACTAGCTATTAGAGATATGCATCGATGACTGCACAGTGATTGCTTAGTAAATAAGTCAACACAGATGCATAAATTGCCAAACGAACCGCTTTTGCAAGCAAGGAATGTAAGTGAAGACAACCTGAAGAGCTTTTCGGCCAATGGCCATGGTTGTCTGCATACTCTTCGTCTGCGCAAGAACTTCCTTTGCTCGAGCGCGCTGCTGAGCAGCCAGAGAACGCCTGCAACGATAACGAACAACAAAGAATGACAAAGAATGACAAAGATTATTATTATTATTATTATTATTATTATTATTATTAAGAGCATTTCTAGAGCGCAAATAATCGCAAAGCAGCAAATGCAGCAAAATAAGATTGACAAAGAACGGCAAGGCATGACAAACCAGCATGCGCCATCGGCTGATGCCCTGGGCATTATGATAGTGGCGCCATAGAAGTTTATTGATTGATTGATTGAACATACTGGATTTGAGGTTCGAGTGCAGTACAAGTCCATGTTAATGTCTTCCTATGTCTTTTCCTTTGCAGCCAATGACATGGCCAAACAACAAGTTCTGAATCCTCAGTTCCTTTAATTCCTTCATTATCTCCTCAAATCTTTATGTCTAAACTTAAAACCTTCTCATTCCAAAAGTCATTTTAATCCGTTGCTATAGCAACCCGCCCCAGCACCTCACGTATATACTGACCTTCGCCTGGCTGACAATTGCACCTTGCCTATCGCTATTTCAAGAAAGACTAAGTAGATAAGAATAAGCAGCTACTACTGTTTTACTTTCCAAAGCGATATATAAACTCAACAGATTTTACTTTATTTGCTCACTTCACTTACATTCCCTGACCATATTCAAAGAACTTTGGAACTAATAAACCTTTATATATGTGTAACGTGTGAGTCCATTTGTATATCAAATTCCCAGCGGGAATACACTCGAGTGTGAATATATTTCAAAATGAAATCTTACTGCATATAAACTGATTAGGAAGTTTTTTAATTCGCAATTATCTGGCAACCCGTCAGCTCTCATCTGCACTATCATTAGTCACACAAACTGCCAGCTGCTTTCTGTACAACTTTGATGTCTAAATTGAATATTTCTAATCAGACTACATCCCATCGGCATTGCATCAACATCTTAAATAAACTTTTCCACTATTTTGCATATAGTAACAGTAGGTCCATTTACACCAGAACTACCTCAATGATCAATTTGTTTGCAAAAGACAGAGAACCTGGATTGGACATGTCCTGAGAGAGGAGATGCATTTCTTAGAACAGTAAAATGGAGGGAAATATATATCATGAAGAAAGACAAAAGGAACACCAAGCTGAATGGCATTGGACTGGATGATGAAAACAGATGCAGAGTCACAAGACCTATGCAGAAATCAAAGAAGAGGCAATATGCAGAGAGTAATGGAAACAATGGAGCCCTGAACCTGTCCCAGGACAGAGAACATGATGATGATGATGATTATGACAATGTTGGTGATGATGATGATGATAAATAGACACAACTCTGCAGATGATAAGCGTATTTTTTATGCTTTAGATTCATAATCCTTTTAACCCCTTAACAGTGTATTTAACTGTAACTCAATGTAAAATGGACGGATATATCCATGACGCCCAGGTAAGGGGTTAAATGGTCAAAACTGCAAAGATCGGCAACAGATCGGCTTCACGTGGCAATCCAATTAATTATATGGAATTCATTGCATGAGAATGTTAACAAATTAATTCTGTTATGTTATTCATGAAGAACTTAAAGACTCACAGTTTGTTTAACATCTCCTACAAGTGATGTTTGTTAAAGTGCCCTTGACTCTGTCTGGCCTTTGCCATACCCACTGCATCATAAAAATTGTCTCAATAATAATAATAATAATAATAATAATAATAATAATAATAATAATAATAAAACTAACAGTCAAACTTTAAAAGCACTGACATCTTTTGTGTTTAATCAAAGTCTATATTATGAACCATGTTTTTCGCACATATGCAAATTGAAATGACAATGATTGATTGATTGATTGATTGATTGATTACAATGGATGGAGTCCTTTAGAATGATGCAGACCGAGAAGATTGTGGTTGGACAATCTTCTATATAAATATAAGCTGCACACATCTTATTACCTCTCACAGGACCGAGAAAGATGTGATGACAAATTGTGAATCAGGTTGTCGACACAAAGAATCCAGCACCCATGGAGCTGGATGATGATGATGATGATAATATTGATGTCCAGAATCAAAATACGTCAATATAAGTCCACTGCATTATCGTCAACGTTCTAATGCAAATAGAACTTATTATTAATATCTTATTTATGACAATTTATATAGCCAGTAACAAAACTGGAGCTAAATGCATGCTTTATAAAGGACTTGTATAGCGTCTCTTATATTTCTAAGAGGCACTTCTTCAAAGTCCCTTGAAAAGAAAAAAGACTTTAGTCTTGAATGAACTGAATAAAAATACCACTTTATAACAACCCATTCCAAAGAGAGGGTCAGTTACTCTGAATGACTGACGCTGCAATAGAGTGTGCTGAGTGATCTAGGGACATGGACATCCTCTTAAATTCAATGGGATGGAGCAGGTGATGTGAAGTGGTGGATAATGGCGATGAAAAAGTTCAGCGATGCAAGAAGGCACCTGACCTCGAAATGCTACAGAAGTAAGAATTGTCTGTTCATGAAGATATTAGTTTCTCTTATTTCAAACACAATATCAGCGGAAGATGGCAGAGTGGGTTAAATGCTGGAGCGTAGGCTGAAAAATATAAAGTAATGTCTCTAAGCCAAAATCATGCTAAGTTCAATTTGACTTTATGTTAAACAAGTTCGATCACAATTTTGCATGTCTAAATGTTCAACTATGGATGTCAAGACTATTTAAAATTACACAACAAGAGCATTTACTGCATTGTTTTATATAGGCCTGCTAAGGGTGAGATTTACCCCCCCAACTCAAAATTCTCTCTCAACCCAGCACTGATACAAATTTTTGCACTGACTGTTCCTCTTCCCCTCCATCTAAGTCAATTTTTCCCCAAAGGCCTGGAGTCTGGATAAAGCAATGATTTTCTGTAATAACTTTATTAATGGAACCGCCTGAAAACATCAGCAGTTTTTTTTGCAGCTTTTTGTCCAAAATTTCTCATCTTATACACAAATAAATATGGTATGAGAATTAAATTCCCTGACTTATACACAAGGAAACACGGCACACGAATTCAAAAACAGTACTGACATAAAAAAAGTTAACTGCACACACTGACTCTAACTGATGTACCTGTATCTCTTCATTCGCGTTGAATAGCATTATACAGACAAACGCAAGAACCTCCTTTGCTGTCCGATCGGAGGGCTTTGCAAGATGTGGGAGAGCTTTTATGACCGCCCCGATGTCATTTAACTCAATCTGAATGCTCCGTATCAGATTCATCTGCCTACAGAAGAACAGCCATTTAATTATTAAAGTCCACTCTTCAAACAACCCTAACTGATAGCTAACTTCTCTAATAAGAGTGCTATTACTGAATGCCTGTGATATGTTTTTTCATTATAGAGCTATATAAAATAGCAAACAAGTTCAGCAATAATACTACTATCACAACAACAACTACTACTAATACAACTACTACAACTACTAATACAACTACTAAAACTACAAAACTACTACTACAACAACTACTATTACCACCAGCACAATTACTAATTCTATTCAAATGCTTATACCAAATCCAATATAATCTTAAACTACTATAGTAATAAATCAAATGCATAAGATTTTCAGGCATGTGAGTTGTCACACAATAAATAAAATGTTGCAGGGTTTTAAATCTTTTCAAATGATTATACAAAATTAATCTAAAAATTAAACACTTAACTTTTAATTAAAATGCATTTTTTAGTTGCATCAAAAGTTAAACTGGTTGCCACAAGACAGGTAAATGTTTAGTTAAGGCATTAGTTAAACTGATTTTTTTTTTAGTTAACTTTTTTAGAAACAAGTTATTCAGATTCTATGTCAGATGAAAACTTTGATCAGTCTGTGTTTTTTTGGTATATTCTCAAGAATGAAACATTGTAACGTTGAAACAAAATCCTCATATTAAAATGTGATCAGTTAAGTTTGTGGAAATGATTCCGCAGCTGCTCTTTAAAATTATAATCGTCAAAACGAGTTCCAAAGTAACGGCCCTTTGTAGAATGACCTTTCTCCAAACTCAGTAGCTCTTTGACAAGGAGGGAAAAGTTAAAGGTAAAAGTTAAACTGCTTTTAATTGGAGCGTCAGGCTGACTGAGCGGGTAAACTGCTTTAGTGCCCCTAGTGGTTTTCAAGTTAAACAGTGGTTAATTGCAAAAAGTTTAAATCATGCTAAGTTTTAAGACTCAAAAAATTAATTAGGGTTTCAAAATTTTTGCAGCATAAACAATCTTTCAAACGTTTATAAAATTAATGAGGGTTAAGAGGATCATGAAAATAACTGTGACTCAACTGTAGTACATGATCAAGTGCAGATCACATGACCCAAGTCTTTGGGCCTCTTATGTACTAATCTTGGACATGCAAACCTTATTTCACATCATATCTTCAGTCAAAAATCACCCATTCTCTCAAATTACAGAATCTAAATTTCACGGATTACAAGCTAGACTTGACATCAAAGTTGACTGTACTTTCTATTGTCGGATGGATTGTCTGCCCAATCTTCTGGAAGCTTCCTCTCCTCGTTATGGATCACAGCTCGTAACAGCTGCAAACATCGGATATCCAACTCCTCCTGCTCAATTCTCTGCGCTTCGGATGTCAATTTGTTGTACATGTCAGTCGATATCCTTATAAAGAAAACAGATTGGAATAGCATATATGACAGGCATGATACATGCAGTGGCGACTCCACTCTTTAGTACATAGTTACTGTCATGGAGAATCTCATCTAATGACTTCAGCTCATATTCCCCAGTATTTCTGGAAGAATCCCACTGAAATACACACCTCATAGTGATTTTAACCCAGATTCACCAGTTTTCTAGAAATAATTCTGGGAGATTAAGGCCCAAAAGAAAAACTGTGATTCTGCATAAATACTGTTATACAAAATTCAATCAATGCAAGACGCAAGATACATTTAAAATAGAAAACATGCAAACAAGAAGCTAGATAAACAGAATTTTACTTACGACAGCTGGGCGACCAACTTTCGGACGAGTTCAACTCGCTTCTGGACTTTCTTTTCGCCCGGTCTCAGAAACCTCCGAAGATGTTCTTGAAATTCCTCTCCGAGGGGAAGTTCTTCATCGCCTCCGATTTCAGTGTAAGCTGAACATTAGAACTGTCTCACAATATCTGAAGTCACTGGGCAAATCGGGGCGGGAAGATGGCAGAAGTGGTCACACGCTGGGCAGACACACTGACGAAACGGGTTCAACTCCCATAGGAGCCCTTAAGGTCAACTCAGCCTTACTCGCTAGAGGGCAGTAGTAACATCAAATTGAAGAGCAGCGTTTGCTGTGAAGTAAAGCCCGGCCTAGACATTTGACTGGCAACCTACTCTAGGTTAATGGTGTGTGCCACCCGCGTCGATGTATGCCTAAGTGACCGGAGATCAGCACCAGCCCCAATGCTCAAATTTGAGTATCAGAAACTTTACTTTATGGGCAAATTGTGGTAATAGATCATCAACAATTCCCCTGTGTTCACATATTGCACTTCCAATTTCACAAGCCTTTGTCTGGCATCATGTAATGTAAAGCAGAGCAATGTGCTGTAATGTAACAAATTATTTACATTGCACCTTGTCTTAAGATTTATCCAGAGATGGACTTGGTAAAATTGATAATGATGATGATGATGATGATGATGATGATGTTGATGATGACAAAGTCCATATTGTGACCAAACCTTAGGGTGTGGAAGAAAAACCCCTTAACTGGGGACCCAGATATATCCGTCCATTTTACATTGAGTTACAGTTAAATACCCAGTTAAGGGGTTAAAAAGAAGAAGTATGGCAACTCAGAATATGGCTGTAAATTCCTGTTGATTTTGGTGCACAAATACATGAGCATGGACAGAGCAGGTTAGAAGGCTGAACGCAACCATTAACTGCAAATATACCGTAAATGCAAGCAGGAACTGTAAATGTCTGAACTCACGTCGCTTAGATTTGAATTTCAGCTGAGCCTGGACCGTGTTGTGTCCGCCATAAAGCAGACTGCAGTTGACGGCGAACGTCCTGAGTTTTGCATTAAGGTCCAGCTCGGCCTGGTAGTATTCCCGGTGACCCTGTGTACAGCAGAGGAATGATTAGATCCGTCTTAAACGAAGAAAAAATCAGGAAATATTTTGCTACTGTCTTGAGAATGAAAACAATAATGATCATCCATTGATTGCATGATTTTATTTTAAGCATAATAATGCACTCAAACAGGTCAGTAACGGGGTCAGACCGCCTATATGGGCCGAGACTGTTCGAGAGATTCATGCATAACCAATGAAAATTTATCAATGGGAAGGGAGGGATGGGTGAGTGCCAATGTACTGTCACATAGTCTGAAAATTTGTTCCAAATCTCAATTGGTTGGGATGTTCCAGCTACAGAAGAAGTAATTTCTCAGAGAAAAAGGTCTTAAGTTTATATCGAAAGACTTGAGCTGATGTTACAAGAACTGAAGGAACTTGTGACTGAGAACTTGCTGCTTGACGGCTGTTGTAGACGGTGGATCATCATCATTGTCGTCATCATCAGCATCAACACCAGCGTTGTCGTCATCGTCATCATCATCATCAGCGCGTAGTCGGTGGGTGACGTGCCATGACCATACAGGATGGCACGTCTCCACTCTCCAGAGAATAGAAGGAATCTCGCTGATCTGGGTACGAATGTGGTCGATCCATCTTTTCCTAGTTTTCCTAGGACAAACAGGCCAGTGCTTCCGCGATCGGTCAGGTGGACGACTGATGGATAGGTCGACGCCTTCCTTGCTTCAATGGTTGTTCACACTATGGACTATCCCTTTCCATTGCTGCCTATTGTTAGTTGTTGATGAACTGGAACTGTCTCTCTGATGCAGGCAGCATGTCCGAAGATGGTGAAGCAGTGACTACTTGTCAGTCAGTTGAGTGATGGTAATCCGGTCTGCGAGGATATCTCTGCATTGGTAACGAAGTCATACCAGTGGACTCCAAGGATCTGGTATTGGAATCTCATATGGAAGGCTTCTAAATTCCTTAGTTCTGAGGTGAGTAAGGTCAAGGTCTCGGCAGTGGATGGATGCTAGAACTGAAATTATTCTTAATTCGATCAAGCATTACATGCACTTTGAACTGTCGGCGATCGCGCGTTCCCTGTGGCCGCGTCGAGAACGTGGAACTGTTTACCTCCATCTGTGCAACTCTCTCCATCACTCAACATCTTCAAAGAGAAACTTAAAACCTGGCTATTCTGCAGGAGCTACTCGTGATTTCTTGTGTGATTCTTGTGTGACTCTTTGTAATGTGTTCACGCAGTTCTTATAGGACGAGTTACCACAATAATCAGTATGTTGTAATAATAATAATAATAATAATAAAGTCAGGACATTCGGATAACTACCTTTGTTGTCTGCTGTCTGTTCTCCCGTAGTCGATTTGAATTTCGCAGCTGTTCAATAAGCCCTTGCATCACCTGCGAAAAAATAATTCCACCACTCAACAGAATTTCATTACCTATTTATTTCTATTCAATTCGTTCATTTTTTATTTATTTTATTTTAATTATTTATTTGTTAACATCCTGCCTAGCCTTCGTACATAATTCTGCATACAGCAGCAGTACCTCGCTATAACGTACTTAGCGGGTCTACAAAATTTAGTACCCGGTATGTTATATCCGATGTACTACAGTATATTCAATGCCATCCATTGTGGCAGTGCATTCATCAAATGGGACAGTACATTGCAATACATCATAACTGAGTATGCGTTATAACTGGGTTCATTATATTGAAGTTCTACTGTACATAGTTCAATCGCTTACCATAAGAAAATTAGAGTTATGATTCATAAGACTGTCAAGCCAATGTTCAATTTAGTGGGGGTTGGAAAGACTTAACATCTCACTGGCTGCATATGACCCAGTCAAGTGGAGGCAGAAAATTTGGATTTTAGCTATTTGACCCCGAAATGGAGTTAGACGATTTAGAGATGGGACGAGTCTAACCCCACTGCCTTTTTGAAATTCAAACACTGTCTTAAACAAAGGCACAAAGATTGGTTAAAGGCCAATGGTTGATTTAAAATTCTGTAAGAACACCTGCATTTTCTGTCAATGTTAATTTCATATTTACTTGCTTTGTTTCGAAATTTTCTTTAGGAAGTTCAAACTGTCTAAAGCTGAGAACCATTGTCTCAATAAATCAACAGACCTTACTGGGATCCGATTTTCTACTTAATGGTTTAAAATAGGGATCCATCCATTTACAAAAAAATTAAAATATTTGTAATAGAACAATACATCTTTTTATTTGAGACTGCTGCTCGTCTGACTGACTGACATAAATAAAATCTGTTTTCTTACTGCGTTTGGAACAATTGATGATGGAACAACAGCAGTGATACAAGCGATTATGGCTTTGAAGTGATTTGGACAACTGACCAGCGGGATGACTGTTTCACAAAATCCCTTTTCGTGCAAAAAAACAGCAAACCTATCGAGATCAAGTCTGTGTAAAGGGTCTTAAGAGCTCTGTCATGTAGGGAATGACCGGAAACCGCTAATTCATTACCCTCTGATGTCGCGATAGTGTAAAATTATTTTCGTTCACATCCGTATTTGTCAAAAATAAAAAACTACCAAATCCAAATATCGATTTTTGATTGGGATTTTAATTTCTTTGGGGAACGATTTAATTGAAATGTTACAGATTTCGTTTAGCTTTCACTTTGAAGTTAAAATTGTGATTTTAAAACTAGCCAAGATACTCTATGTTTGTGGGACGTGTGAAAGTCTTTTTAGTTCTGAGGAATTGATTATCCTATTGACTTTCAAACCTGGTGTAGCAGTCTAAGCTGTCACAAATTATGAATGACCAGAAACCGTCATTTACTAATTCTGTGTGGTAATAAATGCTTTGGATCCGGATTCGGCAAATATTGACCCAAAATATCCGGATCCGATATCCGGTGGAAAATACACATCCGGTCATTCCCCACAAGAAACACAAACTTACAACATAATCAGCACTGATGATGAAAATAACGATGAAAATCAGAACAAAAGTATGTTTGTGGGAATGGTGATAACATGACATTTTTAGTTCTGAGATTTGATTATCCACCACTTTCAAACCCATGACCTATGACAATGTGATATGCTAACATATGACAATATGATAGCAAGTCAACGAATAAATGCTTTGGATCTTCTAACCACAAGATATTGACCCAAAATATCAGTGTTCAAACTTCCTGTGGGAACTGTTCCTTCTCGGGAATGTAAAACTTTGTGTAGAAAGCCTACTCAACAAAAATTGAAACATATGTAAAATGTAACAGTACTGACAACTGGTGATGAAAATGAGAATTAAAGGGGCACAGCCATCTCCCGAGACAAGCAGAAAACATCAGATAAAGGATATGCAGATTGGATCATTAATCAAAATATACAGAAAAAAGGGTAAGTTGTTTTGGCATTTGGTCAGTTTTTCAGAGAAGCATTTGTATTCGCATTATTCTCACCCCACATTCTTTATCTCCAGTAGAGAGTGGGAAAAACCACATAATCCCCAGCAAACAAAAATTGAAACATATATGTCAGTGGCAGAGTAAGGTATGGGCTCTGGTAGTCATGGAACACACAGAATACCTGCTCAGCCTCCCCACCCCAAAAACATTACAAAGATTTTCTTCCTGCAAGTTATATGCCAGAAAGAGTCTTGGGTCTCAGTGTACATTTCAAAATTGTTGGCACTGACATCAAAAAAATCTCTACCTGCACAACAACCATGACAACATCAAAGAAGTAGTGAATCTTGGAACGAACAACTGACTCATTGTCACTGGATTCAGCGATCTCCCTTTGACAGAAGAAAAATAGAAATAGAATAGAAAAAAATAGATTTTTTGATTAGTTTCTTCAAGAACATCATTTAGCTACAGCCTACAGCTCTAACCCTTCTCTGAAATATCCATATCTACAGATATTGTCATTTTTCAGAGCAAGCAGACAATCCATCAGCGGCAGAATGAGTGCGTCATAGTTAAACTAAACACAGCAATCAGTCTAGGGAGACGTTTAGCTGTTAGAACATTCTCTTGTTTAGAATCTGGAAGATTCATGGTGTTAGATGCTGTTGTTAGATGTCAGACACACTGACTTACTTACTGATCTACAGTTAAACGATCCTTTTGGCACATATATCTTCTTACTTTGTTGTGTGGATCTTTTAGTAGTTAGAAGTTCATTAAAATAAACGTATGTGTACACATAAACGTTGTATAATACATAATCTGTATTATTATTATTATTATTATTATTATTATTATTATTATTATTATTATTATTAAAGTTAAGATTTCTGTGGTAACTAATCCATAAGGACTACGTGAACACATTACAGTGTCAAAACAGAATCATAACTAGTTCGAAATAGCCAGGTCTTTAAGTGCATCTTAAACGCATCTAGCGATGGTGAGAATTGAATAGCCAGTGGTAGACCATTCCAGACCCTGGCTGTAAGCCGATTTAGTCATTCTTCAAGACACGGAACATCACACTCTCAATATAATGACTGGTGCAGCACCTCTACTGCCATGTTATTTTTCAGTATTTCGCTCACTACTGAAAATCACTATGCGTGCCATGTCTGGCACACATGCCGATGCCTGGCTTGTAGAATAAAATATCCTTCAGACAGCTTTATTGTTGCAAATGAACAGTAAATAATGTAAAATATCTACTTATTTCTTCGTCAATATACAGTAAATTGCTGTGGGAGTGCTTCTGAGTGATTCTTCAGAAGAGGCACTATACAAATATTTTGTTACATTAAATTACATTACAAATGTTTAGCAACTAGCTGCAGACCATTTGTTGGGACTTTTCTTCAGCATCTGTAAGGTCGTGTCTTGATTCCTCGATACAAACTCCGTCAGGTCAGGACGCATCGCGCGTCACTTGCTGGAGAAACTTCCAAAGGTTCCTGCAACCATACATCAGAAGAGGAGGATTTATGACCATTTTCATTTTCCCAGTCTTAGCAAACACCCTTAAACTTTATATTCTAAAGGACGATTCAAAGAACTTTGTCCTCTAGAGAAAGGTTTCCTTACCTGCAGTGGTGGCTCCACAGAGGGGTCAGGGGGCCCATCCCCCTATTGAGTGCCTGCCCCCCAGTGATCCCCCTGCCGGGACCCTATACTTAATGCTACAGACATAACAACAAATTGTTGGCCCCCATGATTAGAAGTTGCCACCCCATGGCCCCCCACTTGCCAAATCCTGGAGCCGCCACTGCTTACCCGTCGTGTGGCAGGTCACCAGCACCGCTCTCGATGGCATTTCCGGCCGTTTTCATGTAAACCCAGAGAAAGTATCGTAGAAATGGCTTCTTGAGGTTGTTGTCAATCTCTGGGTGGTTGACCACCCACAGCAGCTCATCAACTGACATGATTGTCTGACACATCGATTCAATGAACCTATTCTCTCCCTGAAAAAAAAAGTGTACAGAACATTAATCCTTCAAAAATAATACAAATTCTTTCAATTTTAACACTTTTGATGACAAATAATAATAATAACAAAAACAATAATGAATTCTTATAGCACCACAATAATAATAATAATAATAATAATAATAATAATAATAATAATAATAATAAAGTAATAATTCATAGGGCAGTACTGATCTCTGTTGCTATAATGCCACGGATACTAATGTATCGCGTCTTATCGCAGCGATTTTTACCACTGCTGCTCATTTTACCACCACGAAAAGGCTGAGTTAGGGCTCCTGCAGGAGTTGAACCCGCGACCTCCTGTTCCATCAAACGTTGTTAACAAACTAGCTTCCTGCTCCAATAATAATAATAATAATAATAATAATAATAATAATAATAATAATAATAATAATAATAATAATAATGTACTTTTATAACTCCAGTTCTAATGCACATGGGTATCAATTGATGGTATACAAAATCCATCTTAAAAAGACTAGGTCAATATCAGTGAAACCGGTCATTCATATAAGGAGTAGTTCTGTGAGGCAGAAGCAAAAGGAAAACCAACATGATTGTTGGCTCATAATCAATAAGTTTTTAATAATACAGCTAAAAGATAAATCTGAATAATTTTACAATAATTTTTTATAGATTATTAGAGTTTCTTGAATATGCCATTTAACTAATAGTACTACTAGTGGCACACAGCAGACGGATTTGAGGAAATGTTTAGAACAGTTAATGGCTCCTTAGCAGGGACATTTCTAGGATTGTGAATTTGGGGGGTGTCGACCTCAAATCGGGGGGGGGGGGTGTCCGGAGCTAATTAGTATGCATTTTGTATGCATACCATTGTCACATTACCAAATTTTGGGGGTGTCGACCTCAAATTTGGGGGTGTTGGGGACGTTTTAGAGGGTGTAAAAATATCCGTGCTTCTTAGTCACCTCGGCACATGTTGCCAGAAGATCTATGAGGCTGATGAGATACATCATGTGATTTCGACCCATCTTCAGCGTCAAGATGTGCTCGCGGAACTCCCTTGGCTGGTCGATTACGTACGCCAGCTTGGCGTAGTCCTGCATCAGAAACTTCATCACGTACGCCTGGTTGCGTTTCAGGGTCAGGCCCTGTTCCTCGACCTTGACGATGACGTTGAGAAGGTCAAGGAATTCCGGAACCTTCTCCTGGTGCAGAGCGGCCAGGCTGACGATCGCCTGGATCTGCTGGGGCAGGATTTTCAGGCACGTCACTTGATTCCCTATAAAGACCTTCAGAAACACTGTTCCCATTCAATCAACGGGTCACCAATAAGCACAAAAATCAATAAAACAAATCATCATCATAACAAAAGACAGACACATGCACATCCACACAGTATTCAAATGCTTGTTGTCTCCAACTCAGTGTTTAATCTAGACTCCTGGACTCTGGGGGAGAAACTGACAAAGCCCGGGGAATTCTGCTAAGGGGCTGCTGTTAGTTGATGTAGTATGCCAAAATTTCCGGGAGGAATTTTAAATTTTTTTTTTTTTGGGGGGGAAAGGGCAATTTCCCCCCGGAAACAGCCTAGATTAAACCTGCTCCAACTGTGACATCACTGATTCTATCCCGTATTTGCATCAAGTTCAGCAGGCTTTATTGCCTGCTTGATTGATAGATTGATTGATTACTTTGGTTTGTGAGAACTGACTGACCTCTTTGAGAGCAATGGCAAGGTCAGATTCGACAACCTTGATGTGGAGCAAATTGTCCAGCCGCTCGAACATCCGCATCTGAACAAGGTCGTTGCCATGGGCGAGCGCTTTCAGGAGTTTCAAGCATTTCTTTAGAATTGTTTCCAACCCGCGATACTGTTCCTACAAAACGGGAAATTCCAAATATTTGAAAATGGAGCTACAACAAAGCACTCAAAATAAGTCAAATTTTTCTCTAAAATGCACTCAAATAATACTGCTCAAAATTTCAAAGTAAAAACCACATTCATAAATAGAAAACTAGAAATAAGAGCTTAAGATACTCTAACTTGCCTAGTCAGAATCAGTCGATGATGATGACGATGATGGTGGTGGTGGTGGTAATCATTATACCAAATTATAATATTTACTTTGACAAGGCCATTAGCCAGTATTGAGCTGGCAGAAAGCAACTGTGATGATGATGATGATGATGATTAATAATGGTGCCCAGGATATTGGAAACAAAGGGTTTTAAAGGAACAATGCTCATGCCATCAATGGTCATAATCTGATGGCAAATGGCTTTGGAAATGCTCTGCCCTGTCTTGTATCACTGGGATACATCAATGCAATACAGTCACGTATTCAACAAAAAGTTTTATAAATCCAACTTACAGTTAGTTTGGCGTCAATTTCCATGGAAAGCATGTCGAACACAAGGGTTAGTACTTCTGCATAGAAATACAATGAACATGTTTAGAGTCAGGATCAAAGACCACAAGGAATATAATAACAAGTCTAACAGTTATGGCAAACAGTAAATTTCAATTTCAATTTATATAGCACTTTGTAAAGTGTAATAACAGAGCTAAAATAAAGGCATTTTTGCAATCATCCTAGATGTACAATAGTAATAATAATAATAATAATAATAATAATAATAATAATAATAATAATAATAATAATAATAATAGTAATAATAATCTTTATTCGTGACAAGCACAGCATCAAACAGTACACAAACAAGGTATAATATGTGTAATGTAAAATATAATGTGCAAACAATACAGATTTTAAAACATATCCACAAGAATCATACAACCTGTTTTAAGAAAAGTTCAACATATAATTATTAAATATTACTGAATTAAGAATACAGGATATAAAAATATTTTAAATATACCATGGTTAATCAATACGTTTTGGTTCATAGGATTTCTTTCCGTTTCCTCTTTGGCCATGTGACAAAATCTGAGGTTAAAAGAACAGCACAGCGTCAAAAGGTAAAAACCGATAAACTAAAAGCTTTCAGAAAGTGAGTAAGAACAATGAATGAAAGCCAGTTTTACTGCTTTATTCAAGCAATATAGACACATTTGAATATGATATTTGCCATTTGTTGTGACTTGTGCCCTTGGCTCTGGCCTTTGCTAACTTCACAGCGCCGTAAAAATTGTCTTTATGATTATGATGATGATGATGATGATGATAAAAAATAATAATAATTATATATAATATGCAATATTAACTAAATAAGCAACCTAAATGATGGATTGATTGATTCTATAAGCCTCAAACATACTTTCATATTCAAGTGTCGATATTCATTTTAATCTGCATATTCAAATTCAACTATAATCGGCTTCAAAATCATTTAACAAAATATGATTGTCAGTGCATCAAACTTGTGAGAGACCGGTGACTCAGAAAACAAGAGTTTAATTTATAACACTTTACAATTTAATTAGTCTCATTACTAACTTTTTTAATTTGACAAATTTTACTATGTTAAACCACCATCACCATATACATTTCATAAACATTATTAAAGAAATAATAATAAAATTAATTCATAATTTATAAAATTTAAAATCTAAGTTTTTTTCTACTTCAAAGTCACTGGAAAAACCAGTAGCATGACCTCATCCCTATGGAATCATTTAATAAAAGTCCAGAGAAAACAGAAACCAAGAATGACAGCAATGATGATGCAGTGTTTAATCTAGACTCCCGGACTCGGGGGAACTGACAAAGCCGAGTGGAGAAACTGACAAAGCCGGGGGGAATTCTGCCTTAGTTGATGTTGTATGCCAAAATTTCCGGGAGGGGAATTTAAAATTTCCGGGGGGGGAAAGAGGCAATTTCCCCCGGAAACGGCCTAGATTAAACCCTGCGATGACAACACAAAACTCACTCGGTGTAGCGCTCGAGGACACCACCCATGGACTTCACCTGGTCGTCGTTGAGCTTCGCTTGACTGAATCTGCGAAGGATCGGCATCGTCCGAGCGATTTCACGATGAACATGACACGAATCGGTCGTTATCAAGACCTGTAAAATTTATTCCAGATTCTGACACAATTGTAAAGCTTCAAGGGAAACGTGCGAACACAAAATTTCAGATATCTGGTTAAGCACAACATGAAATTCATAATATCATTATTATTATTATTATTATTATTATTATTATTATTATTATTATTATTTCTGACAATTTATATAGCCCTATAACAAGGCCTAAGCCTAAATCAAGAGTGCTCCACAACTTAATGTTAGCAGTCAAACGACGAATTGAACAAATGTGTCTTTAGATTCTCTATGAACTGTTTATCGGTTATCGATTTAGTGACAAAGTCTGGAAGGGCATTCCATAAGATTGGATTGCCTCGGGTGACCGATCCTCTAATAATATCATCTCCTAAAATCTGATAAGTCGAAGAAGATCATCAAGCACTCTGATGAAGTTGAATCTTTCACCTCAAAATATCACAAACTTAACCCTAGTTCAATTTGAGAATTCGCAACATCTCTGCCGCCAAAAAACATTAATGACACTCAAACTATAACACGAATAATTCATTCATTGAGAAATATAAATTAGTATTAAAGAATTCAATTGAATACTAAACACGTTCTGATATTACCATAGCTTGAACTGCCATCTTGAACAACTTGGTCTTTGCAGAGTAGAATTTGTTCAGCAGCGCCAAAGATTTGTTCACCATTGTGTCGTACTTGTAATTTGACAAATCCTACAAAATTTTTCAAAAGTAGAATCTGCCAGAAATTACACACATATAGTTAAACAATACTCAAATTAAATCTGAAATTTCTATGGCATCAGGAAATTGCTATATGGTACATTAGTCAACAGTTAATTAAGTAAAATGCAAGATTCATAGTTACAATCAAGGTCATTTCAATCAATCAATCAATCAATCAACTTTCATGTTAAAATTCAACAATTCAAAGTTTAAAGAGTTGCATATATCAATCCAGATTACTATTCCATAAAACTAAAATTTTCTTGCCCAAACGGTTATTACACTCAGGTCAGGTCTTCGTCCTCCAGCTGTGCCCAGGTATCGACTTCTCCATGACGTCTTTCCAAAGTTCTCTGTCCTTTGCTATTTCTTCCAAAGTCATTCGGTGTCTTCCGTCAGTTTTTCCATTGAGATTCAGCCCTGCCATGCGCAGATCCTCTTCCAATCTGTCCATCCATCATCTTTTCGGTCTTTTTTAGATCTTCTTCCCTATAGTTTGTAGTTGAAAATTCGTTTTGGTTTTCTTATTTCATCCATTCGGAGTACTTGTCCGGTCCACTTCATTCTTCTCTTTCTGATGACTTCCATGATGTTCGGTTGCAGTGTTCTCTCTCTAACTTCTTCATTTGTTATATGTTCTTTGTATCCAATCCTTAGTATTCTTCTAAGCCATTTATTTTTGGCTGCTAATATTTTTATCCAATTATTTGCCATGGTCCAAGATTCACATCCAAATATTAGTATTGGTATTACACTAAAGGAATTATATTTCAGAAAGACTGAAAATGATTTTGCAAATTCCGTTTGAAAAGCTCAAAACTGCTCCAATCTACAGAATTCATTTTCAGTAACAATAATGCAAAACGACAGTCTAGGACATTTAAAATTCACTCACCATCAGAATACCAGTTATTTGTTCGGAATCAAAGTATGCAGTAGTGTCAAACATGCTCCTTAGCTCCTTAACAGCCTTCTTCTGCAACTTAAGAGAACTCCTACAAAAGACAAATACCGTTTGGTAAAGAATTATTATTACTTTGTGAATTTTCTTTTAAATATAAAAACTAAAAATCTCAAAAACCCTTTTCTAGGTAACAATCATTCTTCCTCATAAGTCCTCTGCAGAAACCAGGCCCTTCGGTAAGTAAGTAAAATCTCGTTAACTTCTATTGTGCTTTCAAAATAAGCATCGAAGTAGCTCCTTATTCCTATGTGCTATGGTGGTGGCCATGCGAACAAAGCTATCCGACTTACCATTCATCTGACTTACCATTCATCCGACTTCCCATTCATCCGACTTACCATTCATCCGACTTCCCATTCATCTGACTTACCATTGATCCGACTTACCATTCATCCGACTTACCATTCATCCGACTTACCATTCATCCGACTTACCATTCATCTGACTTACCATTCATCATGCAATATCTAATTCGAGTGTAATCTAAAAGACTGCATTGAGCAAAATTCACCAAACTAAATAACATTCATGTCCAGGAATCTTTTTAGCCCACTTGGGTGATTCAGATTTACCCAATATCCCCTCCATTGATTAAATAGGATCAGGATCGGACTTAGGATCAGAGTTAAAGATCAAATGCAAGTAGCAACATAGCATGGGTTGGCAGTGCCCAGGGCAAAGCAGAGATATTGCGACCCTAACTTGTGAAAAAGGCGGTCTTAAAATACAGCAAAACAAAAGTTACTGGCATCTTTTGGCACTCCTCGCCCTCAGCACCCCAGGGACATTTGTTCCTCAGAAACCTTCTATAAAATATGAACATCGCAAAAAAACAAATCATAATTACTGGACATTTTTATATATAATATATATAATTATCCTATAGGGTATCAGCAATATAAATAAATAAATATATATTTGCCCTCGGTACTTTGTAGTCAAGGAGCTTATGACAAAACATCATTGCCCCAGAGACAGAGAAATCATGCTTAACTCATGCAGTTCACTGAATGCAAACGTTGTAATGTGATAAATGCTGGAAGAGGGAGAAACTGTCTTCCCTTTTGTCTCTGGATTTTGGGCCAAAAAACATCGACCCAGCCCTACAATTAGCCACACACACACACACACACACACACACACACACACAATTATACATATATATGCGTGTATATATATATACATATATATATATATGTATATATATATATACACACAGTCGAGACGTCAGACTGGTTGTTCCTCCTCAGTCTCGAACAACCGCAAAATTCAGCGAAGGTTTTACTTCTTTAGAAGCATTACCTGGTCACGTGACTAGAGAGTCCAATCTTGATTCGTTCGCAAGGACACTTAAAACTTATTTCTTCAAGACCTCGTATTATTGTAAAGCGCTCTAGCCTTTGACTCTTCGATTATGTTTTTGCGCTATATAAATTGACTTTTTAACCTAACCTAACCTAACCTAACATAACCTATTATTATTATTATTATTATTATTATTATTATTATTATTATTATCATCGACAATTTATGAAGCGCAGTAACATAGCACAAACAAAGAAAAGCGCTATCAACAGTATATATATATCTTGTAAACAAGTATATATATATATATATATATATATATATACACAGTATATCATATATATACACATAAACATACACATAAACATACACACACACCCACACACACACAAACACACATATATATATACTTGTGTATATATATATATATATATATTCAGCTAACTTTGTCTGATCAAATGGATCGAAAGACTCGTAAAGAAGTGGCGAGAGAACGCTTTGGAGTTTTGATTTCTTTGAATTTGACGTTATTTCCGCCGTTTTGAATTTTGCGATGAAGCACTCGAGCCGTGTGTTGAACTGGAAAGTCAGAAGCAGATCCAGAACATCAAGGGCCCTGTGAAGCGGAAACGAACACAGAAAACCTAGAAAACTGCGCTCTGCGTCATCGATTCTTCAGCATTTTGCATAAACTTCAAGAAGATGATAAAATGATAGGTAATGGAGCCTATTTCTTGTCTGGAACGCCCTATTTGGAATTACTCACAGGACTCCAGAAGATGATAAAGCACTGATCAGGTCCCATTACTGGCTTTTCAAATCACCCTCTTCTGCTGCTCATCATCTGGCACTGCCACTCAGCGTCTTTTGCTGACTGGACCCTCCTCTGGAATGCCTTGAATCCATCCATTTGGAATCACTTACACTCCAGGACTCTGTTCAATGCAAAAGGTCATTCACTAATGCTAGGAGCACCTGGAAACATATTTACTTCCATTACATTACACTAAGATGGAAACATTTTATTCATTTCATGTCAATGACACCATGTTGATGAGAATCAATGACTTCATCTTGATCTAGTATCCAACTTTTCCCTGTCATAAATCAATGGAGAGTGGCATAAACATTATCACATTGGTCCTCTATAAGCTATATCAGGGTTTCCCAAAATTTTTGGAACAGTGCAATCTCCCTTCAGCGGCTTTATAACATGCCGTGACCCTGCAAACTTATTGCCAACTTAAATTGGATAAAACATTAATCATTTTAATATAAGCCATGTATGGAGGATTGCAGTCATATAAATTTCTTAAACCCTAAGCCTACTGCAACTTCTAAGGCTTGCGACATTGTGGTATTAGTTAGAAAATGATACATTTGAATTTAATTTCACGCTACCCCAATAAAAACCCGAATCAGTGTTTTGTGTATACAATTAATTAATTATTATACAGTATTTATAATTAAATTAATCAGTTTTGGGTCTCAACCCAAGTGGGCTTGGGAAACACAAAGATGAATATGTTTGATTGACTTCATTATAAATACTGTATATAATAATTACAATTCCATATGACATTAATCGTAGGTTGCTGATGACTGTGTCCACTTCATTGCGTTTATTTGTTGCACTTAAATTATGTAATCTGACTTTCAAAGTCGTCACTGACTGGTATTTTGCATTGACAATGGCCGCCGTATTGATGGATTTCTCAAAGCGGTCTTTTGTACGATACACCTGAACCAGCTTCTGGGCATCTTTTGAGTATGCTGCAAACGAATTAACCAAATGCAGAATTAATCGGTAGGAGAGATATAAAAACTATATATAGATCTTATGCAATACAAAACTATAAATTTTGGGTTGCGGTGGAGTAGTGGTAGGATTCTTGCCATGCAATCGGGGGTAATGGGTTTGAAACTGACCTCAGCCACTGCGTAGTGACCTTGTGCAAGCTGGTCACCTCTGACTTGCTCCACAAATGCGATTCTGCACTTTGATTGTATTAGATTCTCTCTGACTATTTGGTCACCAAAGCAGTCACATCCACCATCTGACACCCGGATTTCAAATTCCCAAATGCCATAACTTGAGGCATCTGCTCTATTCTAATTTCTAACCCAGGCTCAACAGTTCATACAAGAACGCATTCACTTGAGAACAGGGATATTTCTAGGACTGTGACTTTGGGAGGTGTCGACCTCAAATTGAGGGGGTATCCGAAGCTAATTAGTATGCATTTTGTAAGCATGTCATTGTCACATTACCAAATTTGGGGGGGGCGGGGTTTCGACCTCAAATGGGGGTGTTGGAGGGTGCTAGGGGGTGTAAAAATATCTCTGCTTGAGAATCTTGACATAGCATTCCAAAATCAATAACCACAACACACACATCAAGACAAAAGCAACTGACGGAAATGCTGAAAGAAATCTTGCCTCCCTTGTCCGTGTCTGGAGGAAAGGGTTTGTCATTCTTTCCATTCAGCAGGTTAATGAGCGGCTTGAGGAGTGATCGGATGTCATCCGGACTGTAGTATCCAAATTTTACCAGAAAATGGAAAAGCTTCAAAACCTTGAAAATCCAAGTAATCAATCGAGTAATTAAATTCACAAAATATACAGCATGGAGGAAAAATGTCAAAGTGGATTTGCAGCCACATAGACACACACACACACACACAAACACAGATAAACACAATCATACACAGTATTAAACATACACAGATATAAAGAGAAAGAATGCAAAATTCCAGCAATTAAATTATTAAATTTACAGACTATAAATGAATTTTATATATAACTATTCAAAATGTCAAACAAAATGACACACACACACACACATATATATATACACATATATATAAGCATAAACACGTACACAAGAATCAAGCCAAACTTCAGCATCAATACCCAGTGATATTAAGCAGATAGCAATGCACTGACAGGGTCTTCAAAGCCAATGGACTATCTATTCAAAGAAGACAGAGAGATAGATTGACTCTTGAGGAAATACCGGTAGTCATAGCTCGAGAACAATGGAAGGGAGTCATACAGAAAAGGATGGTGACATTACACGACATGACATATCTCTGGGGTTCTCAACTTCACAAATAGCATTCGAAAAGAACAAAAATATCTCAGTACCTGCTGTTGCAACAATCTGCAATAAAGAATGATCAAGAATACAAAGCCACTATACAACTTTGGCTGAGGGGGCTGGAGAAAAGGCCCACCAAGAAAAACATGGATTTCAAACTTAAAAGAGGATGCAGAAGAAATGCAAATGAAACTAATCCAATTGACCATAGCAGCAAGAGACAGACAGAAGTGGAAGGAACTCATTCAAACCCATCATCCAACCCAATAGGGAACGACGGAAGGAAAGAAAGAAGAAAGAAGAAGGTAGTTCCATGTATGAATTGAATTGCCTGTTCTATCAGCATGTTACGGCCAATCATTGACGACGCCATGTCCTTGTTATCGTCCAAGAATTCCACGATCCAGTCTCGTATGACAGGAAACAGAGTCACAAGGTCTTTGATTATCTATGAAACCAAGCAAAACTGTAATACATTCTTTGAAAATTCAATGGTCCTAATAGGGCAAATGCTCTGAATATCATAGTGCAACTTCATGTTGACAATGATCGACTCTTCTTCATTCTTTCTCTCATGTTAATCTAATGCACTCACTGTGCCGTGAATTTTACAATTATTTCTTAAATTTAGTAAATAATTTTTCAATTTATATTCATCACATACATACCGTAATCATCTTAGTAACCGCCGGTAGAACAGAAACAGAGCTTTTTCTATTTCTGGACCAAATCTCTCTCTCTCTCTCTTTCTCTCTCTCAGTCAGATCTTCCAATAAACTGAGTATTTTCAGATCTAGGCTTAAAACACATCTCTTCCAATAATTGCCATTTCCTCCATAGTCTGCATTGCTGTTTCCCTCTGACTGATCTCTGGAATGACCTGGTCTTTTGCAGATGGATTTGAAGTACCATCGATTGATACCCTCGGGTATTAGAAATGGTGCTATAGAAGTGCATAATTATTATTATTAGTTAACATAATCTTTGTCATCACAGTCACCATCATCTGTGACTCTTAGAAGACATATGCCATCTAACATATGCAAACCAGTAATTCTGCAGGGAAAATCTATACATTTATTTAATAGTGAACGGCTATTCAGTGTACGATGGCAAAATACCACAGCATAGAACTGCTATGAATTTTTTCAAAGCAAGAACAAACTAGAACAATTATGCCAGTGCTTATTCTGCCAGTGCCTTCTCTGGGGAATTTCCCCCAAAGTTTTAAAATTCCCCCAAAATGTTTACTATGTTAGCTGGGGGGATGGAAATTCCCCCCTCCCCGCCAAGTGTGGAGACTCAGACCTTGTCCCCCCCCCAAACATTTCAGAATCCCGCCCAATGTCAAGGTGGCTAGAATAAACACTGAATTACGCGATTATGCTGCCTGTAACAATGCAATTCAGAATAAAGCTTGAGCAGGATAACATTACTACAATTCTCTCGAAAACACAGTGAAACTCTTTCAATTTTAAGCTGCTCCAATTAATGTAATGTACTGCAATAGAATATTAAGTTAATTAATTAAGTGATTCATATGCAAAAGACTGCAAACATCTATGAGATTTCTAAAACTAATGCAATTATATTTAAATATATAATCATGCTTCACGTGGGAAAAGTTGCTTCACTGTGATTTTTAAGCGGAGAGAAGAAAGCTTGTGAAAAAGGAAATAATGTTAGAAACATTGACAGAAAAATTGATTGAAGAATGATTGGAGGAGACAGACCAACAGACACACATTAACAGACAGATCACAGGTACATATATCAAAACACACATAGACATCATGCCATGGTAAATAATTAATCTCTTATTAGTAGAAATACATTCACAACAATTAGAAAATGATGATACAAAACATTACGTGCAAAGAAAGCTTGAATGACATCAACAATAATTTTCATAATACCACAAGAATAAAATTTTGCAATACCGGTAACAGGAATATGAATTATCCAATGGATGAAATCAAAATTTGTCAGATAAAACAAAATACCGGTACACAGGGATATTTTTACATCCCCTAACACCCCCTCCCCCAATTTGAGGTTGACACCCCAAAAAATTTGGTAATGTGACAATGGTATGCATACAAAATGCATACTAATTAGCTCAGATACCCCCAATTTGAGGTCGACACCCCCCAAAATTCACAATCCTAGAAATATCGCTGCCGGTACAGGAATCTGGGATCTCAGGGTAGAAAAAATTTGTCAGGCATGGTTCAAAATAGACAGCATCAAACTCACTCAAAAGTTACTGCCTTTTTTTAGCTCAAGCAAGCTAAATTCGAGGTTAAATCAAACACATTAAACAACCACTATGGCTGTTAAAGTCTTTCCCAAGATCCTACCCAGAGCCTGATCTCTTAGGGCTGGCGCTGATCTCTGTTTCAAAGGCCCTCATCCAGACAGGCAATACTAGAGGGTGGTGCAAAAAAACCAACTATATTAAATGCAAACCTAAATGTAAATGTAACTGGTCCGGTTTTTTTGTGCCACCCTGTACAGATATGCGGCCAGTGCACAGTATCACCCAGCGTTCCTGTTTGACTTGCACAGCATTTCCAGTGCTACTCATTTTGTCACCACCCTCTAGAGAGTGATGGATGAGTCAACCTTAGGGTTCTTGCTGTTATTGAACTCATGACCTTTGGATTTCAACTCCAGTGGTTGTTACCACTCTTCTAACTTCCTGCCTTCCCACTTCAGTAAAACCCTCTTAGATGCATACTGGCTACGTCAACAATCAGCTTAAATGCTCAAAAGCTAAAGGCTGGTTCCAATATAACACTGTTTATTTTGCATTATCATTCTATCATGCTGTATCATCTATCTTTTTATGTTGTGTCATCATTCTATCATGTTGTGTCATCTATCTTTCATGTTGTGTCATCTAAATTTCATGTAGTAAAAAATATAATAACCCTTTCCATTTTCAAATGTTTACATCATCTTTTTTATTCGCATTATTTTCTGCAAAATTTATCAAAATTTAACTAAAGGTCAGAAAGGACGGACATTCATAAAACTTTTGCAAATCATGCAATCGCGTTCCAGTAGAAAACGAAACAGCTAGTTAGCACTGATAGCAGCCGAAAGTGCAAAGTTGATTAGAAGAAGTGAAACACGTAGCAAAAAGTGACAGAACAACTGACGGCAACTCCATTACCATCTGCGGAGAGTCGGTCTTACCCCCTCTGGCGCTAACCAGTTATCCACCGCTGGAATCGACTTCTTTACCTGTTTACATTACAACGAAATCTTGAAATACGCTCATCAAACAACTGCTATTGACAAAACTCTGGCATGCAGTTATCAAATGTTGTTAGTTGATAATAAAACAGTTTCAGTGCCTGCCTTTCACCGATTGTACTACTCTGGCTCTGACAGTCCTTCAAGTTCTTTTCAGGTTCTTTGCTGCTGTTTTAGACAGGTTCTAAATTTCCATTACTTGTAATGCTTTAATAACAATGATAATAATAATAATAATAATAATAATAATAATAATAATAATAATAATAATAATAATTAGAATAATATAACTGGGTTAATAAGGGTGGGTCAATAATAAAAAAATGATTTAGAGGGTTCAATGATGATGATGATGATGATGATGATGATGATAATAATAATAATAATAATAATAATAATAATAATAAATTGAAGATAATAATAATAATAATAAATAATAATAATGATAACGGAACTTTCACTTAATAAAATAATAATAATAAACACTGGCTAAGTAACTCTATAATGAAAAACACTGCAGTAACTCTACAATAATACTAATAATAATAATAATAATAATAATAATAATAATAATAATACTACTACTAACAATACTAATAACAATAATAATAATAATAATAATAATAATAATAATAATAATAATAATAATAATAATAATAATAATAATAATAATGCACTAGTCATCAGTCTAGAGAGTCCACTTCATGTTGATGAATGAGTGAGTGCCTGGAGAACAAACCTAGGCTGATGGATTACAATAATATTGATATACTGTAGGGTAGTGTAATGGATAATTGGCTTCACACCTGGGACAGAAGAGAGACCAGCGACCACAGTGACCTTGGAATGGCTGGCGTCATAGTTGGGTAAAGAGATTTTACCCATTCCTAGTGCATAACATTGCACTGTGGTGTGCACAAAAGCGCAGTCACATATTAGGCAAAATGGCCAACAAAAAAATCAACAAAATATACAGAGTACAAATATACAAAATGGAACAGCAAACAACTAATAATACCAAATTATCTATCAGACATCTAATAATGGTCCATCCATAAAGTACATACTCACAGAGGGAAGGGGTTGGGGTTGGATTTAATGAGATTTTGTGTCTGTATGGTGTGTAAATGGGGGTGTGTGAAAATATGCCTTTTTTGCATATGTACTATATGGATGAGCCCTAAAGTACACACGCACACACACACACACACACCCATATACAGATTACAAATACTTTCATTGATTCAGCACAGCAATTCATATTCACAATAAAATAAAAACTAGATCAGCAAAATGTTAGACAAGTCATGGTTCTCTAAAATCAAATTTATACCAGAACATTTAAAGTTAGAAATTTCAGTCATGATAATGTTGAAGCAGAAAAAAGTACTAAATCTTTTTAAAAATAAATGTCAGAATGAATAATTTAGACAATAAACTAATAACAATTAATAATTAATTCATTTCAATTACAAATTTTTTTAATTGTTGGCAAATTCACTTTAAATCTGACTGAAATCCTAACCACAAGTGCACAAATCAGTTAGTCATCATCATCAATAATGCACTCCAGCCAAAATGATTCGTAACAAGATGTACAGAATCAGGGGAAACACACTCGGGTACGAACGCACGCACTATCACGCCACAACTGGCAAGCAAACTTCAGAAATCAATCCCTGAACAGCCGAAATGGCTGACTTAAGGAGATTCAGAAGTGACAGCGGTGTCACTCGTGGCCAAGCGCGTCTTACCGCTTCCGGTGAAATCCAGTTAGCACAGGCCGTTAATTTGTTTCGAACCTAACACATCAATTGCTCCTGTTATCGCTACTCGTATAATCATCCAACAGCATTACACCAAACATAACTTGCATTTTTTAAAAATCAATTCAGACAATTTCTTATATAATGGCGGTACTTTCCCGTTATCCGGACCCCAGTGAAGAGATACTTAGGATTAGGGTTAGGTTTAGGGTTAGGTTTAGGGTTAGGGTTTTAGCCTAACCCTAACCCTCACCCTAACCCTATCTCTTCACTGGGGTCCAGATGATGGGAAAGTATCATAATGGCTTTTGAAGAGCTAGACATATTTTATAAAAAGTTCTAAATGCATTTCGGAACCTGACATCACAAGAATCTGAGCTGTTGTATCACAGTCTGGTAATGTAATGATCATGATCATAATGTAAGACTTGGATCGACTCTTCAGTTTCTACTCAGAGGCACTCGTGGCTTAGGAGTCATTTTTAAAACAAGGAAATCTTGAGACAATCTTCATAAGCTCATAGTCTAAGTCCTAAAGTTAGAATTTGAGATGAGGAGTTGAGCTACCGGTAACTCTAGGCCAGAAACCCCAAAAGCAATTCTAGATATTAAGTCAATTAATCTGTAAATTAAGAAATTATCAGATGAAAAGTAGAGATCTCAACTGCAACGTAACTGCTTCTGCTATAAAACTGCTGACTGGAGTTGCTAATGGCTGTAAATAATTAATTAATGAAGAAATAAATCTGTAAATAAATCTGTAAATTTGCCCAGCAGTTCATTTTCTAAATCTAAACTGATGCATTATGAGCAAGAGTTCAAGTCCAAGATTTCATGAACCAAATATAATATAAATAAAACAATATGCATTCATTACTCCAACCCAAGCAAAACATCACAAAATATAAAGTAAAGTCCATACTGTCTGCCTATGAACTGAACTGAGGTTTATTTAAACTCAACTTGACATACCGTAACTGACATCGATTACACTAAATTACATCAATTGAAATTTTAAAAAGATGAAGAAAATTTACAGAATATTCACAAGACTAATTTTGGTCCTAGCATACAAAAGAATAATAAACAATAAGAAACTTGAGAAGTATCTGTCTGCCTGCCTAAATGCCTGTCTGCTTGCCTGTATGCGTGTCTGTGGGCCGCCGAGAGGGGCAACTGTCCCTGTTTGGGGGGCCTGTACAATTAACAATAATATGAATATTAACACTAAAGTAGAGGGGGCCCAGCGAGCAAAAGAGGAGCCCGGCGTGAAAAGTTTGACAAGCAAAAAAAAGGTCAAGAAATTTTAGTCTGCACAGGGGCCCGGAATTTCTCTCAGCGGGCCTGTGTCTGTCTGCCTATATGTCTGTCTGCCTGCTAGTCAGTCACTGTTTAAGCTAAGTTTCAACTAAGTGCCTTAAATAAAACAACACTTGAAATTGCACCAGTTGATATGATCAAATCCTCCGAAATACAGCTGCAACTTATAAACTGCTACAATAAAACAGATCATCTTCCACAAATCTGTTAGATGCAACAATATTTTCAAATTATTATGAATGACTAAATGATATGTCATGCACATCTTTAACACAGACCAGCATCTGATATATCAATGGTTCTCAAACTGGGTTCTGCAGTCCCCTGTCTTGTGTTTTCTGTGTTTGCGAATAAAGATTTATATATATTTAATTATTATTACTATTATTGGCTTTTAATGCAAGTGTTTTAAATAATTAACAATACCAGCACTTAACATGAATGGAAGTGCCAACACTAAGCGGCCAGAAAGTCACACGTTAAAATTCCATCCATTTACTAGAGACCTCAAACAGAAAGCCTGCACCTTAACTGGCGAGTGAATTATGTAAACGACATCACTACATGGCATTAGAGAAGTTAAAGTGAATGAAATGAATGGTTTAAAAAAATACAAAATAAAGGAAGATGAAGTTCGCACTCACAAATTCTCCGTCTGAGTTTGGACCAGGGGCGAGAATATCTTCGTAGATAAAGGAAAGATTCGTGTGATCCAACACGGAGTAATTCGTACCAACATCGATAAACAGACCTGAAATAGTCAGTATGTAAGTAAGCTTTGTTGGTGATAAGAATGAGGAGATTTTAGAATTCCAGAAAAATGTCAGTGAGATGTGCAGCATGTGTTATTATGACAATGCTGAATTGTTACCGATAAATTCAATTCAATTACATCACAGTAATGTGTAATGTAGTGCAAAATTTATGCAGGATTACTGAAAAAAATTGGCAAACTAGTGGCATCATACTTTGAGTATTCTTTATAAAGGTGCTACATAAATCGCATAAAACATTACATTACATATTATACAAATACTAAATTTGACCAAAGTCAGTGGATTTAATGCTAAATTTAGCAAAATACGCCAGAAAAGTGCTTGTGACTTTTTTCATCACCTTAATCGTAAAAATGGATGTCACATTTCTTGATGGAACTTAACCAGGCACGTCTCATATCTGTGTGAGGCCCCTGGCACCTGGCGGCCTGCGGGGCCCTTACTGAAGATCAGATGTTGACAAGCAAAAAAGGTCATCTCCAAACGTTTTCCAATGTTGACAAGCAAAAAGCAAAAAAGTCATCGCGTTTTTGCACGGGGCCCCTAAGATACGCGGGGCCCCGGGCACTGTGCCCGATTTTTAACACGTAAAGACGGGCCTGAACTTAACTTACCGATTATCAATTCGCAGTATTTGGCACGCAGAGCATCTGGAAGCAGAACTGATCGGAGAGAGAGAAAGGCTTCGTCCCAGGTTAGTATGCCAAGCTCCCTTGTTATGACAAAGATCGCAAAATCATTCCGTCCCTGTTAGAAATATCAAAACACTGCTAAAACGTTTCTGTAGCCAATAACTTTTGAAAAACCATGAAAACTGAAGTCAAAAGAGATGGAAACCAAAAGAGATTCTAATTCCATTTTTTAAAAACAATCAGTTCTCAAATCAGTTCTCAAGCCAAACATAGTCAGCACTCACCCACTCACCCACCCTCCACTCATATAATTATAATTAAACATATTCAAATAATTCTCCTTCAAAAAATTTTCCTCTCTCAAATAACTTTTGAAAGAGGGTAATGAATTGAATTAGACTCATGATGGCTCTTTATATACCAAACATACTCAATTCAAACATATCCATATTAAGTGAACCCACTTAACTCAATAACAGATAAAATTCTTGTGGCTAAAGCTCTTTGCTACTCTAGCATCTCAGATTTTATGCTCAACACCCTACATTGGCTTCTAATCTTTGACTGCATTAAATTCAAACAATTAAATATTGTTTCTGCAGCACATCAAGATCAGGCACCGTCTTACATTACTGAGCTTTTCTAATCACCCTCTTCCACTGCTCATCGCCTGCTCCACTCCACTGATCAGAAGAATGTTTATGTCCCCGGATCACGCACTGCTCTTACTCAGCGTCGGGCTTTTGCAGTGACTGGACCCTCCCTCTGGAATGCCTTGAACCCATCCATTCGGGAATCACTTCTTACTCCCTCACTCTGCTCAGTGCAAAAGATAAAGTCTCACTACTTTATCATGTGACTCCAATGCCAGGAGCACCTCTGAGTAGAAATATAAGAGGTGCTATACAAATGCCACATTACTTTACAATTATTATCAGCTTACTTGCTTAGCAACTGGATGTCTGATTCCAATTTTATAACATAGATTTCACATTCTAACCTCCAAACAACATCAAAAAATGCAATGCAAAAATTCATAGATAATTTGCATAGTGTCATTTATAAAGAATACTCAAATTAAGAACAAGCACGTTTGTCTTTTTCTCAACATCACCGGAGTTCTCCTAACAACAGGTGCTATATAAATTCTCCCTTACATTGCATCATGCAGTAAAGTAATCAAGTTAAATAGGTAAGTAAAATTTAACTTGGTGGCAATAAATTATGCGGCAGGTCACAAACGAATTTCTATCTCAAATTATTTTAAAATGCCACCATTTCTTAACCAGCCAATACTAACATAAGCCAGTTTTCCATACAGATCCAACTGGTGCTTAAAAAACATGACATCTTCTTCACAGTAGGCCAAGTTCTGCTGCTTCTGCAAAAACACACAATACCAGTAAATGAATTTGATTTATCAAAGAACCTGATAAACCAGTTTAAGGTTAACATCTGATCTGTGAAAATGTAAGAAGTGCAAAAATTCGCTTTGTTAACACATTGCCAGCAAAGGCACACCACCTTAACCTGGCCCAACCAGATTCACTCTCGCTCACCTCACTCATTCACTCATTCACTCACTCACTCACTCACTCACTCACTCACTCACTCACTCACTCACTCACTCACTCACTCACTCACTCACTACCTCACTCACTCACTCAATCAATCAATCAATCAATCAAAAAATAATAAATCACTTTCTCAACCAAAGGACAAAATCAGAGAAGTTTTGAGCAATCATAGAACGGTCAATGGACAAATCTGCGGTAATCTTCAATAATAGAATTTTGCCAAACACCTTCTGCATGCTCAAATATTTTGAGAATAAAATGAAGAGTTTCTGGACGAGACAAAATGTCCGACTCTGTCTCAAGAGCAGACCGCTTGCCCAGTCAAAACACGCAGCAAATCAGCAGCCATTAACTACTTAAGATTAAGTCTTTTAACCCCTTAAACGTGTATTTAACTGTAACTCAATGTAAATAAAATGGACGGATATATCCGGGATCCCCAGTTAAGGGGTTAAAGGCAGAAATTGTTGGCTATAAAATCCTGTTTCACTTCACTGAGCCACCAAACACACTGCCCATGTAGTCATCAGTTACAAAAGAGTCTTTTTGCTGGAGACTGAAAATCCAAAAGCAACAGCACAATATTGGCTATAAAAATGTATCACTACATGCTGCTATCCTCAAATTAATATAAGATTTTCTGAAGAGATATTCTGAAATTAATATAATTACTATCATCATCATATCATTATCATCATTAGTAATAGTAATAGTAGTAGTAGTAGTAGCATAGTAGCATCAGCAGACACAGTAGTAGACTAGTAGCAATACCAGCAGTAGTAGTAATTGTAGTAGTAGCAATAGTAATTGTTGCAGTAGTAGTAGTCTTTGCAGTAGTAGTAGCATACTACAACTGCCAAGCATATTGCTACTAGTAGCAGCATTGATAATAATAATAATAATAATAATAATAATAATAATAATATTATTATCTTTTATTATTATAGTAGTAACAAGATTATCGTGACATAATGTCTAACTGCCAAACAATAACAATATTAAACAGAAATGACTAGTGGTCACACTACATCATGCATCTAATAATAATAATAATAATAATAATAATAATGGCAGTGCAGTGGTAAGTAGTAGTAGTAGTAGTTGGCAGCAGTGGTAGTAGTAGTAGTGGTGGTGGTGGTAGTAGTGGTGGTGGTGGTGGTGGACAGTGGTAGTAGTAGTAGTAGTAGTAGTAGCAGTAGTAGTAGTGTAGTAGTAGTAGTAGTAGTAGTAGTAGTAGTAGTAGTAGTGATAGTAGCAGCAGCAGTAGCAGCAGTAGTAATAGTAGCAACAGCAGCAGTAGTAGTAGTTGTAATGGTAGCAGTGATACTGCCAAAAGCCTCACATCCACAAATTCGTGTAAAGGCATCCATGTGCTTGCGTTGTCAGATGAAACATAGATGATGTTTGGCTGTCCATTGACGTTCTGACCACGTTCCGTCAGAAAGCGCATTCCAACCTAAACATTTTCAAAGTTTCCAGTAACTAAGACATCAAAGCTGCCACAATGGGTCAACCAAGAAAATCATTTATAAACATGGGCGTTGACAGAAATTTTTAAAGCTGGGGTGCAAAACAGCATCTTGTGACGAAAGAAATTAAAACAATTTTCCAGCGGGGTGCAAAACAGGGTTATGCGATGAAAGAAACAAGGAATTTTACTTTTTTCATTACTTCACAATTTTTCCACGGGGTGCAATTGCACCCTCTTGCACTCCCCTACGGACGCCCATGTTTGTAAAAAACTGGAGAAACATATTTCCATAATAATAGTTTTTGCTTTTGGTATTATTAAGGGTGGCCTATCAAATTTCGATTTGCTGCAGAGTTGGAAGTATTGAGCCAGTGCTCGCACTAACTAAGAGCAAACAAACGTCATCAGTTAAATACAAGAATTCAAATCATGACAGTAACAATGTAAATGACATTCAAATGCATGCAATATCCAGTTATCCACTCTAAACTTTGCTCACCCTGTCTCTTCTCAGCCAGTGCTCGGTGATGTAGGCCTGGTTGTCGGGAATGGCAACTCCATCGCAGACGCAAAGAACGTTCAACAGATCCAAATAGCGATAGTTCTGAACACAACGCAAAGCAATAATAATACTTAGACCAGAGGTGGGAAAACGTTTTCCTTAAAGGGCCGCATGAAACCTAATACTACATTAGGCAGGCCGCACACACAAAAGGGCAAACTATACATAATTTCAAGTGGGAAAAAAGAAGAATTTTAAGCACCTCTTCGGAATCGGAATCCATTATTGCAATTTCATAATACAATACAATCACTGCGTTGACCTTTCTTGCCTGTCAAGACATTTTGGGGAGAAGTTGGAGATGTTTTAAAATGCCCATTTCCATAAAAATTCAACATCGTTTTGATATTGATCAAACATAAGCGACACCCTGCATGGTACCTTGTTAAGTCGCAAAAGTCCAACAAACATTTCGATCTGATCTTGTGTGATTCGATCAACGATTTTACGATTGTCGCGAATAAGTTCGACGATCATCTGAGCAACGTTGAGACCAATGTCACCCTGAGAAAAAAGGTACAATGAAAAGAAAATGCAGGAAACACAGGAGCACAAAAGATAGTTTGTCATCAAAACAACAGATTCAGCAGAAATTGTAAAGGAAAAAACAACACCATATCACTAAAGCATCCGTAAATAAACTCATTAAACTGGTAAAAAAAGTCCTTTAAAACATTACCAGACTATTTTTTTTAATCATTAAAGACAATGATGCAACGAGATTCTATGAGCTTGAGGTATGGCAGTGTGAGAATTAGGGGTGCAGCTAATGTGGTAATGTGCAAGGTCTAACATGGAAATTGATGGTAACTTTGGACAACACAACCTTCAATTCCCTAACCTACGATGCATTAATTAAAAAATAATTAAAATAATTAAAATAATTAACTATGGATGTTATATCAAATACTATTATATTATAATAATCTATTATTGTAATAATAATTATAATTAAGTTCTTCTACAAATGTTATTATTAAGTTCTTCTACAGATGTTATTATGTTACTGTATTATGTAACTTTCAATGATTTTTATGCTTTGGAAATAATAAAATGATGATGATGATTAATATTTTCACACTTCTACTAGAGACCAAGAAATAATAATATTGATAACTAGATTTTAAGTAGTTCTGTGTTGAAAACCACTGTCACTCGTTCAGCCAGTATAGTAATATTAAAATATTATATATTCATGTAAATATATTTATATCAATATATTAATTAATCAAATGTGCAAAAATTCTGATCTCACCACTTTAACGACAATCTGAGTCTGGAAGAATTCGATGTATTTGGCAAAATAAAGAGAATTTTTCCTGCTGTTGCCAATCATGTACGTGTAGAGGACATCGTAAGCCTTCTTGTAAACTTTGGTAAGATGCGCCTGGTCGATCGCCCCTTGGAGCGTGCACTGCAGGAGCCGCACGAGGAGGTCGATGACCTGCGGCAAAGAAAGCGATCGAAGCAAACGTCACAGAGTCGAGAACATGGTGCAGGACCTTTAAGGCATTGCTAGAATATATATATGACACTTTCTAGCTCAGCTGATCTTCATATGCTACTGCAATCTGGCTTTTCTATTTGGTAGACTTACGGTAAATAATCTGAAACCCTATTTGAAATTACTACCAGTATATTATCAATTTTCACTGGAAATTAGGTAACAATCCTCAGAGATGTAGTACTTAGCACTTGTACTCAAGTACAAATTTTCAGTACTTGTACTTGTTCTTGGAGGCCAGGTACTTGTACTTGTACTCAGAGTTTTTGGAATGCATGTACTTGTACTTGTACTTGGAGGCCAGGTACTTGTACTTGTACTTGAAGTATTGTGTACTTGCTACACCTCTGAACAATCCTGTTTCGATGTGTTCACATCAATACACATGGATGTATCTGCAACTGACAGCGGCAAAACTAACAGACGAGTGACAGACAAGATAGAGTTGACATCAAATTGTGAGACAGCCGTAAAAGCAACAGGAAGGTGATTCTGTATGACCTTTGTTTTCATACATCCTCTCAATACTCATGCCACCTTCACTACATACCGTACCCACTGGAAACTGGTAGTTGGTAGGTATCATAGATTCAAATACTGAGGTTGGTCAGTCTGAGTCTGCAATGCTTTACCAATCTGAATGTAATTTTTTGTTCAACAGGGAACCAGTTCAGATTTTACGAACAGGTTTAATGTGATCACGCTCAGAAGTTTCACGTTTGGCTTGAGCAATAGAGTCTGTTCTGGAATTTCTGCACATTAAATTTTGCTATAAAATTGCACAAAGAATTACAGTACACAAGTCAAGTGATAACAAGGGCATTGGCGTGAGAGATGAGCATTGGCATGAGAGATGAATGTGGGAAGGAGACATGAGCATTGGCATAAAAGATGAACATGGACATGAGAGATGAGCATTGGCGTGAGAGATGAGCATTGGATCATGATCAGATCAAGATCATGTGGAGAAGGAGACAAGATCAAAGATCATGAGATAAATGATCTAAGATCATTGGCATGAGAGATGAGATCATTGATCATGAAATATAGTTGAGGTCATGTATGACATGAGAGATGAACATTGGCATGAGAGATAAACATTGTAATAAAAAGTTATTAACATGGAAAACATTCAGAGAATTTTAGCAACTAACTGTCAGTTCAGAGATGAACACGGGTTCATTTTCAGATGAATGTGGGAAGGAGACACAACCATTGGCATGAGAGATAAACCTCCAATACTAAAAGAGATGAGCAGATGGCATGAGAGTTTAGATTTCACAAGAGAGATGAACATTGGCATGAAAAGCTAGAATTTCCTTATTTGGGTTATTCACATGGACATCTTGAGATGAGCATTGGCATGAGAGATGAGCATTGGCATGAGAGATGAGCATTGGTATGAGAGTTAAGATTGGCATGAGAGATGAGATTGGCATTGAGATCCGAGCAATTGTCCGCCATTTTACTCAATAGATAAAGTTCAGATGACTTAGTAAGGATTCTAAAATTTTCAAAAATCTTCAATGACCAGCCCAGCATTCATCGAGATAAAGTGGTGTTAGATCAAGAAATTCCATTCCTGATGAATTAAAGATGGTATTATTGCTTAGCATCAATCGGCAGACAAGTTGTCTGGTCCAGAAGAGGTTGTGTCATCAAACGCAATGAACAGCAGGAGTGTATCACTAGTCATATAAAGACGGTAATCTAGTACATGTGTGACAGAAATGATTCAAGTGGTGTGGTGTAGGTGGGGCTGCTGTCTGGGTGGGTGGGGGTGGGGGGAAATTAAACTTCAAAAACCGCACTTGCCAACCTGTATGCAAATCTGGAGAAGATCTAAGATAAAGCTTGTGAGGGCCTCCTTAACACCAGCAAAAGCTATGCATGTAGGTGTAGTTTGCATAGAAAGTTAACCAAATTACTCATTGAAAGAAATATTAACTGTGTTAAGCGCTCTTGTTGTAGGCCTTAGCCTTGTCTACTGTGCTATATAAATTGTCAATAAATAAATAACTAAATATCACCTCCATCTTTCTATGTGCCCTGAAAATCAAAGCCCAGTTACAAGGTCATGCATGACCTGACCAATAATTGTCATGGTCAGGCTGACAATCATTCATCATTTACATTGTCTCATCAGTCAGGATGAATACTGGATTTTGAAATACTGATTTGATTAGCGCTGAAATCGTTTTCAAATGAATTGGACAGCAGCATATTGAAACTTGATAAAATTCTGAGCAAAATTGAAACCTACTCGTAGATTTCGCATCAGCTTCTGCCTCTCCTTCGTAGCCACACCACAGACCATCATAAAACCTCGCAATTCTTCAAGGGCCTGATCGTACAAAGAAAAGAGACATTCATTCGATTCCCAACAATGAAACTCAAAATCAATACTTTAATCTGCTCCACCAGTGGCAGTTCCACCATGTTGATGACTGGGGATGCATCCCTCCCCACCAGGGTTCCGGATGACCTTTTCTTTGCTTGTCAACCTATTTTCTGGTGAGTTTTTAAAACAGTTTAGTGAAAAATACTGCAAATGACCTTCTTCTTCTTGCTTGTTGGCCCTTTTTGGCAAGGTTTCTTAACATTTAGTGAGCAAAACACTACTAACAATGACCTTTTTCTCTTTTTTTCTTGTTTTTATTCTTCACTTTGCATCCCCCCACCAACTGCAAAACAATTTTTTTCATCCCCCCATCGAGAATTCCTGGAACCCGCCACTGTGCACCACAATTGCACTGTTGCAAAAAAATAGCTTATAATAACGTAATGCAAGGCAAAGTCAACTTCCTTAGCTCTAGTGAAATAGTGAAAGCTAAATTCCTATGAATTAGTTGTTCTCTCCAGCACCTTTTCTCATCCTCGATTCCTTTCTGTATTGTTCTGTGTTCCTGAGACCAACCGGTTTTCACAAGTGCTTTGATAGTTGTGTGCTGCTGTTTTGTCAGGCATTTATTATAGTGGCCCTTTTCGCTACACAGCTGCCACAGTTTCACTGCCTATCGCCACTATTGCATCTAGCAGTGTTTATTCTAGGCTTGTTTTGGGGGGATGGGGTAAAATTACCCCCAAAGTTTTAAAATTTCCCCCCAAAAAAAATTGTATATGTTGGCTTGGGGGATGGAAATCCCCAAAAGCATGGAGAGACAAATCTTGTCCCCAAAACATTTCAAACTCCCCCCCCCCAATGTCAAGGTGGCTAGAATAAACACTGTGCGTCTAGCATGTCAGAGCACAGTGAAACTATACATTACACAGACCATCTTAATTAATTCCCACTCTGTGCAGGCAGACATGTGACTGCCAGAGAAAAACCCTGACCGCCCGGGTGGTATTGAACCCTGGTCAGTAGAACAACATTTCCACTGTTCCACGACTGACTTCTACTGAGAGAGAGAGTCACCGAGGCAGACAATAATGCTCTCAAGGTCACGATTAGCAAAATAAGAAAACTGAAGAAGTGCGAGTGAAGGTTCGTCTTTGCATACCGTCGTTACTTTGTGCGTCTTTTTGGCATTCAAGATTTTTCCCTCTTGACGCTGAAACAAAACAAAAGCCTTGCATTTGTCTCCAACAGGGATATTTCTAGGATTGTGAATTTGGGGGGGAAGATGTCGACCTCAAATTCGGAGGGGGGTGCCCGGACCTAAATAGTATGCATTTTGTATGCATACCATTGTCACATTACCAAATTTTGGGAGGTGTCGACCTCAAATTGGGGTGTTGGGGGGAGTGTTAGGGGGTGTAAAAATATCCCTGGTCTCCAAATAGCAGGGAGTCAAAAAAGCAATAATTATTAAAGTGAAGTTATTTTGCTAAATTTTTAATTGATAAATGTCAAATATGATTTCTGACTCAAAGAATACAAAATACAACTGGAAAAACATAGCAGCTAATAACCAATTGCAAATGCAGCCAGTCTACTCCAATAAATGGCATATTTGTTAGAATAGCTGAACGCATGCATTAACATTAACTGGGAATGATGATGATGATGATGATGATGATGATGATGATGATGATGATGATGATGATGATGATGATGATGATGATGATGATGATAGTGGCGGTGGTGGTGATGATGCACTTATATAGCACCAGCTTTAATACACAAAGTTATCAATCAAGGCTACTCCAAATCCGTACTGCAAGCAATCAGGTCAATTCCAGAGATCAGTAAAAATTGGAAACAATAATACCAGCTTTGGCAGAAAGAGAAAGGACAAGAATAATATGAAAATAACTTTGGTAACATTAGGACCACCTCACAATTGTTCAGTCTGTCATCCTGGATTTGGACAGGTTCCTAATTTCAGTAGGATTTCTTTCGCGCAGTGGCCAAATGTTTCTGTGCATTATGAAGCGGCGCTTTATAAATAGAGGATAAATAGAGATGGATAATAGTATATTACAATGAGTGAGGGATAGCCTAAGGGATAAAAATCCCGTAAGGTGATTATCCCAATAAAAAATAAATAGAGGATTTCATTGGACCAATCGCAAATGCTAACAGCGAATTTCCAAGCAGCCTAGAAGACTCAAAATCAGGGAGAAAACGGTAGACTGCAGCTCACGTCTCGAATGAGGTTAAGAAGAAACGGAACCATTCCGGTGACGTAGTTGAATGAATGGAGATGCTGACTTTCAACGCTCTGTATGGTGTATGCGTCGTGGTACATTTTCTCACCGCTGGCCGAAATCTGTGAAGAAAGAAGTTGGAGATTTGAACTAACGGGAAATATCTCCACATTTTGATCAAGTACTGACAGTCTAATCTGAGAACTGAATTTCTATAGCTGCAATCATGCCTGTAAATTGAATTTCCATAGCTGTAATCTTACCTGCAAATTGAATTTCTATACCTGCAATCTTACCTGTAATTCGAATTTCTATGCCTGTAATCTTACGTGTAAATTGAATTTCTATACCTCTAATCTTACCTATAAACAGTGTTTCTATACCCTGTAATCTTACCCATGAATTGAATTTCTAAAGCTGTAATCAAATCCGATAACTGAATTTTTAGCCCAACTGTAATAATGCATTGTGTATCCACAATGGTTCATCTCTATTGGTCAGAAAATGAATTAGAATATGCTAATTATTTTATTGAGCTTTCTTGACAGTTTCACGTGCTAAATATATATATATATAGCCCATCGCCCAATGCCATATTTAATACACATATTCAAAACCAAACTTCTATGCAGTGGTTCCAATCCTGTTGCATCAAAACAGAACAAAACAAACATGATGCAATATAAGAATTTTCTGCTAGAATATAAACAAAATAGTCTGATTAAAATGGCCTTAAAATTACCATAATTTACTGTATCAACCTGTATATACCTGTAAACTTACCTGTAATTTTACTATATGTAATATGTAATTTGTTTTGATGCTGAACTTATAAGTTTCTTGCATAATTATATATATTTATTTGTATATGATGCTGGTTTTGAAATAAACTAATGTCAATGTCAGAAACAAATAAAAAATAAAATAAATAAATAAACTGGTATTTGCCTAAAAATATTAACAATCAATTTACCTTTCTAAGGGATGCTCCGTCCCATCGCAGGCTTTTCATGGAATCTCCTCTTTCATCGTGTGCCTCCCTCAGCTGTTTGCGAAGATATTCCTCCTCTACAAAATATTTTTAAACATTAAATCTGAATAGTAATAATAATAATAGTAATAATAATAAATAATAATAATAATAAATAATAATAATAATAAAATAATAATAATAATAATAATAACTGGGTTTAGATTGGTTCAGAAGGATCTGTCTTGTGTGAAATCAGTGCATTCCATTTGACCCTTTATTCAAATTATAGCCTTTTTAATGCAGTGTTTCCCAAACTGTAGGTGGCAACCCAAAAGTGGGCCGCAGGGCTCAGTCTGAACGCGAAATTAGATTCAAAAGTGACATTTTCTAACCAATACCACAATGTTTCAAGCCTTGAAAGTTGCAAATAGGCTTAGGTTTTAAGAAATTTATATGCATGCCATCCTCCATATACGACTCATATTAAAATGATCAGCGTTTTATCCAATTTTAGTTGACAATATGTTTGCAGGGTCGGAGCATGTTACAAATCCGCTCAAGTGAGTCGTACAGTTCCAAGGAGTTTGGAAAACCATGGTCTATATTCTATAAGTATTAAGCACTTAATTAATCTTATTTCGCAATAACGCAAGGAACGCATATTCCGACCATTTTGCTACGAAACTCCACTAACAATAGGGAATCTGTAGGAATATCCTGATCAAGACCTAGCGGTTTAGCGATTTTGCAATATTCATAGGATTTTTAAGACGCGTAACAAAGGTATGTTCCTGGTAAATCTAAAAATGTTAAATTTCAAGAATTTTCAGCATCTATTTCTCTCCCCTTGTCTTATTTGCAAAAATATAAATAATTTTACAAAATATATTTGCCATATTTTTCATTCGAATTGAATCAAAACTTTTGTTTTCCCATTTTTTCAAAACTCAGAAGATTCTTTTCAACTAACGTTCACCAGATGGCGTAATGCATTTTTTATTTTATATTGCATGCTATAATTTCGGTTGCGGCACTTTACAAAGCCGCTGAAGTGGGTCGCGGTTCCAAAATGTTTGGGAAACCCTGTGTTAATGTCTTCTTGTCCTGAGTCTTTGAATAACAAAAAACTTTGCTGCATACAATTCTATTAATGCCTCATTCAGATCTGATGCAGTCACTCCTCTAATGTAAAGGCCGATGAGACAGCACTTAATTAAAATTAAATAAACAAAAGGAAATAAGACTTAGATCTGATAGGAGTATCCAGGACAATCTCTATGGTCACTGATCTATGCCCACCAGCAAGAAATCTGCTTCTGCCATTGGAGTCTATTAATAGACGACAATGGTGTCTATGGTTTCTGTCCACCAGTGAGCGGAGCAACCGGACTTTGTTGGTAAACACTGGATACCCCTATACTTCGGAACCACGTTGCCATAGCAACTCCGACAAGGTTTCAGTGGCATTCGTAGTGAAAGAGGAGCCTAGAATTATTGCAAAAACTAAAAACAAAACATGTCAGGGCACTGAGGGCAGAGCTGTGCTTTGGGAAACAACAAATCATGGATATTTTTACATCCCCTTAATCCCCCCCAACACCTCCCCAATTTGAGGTTGACACCCCCAAAATTTGATAATATGACAATGGTATGCAGACAAAATGCATACTAATTAGCTCCGGACACCCCCACCCCAATTTGAGGTCGACACCCCCTCAATTCACAATCCTAGAAATATCCCTGCAACAAATTTCAGAGAACCTTATTTCTGCATGAAACAGAAAATCTAACAAATCTAATGGGCAAAAATCAATGTTATTATCTAAAGGTACACTCCATAGGCTCCAGGCCTGTACGGAGAACCGAAGGGTTAGCGCCTTCAGTTTACATAGCAACGGCTGAATGAGAGCAATTGCCAGCCTTTTCCTCACCGCCTTTCCTTCCACCGAGTTAACACCCAATTAGAGGTGTGCACGGGGACTGACTGTTATCTCCATCCCCTCCCGTCCCCGCAAAGCTTTTCTCCATCCCCACCCCGTCCCCATTGACTTAAAAATCCATCCCCACCCCATCCCCAATCTCTGTCCCCATCCCCATTCCCGTCCCCGCATTTCGGAACCCATCCCCGTCCCCGTACCCGCATTTTGGTCTCCGTCCCCGTCCGCGGTGTTTTATATCAACTATTCATTTATTAGTACCCAGTGTGCGATTTTATGACCTGGTGCAGTGGGAGGAGGGGATTTGTCGAGCTTGGGGGCGTAGTTGTTGGGGAAATGTAGCAGTGGGGGGATATGTAGTTGTGGGGAGATGTAGCAGTAGGGGGATGCAGTTGGGCAGTGGGGAGGAATCCCCCTTCCCCCTACAAATCGCGCCCTGTTAGTACCCAACACGAGAAGCTTTTCAAAAGTTTTTCAAAAGTTTCTTCTAACCTATAGGCCTACAATAATCATATATGAAACTGGGACACTATTACTAACCTGATATCTTTAGTGCACATCATAACCATAGCGTCAGCCAATTCATTTTTCAACGTGTATACCGGAAACTAATCAAAAGATAACGGACATTCCCGGTTTTACTACCAATGCCATTCTGCCAGCAGTGAGCAACACGTTGAAAAATGAATTGGCTCTTTTCTTGTCCATTTTTCTGTAACTTTATAAAATGTTTAATTTATATAGTAGGCCTAAGCTAAGTGGAGTTTTTAATCCACCTCCGAATCGATGGTGATTGAGCCAGAGGCACTAAGGTAAATAGTGATGGTGGTTGGTGGGCACAGCACAGGAGAGACTGGGCACTGGCAGTGGGCACTGGGCGTTCAAATTACAAAGCTGTGCAAAGTGCTCTGCAATCCGCCCCACCTCTAAATTATATTATCTTTTGTTGTCCTGTACATCTATAGGCTCCCCAACAAGCTGAAACCGGCTCTGATGATTCTCCCCCCGGTGTGTTTATCAATTACCCTCAAGTTCTCAAATGGCTTTATGGTCTCTACCAACTGCGAACTAACAATGGTGTCGAGTGATCAAAAGATTCAAAACCAAACTTGCCTGGCCTAACAGTTCAATTTAATGGCCTTTAATTCGAAACTGAAAGGCGTAGGCCTATATGGTTAGTAGCTATGCTAAAATCGGCCGAACGCATGATTATTGAATTGCGAGATTAATCGTCCCCATTCCCGCGGTATTTACGGCATTTTTGAAACCGCATCCGCGGTAATACCGTCAGTCTGGATTCCGCTACCGCGGTACTACCGTCATAACTTTTCCGTCCCCATTAATATTTCGGCAAAATTACAGATTTCAATCCCGCTACCGCGGTAAATCCGCGGATTACCGCTGTGAAACCGCGGTAGCCATTACCGTGCACTCCTCTACACCCAATGTACTCATTCACAGCTGAGTCGACTGGGGGCGCTGGGGCAGAAACAACCGAAAAGATTCTGCCGCGGCCGGGAGTTGAACCACGGACCTCAAGATTGGCAGACCAGTGTGCTAACCACTGCTCCACCGTGCACCCTATGTTATCATGTAACCCATTCACTGGGTATTTAACTGTAACTCGGTGTAAAATGGATGGATATATCCGGGGTCCCCAGTTAAAAGGTTAACAGACAATATTTAAATGCCAGAATCAGGCAAAAAACCTCATCCCTTATCCCCTCATTTGATTATATCAAGAACACTGGATTTCTCCCTAATTGACACCGAATAGGGTTTGCCAGCATAGAACCGCACTTCTGAGGTTACGAGAAGTGCTTCAATCTGCAATCTGCAGTTTTCGTATCGTCTTAAATTAACGTCATATAACCGCTTGCCTTCAAAGATCATGAATGGATCCACTCATCGAAATAATGCAAGTGGCACTTTGAACAACAGATTTCTTCACTTCTATCGCAGCAATCATATCTGATTCCTCTCAGGTCAGAGGAATTCTTTTGAAGGCCACAGAATTTAGACAACTGTACAGTTCACAGAGACAAATTAATGTGCCCATGTGTGTGCATGCCAGCAAGCATGACCAAATGCATGAGTGTATATGTATGTATGTATGTATGTATGTATGTATGTATGTATGTACCCGGTATGTATGTACCCGGTATGTATGTATGTGCCATGTCTATTAGAGATTTATTTAGACTGAACACCCGCCTATATATATATACGGCTCATATTGAAATGATAGTGTTTTATCAAATTTTAGTTGACAATATGTTTGCAGGGTCGGGCATGTTACAAATCCGCTTAAATGAGTCCCACAGTTCCAAGGAGTTTGGAAGACCATGGCCTATAGTACTTAATTAATCTTATTTCGCAATAACGCAAGGAATGCGTATTCCAACCATTTTGCTTCGAAACTCCACTAACAATAGGAAATCTCTTGGGTTCCCACGTTAAACCTAGCGGTTAAGCGATTTTGAAATATTCATATGATTTTTAAGACGCGTAACAGGGGTATGTTCATGGTAAATCTTAAAAAGATAATTTTCAAGAATTTTCAACGTCTATTTCTCTCCTTTTGTCTTATTTGCAAATATATAAATAATTTCCCAAATATATTTGCCATATTTTTCATTCGACTTGAATCAGAACTTTTGTTTTCCCATTTATTAAAAACTCAGAAGATTCTTTTCAACTAACGTTCGCCAGATGGCGTAGTGCATTTTTTAAAATATTGCATGTTATAATCTGGGTCACGGCACTTTACAAAGCCGCTGAAGTGGGTCGCGGTTCCAAAATGTTTGGGAACCTGTGTTAAAGTCTTCTTGTCCTCCAGTCTTCGAATAATAAAAAACTTTGCTGCATACAATTCTATTAATGCCTCATTCGGATCTGATACAGTCACTCCTCCAACGTAGATGCCAATTATTATTATTATTATTATCTGATAATTTATAGAGCCCTATAACAAGGCATACGCCTAAATCAAGAGTGCTTTACAATAAAGAGTTAGCCATCATACGACGTACTAAACAAGTGTGTCTTGAGATTTTTCTTGAACTGATCGATAGATTTCGAATTAGTGACGAAGTCCGGGAGGGAATTCCACAGAAGTGGGTTCCCTCTGGTGACTGATCTTTCACCTAGAATCGTTGTTTGCGAAGGTGGTGGGATGATTAGGGAGACCTTGTTACTGGAGCGAAGCTGTCGGTTACTGGCCGGCGTAGTGTGTCTTCGAATCAGTGTAGCCAGATAATCAGGACAGGTTTGATCATTTATAGCTCTGAACGTTATCAGACATCTCTTGTATATTATGCGTTCAGGAACTCGTAGCCAGTGCAATTTATCTCTTAGGTAAGGAGTGATATGATCGCACCATCTCGCACCAAAAATTAGTCTCACAGATGTGTTCACAATTGACTGTAGACCTCGCAGTCGATTTTCTGGCAGTCCATATAGGACGCTATTACAATAATCGATTCGTGTCAGAATTAATGTAAGCACCAATAGGATCACTACGTCTGTCGGCAGATAGCGTCTGATCTGTTTGATTTTCCGTAGGTGAAAATAGCATACTCTTGTTATATTATGCACATGACTCTCCAGGGTGAGTTTCTGATCCAAGACGACTCCAAGTAGCCGCAATTGAGTTGTCGGTGCTACCATCGCGCCTGCAATGGAGAGTGGGGTTTGGCTTAATAGATGGGTCCTTCTCGGTGAGCTGAACCAGAGTATTTCAGTCTTCCCAATGAGACAGTACTTAATTAAAATTAACTAAACAAAATGCAATAAGACTTTGATCTGATACTTCGGAACCACGTTGCCATAGCAACTCCGACAAGGTTTCAGTGGCGTTCGTAGTGAAAGAGGAGTCTAGAATTATTGCAAAGACTAAAAACTAAAAACAAAACATGTCAGGGCAGAGCTGTGCTTTGGGAAACAACAGATTTCAGAGAACCTTAATTCTGCATGAAACAGAAAATCTAACAAGTCTAATGGGCAAAAATCAATGTTATCATCTAAAGGTACACTCCATAGGCTCCAGGCCTGTACGGAGAACCGAAGGGTTAGCGCCTTCAGTTTACATAGCAACGGCTGAATGAGAGCAATTGCCAGCCTTTTCCTCACCGCCTTTCCTTCCACCGAGTTAACACCCGATGTACTCATTCGCAGCTGAGTCGACTGGGGGCGCTTGGGGCAGAAACAACCGAAAAGATTCTGCCGCGGCCGTGAGTTGAACCACGGACCTCAAGATTGGCAGACCAGTGTGCTAACCACTGCTCCACGTGCACCCTATGTTATCATGTAACCCTTCACTGTTAACTCAAAATGGATGGATATATCCGGGGTCCCAGTTAAAGGGTTAATAAACAATATTTAAACGCCAGAATCAGGCAAAAAACCTCATCCCTTATCCTCTCATTTGATGATATCAAGAACCCTGGATTTCTCCCCAATTGACACCGAATAGGGTTTGCCAGCATAAAACCGCACTTCTGAGGTTACGAGAAGTGCTTCAATCTGCAATTTGCAGTTTTCGTATCGTTTTAAATTAACGTCATATAACCGCTTGCCTTCAAAGATCATGAATGGATCCACTCATCGAAATAATGCAAGTGGCACTTCGAACAACAGATTTCTTCACTTCTATTGCAGCAATCATATCTGATCCCTCTCAGGTCAGAGGAATTCCTTTGAAGGCCGCAGAATTTAGACAACTATACAGTTTACAGAGACAAATTAATGTGCCCATGTTTGTGCATGCCAGCAAGCATGACCGTATGCATGAGTGTGTATGTATGTATGTATGTATGTATGTATGTATGTATGTATGTATGTATGTACGTATGTATGTATGTGTGTATGTACCTACGTATATATATACGTATGTATATATGTATGTAATTATGTATGTACGTATGTATATATGTATGTAATTATGTATGTACGTATGTATGTACGTGTGTATGTACGTATGTATGTACTGTCTGTATGTATGTATGTACCCAGTATGTATGTACCCAGTATGTATGTATGTGCCATGTCTATTAGAGATTTATTTAGACTGAACACCCGCCTACCTCTGAGAGCGTGCAACCAGTATCCGGTAATGACATGTTCGATACGAGTGTAACTTTCATACTGGACTTCATCTGCCTCCTATCGCGCCAAAATACAAAGATCTCTGACAGTTTAAACAGCGGATTGAGTGAATTTATGCAATGAATGGAATTTTAAAATGAAAGAGATAATAAGCCAC
>CM030865.1:9727512-9757512 GCA_018105865.1 Metaphire vulgaris | reverse complement strand
GAAGGATTTTGAACTGTGCATGTTTGGCGTTGTAGTCCTGAAGATAAACCTGTGCACAGAACACACAACAGAGGGAAACTCCAATTATCAGACCAATTTGACGGAATTTTAAAAAGAAAAGAAGCAGTTTCTTTGGCAAAACTCAGAATGTTCAATGAAACCGGAAATAAATACTGTAGGTCTAAGCAAAATCTCTGCATGTCTCCCTCTCTTTCTTTTTCAATCTCTCTCCCTCCCTTTCTCTGTCTGTCTATATAGTGTATATTGTCTGTCTATATCTTTCTTTCTCTGTCTCCGTCTCCGTCTCTCTCTCTCTCTCTCTCTCTCTCTCTCTCTCTCTCTCTCTCTCTCTCTCTCTCTCTCTCTCATTTGTTTGCGTTCCTGACTCCTTTTCGAAGTTTTCGCCATTGAATCTTTTATAGTTCTTTGCCCTTCTTTCTATCTGCGCGCATGTTATTAATTAATTTATTTATATATTATGTTTAATTTATATATTATGTTATTCATTAATTTATTTATTCAGTCAGTTAGTCAGTCAGTTGTCATATATTCGTTAGTCCGTCATTGCTTCCTTCAGAGTGAGAAATTAGCGCGCAAGAGTTTGGAATGGGTTAGTAAGCGGGAGGGGGCCACGTGCCCCTGCGCCCCGGTAGACTCGCCTCTAATTATTCGACATTCAGTCATTTTTCGCGCGACGTCAGAGTTTTTAAAAAAGCAAAGACGACGTTTATCAGATCAATATGTCTCCGTTTAGATTGCCTCTCGATCATTCTTCGTTTCGTCGACGACGTGACCCGGATTGACAAGGCAAGTGGCACCCGTGTACGGAAAATCGCCTCTCTCCGGCTGGAAGATTTTTTCCCCGGAGGGCGATGAAGATGCCCGGAAGCGGCAGGCGTCTTCCGCCTTTTCCATGTACCAACACTTTGGACTCAATCTGTTAACTCGATGGTCTTTCGTTCCGGGAAAGGACGATGAGACTGCTGCCGCCTACCGGACGACACCGAATCACTCCAACCTCCTCATTCAGTCAATCGAATTGTCAGGTTGTCACTTCTGATCGTGTCGACGTTGTCGCTTACAGTACCTAGGATGGCGGGGGAAATGCCGGAATGACGAATATACTGTATGCCCGAAGCGACTTATATTAATTAATTAATCTACCTAATACTTGTTCCATGATGCTGCATGATGATGCATCTAGATACAGTATGCACTATACTTTTTGTATCTTTCAAATGAACGATTTTTACTGAGGGCAATGCAGAACATCGATTTTTGGTCATAGTTGCAAGAGCATTGGCATCAACATGAACATAAACTAGGTTTTATTAACGAATTCACTAGTTGCGTAGATTGCATTGAGGTTCACATCGCATGCCAGTAGGTAAATGCAGTGTGTGTGTGTGTGTGTGTGTGTGTGTGTGTGTGTGTGTGGGTGGGTGCGTGTGTGTGTGTATTATTATTATTATTATTATTATTATTATTATTATTATTATTATTATTATTATTATTATTATTATTAAACACGCATTCTTTCATTCTTTTCAACGTGCTAACTCAATATTCAATCGACATTCTCCAGCAGTCAGTCTGTGTAACAGTCTACAAGTGACAATATAATATATATATAATATATATAATATCAGCAGGTCGTCTCTCCATCATCCCCCTCTTTAGAGATAACATCAAAGCAAACTCTTCGCGTTGACACTGCCACCCGTCGTCGATGCCACCGACGGTGTCATCAGCGGCGGTGTCAGCTGCCGGTCGGACCTTTTATTTCAGGCCGGCTTCGGACCGATGGCCCAGAAAATCTGGACGATAAATGTCTTGTATCGTCGAAAAATACGCTCGCTTTTAGTTTGGACGGCTCCGATACCAGTGGCGTCGCACAACAATTTTGTTAGGGGGTGCCCAGTCCACTCCTGACGCCGGGGGTAATTGAGTTTAACCCCATTTGTAGTTTTTAAACGACTAAGTTTTGCAATGACCCTAATCAATGGTCCAATTCATTTGGAATTTACCATAAATATATTCAGCAGCAAATTAACAATGACAACAGTCATAAGACGATCAATCTACGACTCACATTTATATAAGCAGAATGGTCACTAATGTACACTGTAGACACCATAATTTTTTTAATTTTGGTGGGATGCACGGGCAGTGTTTATTCTAGGCCTGTTGGGGAGGGGGAATTCCCCCCAAAGTTTTAAAATTCCCCAAAATTTGTATATGTTGGCTTGGAGGATGGAAATCCCCCCCAAAAAGCGTGGAGAGACAAATCTTGTCTCCCCAAATATTTCAAACTCCCCCCCAATGTCAAGGTGGCTAGAATAAACACTGAATTGCACGGGGCATCCTCTGGCTTCCATTACGCGACGCCACTGTCCGTTACCAATGGCAACAGAAATCCGAGACGTCAGGCCTATCGCTCTGTTATCGATATTTGCGACTGAGCGATAATTGGGTCGGTATAGCTCAGTGGTTCCAATGCTGTTCAGGTACCCCTCCCCCTGTAGAGGGTCACACAGTGGCGGCTCCAGGATTTCCTGGTGGGGGATGAAATGAATTCATAGGAAGTTGGTGGGGTGGATGAAAAGAGAAGGAAAAAATCAATAAACTTTGCCGAAAAAGGCTGACAAAAGGGATTTTTTCGTTTGTCGTCCAGTTTTACTACGCTTTTACTGAAAAATAGGTTGCCACAGTAGAAAAAGGTCATCCGAAGTTTTCTCCCAGTTGTTTTAATTTAGAAAATAGGTTTCACAAGCGAAAAAAGCCTGGTAGGGGTGCATCCCCACTCATCCCCCACGCAGTGGCGACTGTGGCGGCTCCACAGGGAGGGGTCCGGGGCCGTGCCCCCTATTAAATGCCTGGCCCTCTGTGGCCCCCTGTTGGGACCCTATACTTAATGCTAAATACATAACAACAAATGGTTGTTCCCCCATGATTAGAAGTTGCCACCCCAACGTCCCCCCCCCACACTTGCCAAATCCTGGAGCTGCTGCCGCTGCCTCCACGTGGAACCGCCACTGCATGAGGTCTCGTATACACTATTTTCAGCAATTAAGCGGGCCACATCGTTATACAATTTCAAATACTATATAACTATTTTGGTTAACTAGTGCCCATCACTGCATCGTTATAAAATTTCAAAATACTATGGTCTAGCTATTGCCGCTAATGAGCTGGCAGAAAGCAACTATGATGATGATGATGATGATGATGATGATGATGATGATGATGATGATGATGATGATGATGATGATGATGATGGTGATGGTGATGGTGATGGTGATGATGATGATGATGATGATGATGGTGATGGTGATGATGATGATGATGATGATGATGATGGTGATGGTGATGATGATGATGATGATGATGATGATGATGATGATGATGATGATGATGATGATGATGATGATGATGATGATGGTACAATTGATGATTGTGATCCGGGTTCTCATTGTGAAAAATCGATTCGATTCACGGGGAATCTAAATGCATATAAAATTATAAAAGTTGTGTCAGATCATTATTATAAAAAGTCAGTCATTATATAAGATATTTGGGCCTCGTGGGCCACTCTCTGAGAACTGGCGGGCCACAAGTTCCCCGCGGGCCGTGGTTTTGGGGACCTCTGGTTAACAGGTCTGGTAAAGTTTATAGTGCCCCACTCAGAGATATTCAGCACCCTCCCCCCAACAACTCCCCAATCTGAGACCGACCCCCTCAATCCATGGATATTTTGACACCCCCAACACGCCCCCAACATCCCCTTTTTGGAGACTTGATAAGGTTTTTTGCTTGTCAAACTTTTTCAGCAGCGACCCCAAATTCCGACACCCCCAAATTTCCCGACACCCCAAAATTCACAATCCTAGAAATAACCCTGGCCCCACTGCCCTGCTATTGTCAACTCTGCGGCTTTGGCTCGGTGGTTCTCTCGGTTAGAGTGGTTTTCACGCAGGCTTATCTAGCCTCTTAAATCACTTAAAATCACATTATTATTATTATTATTATTATTATTATTATTATTATTATTATTATTATTATTATTATTATTATTATTATTATTATTATTATTATTATTATTATTATTATTATTATAGAGCGTCAGTTCTGAAACCGGGAGACGTTCATTACTCGGGCGGTCAGAAGTTTCGCCTCTCAGACAGTGACATGTCCGCCTGTACGGAGTGGAAATCAAAAAGGTCTGTGCAAGGTATCAAGGTATCGTGGAACGAAGGGTTTCCCAAGCATGTTGGAACCGAGACCCACTTAAGCGGTTTTGTAACGCGTCGCGACCCTACTCATAACATGTATTATTTTTTTTAATGCGTTAGGCCATCTGGCGAACGCTAATTGAAAAGAAACTTATGAGTTTTGAATAAATGGCAAAACAGAAGCTCTTGTTCAATTCGAATGTAAATATGGCAAATATATTGCGCGGAATTATTCATGTTTTTGTCAAATAATACAAAAGGAGAGAAATAGACAATGAAATTTCTCGAAAATTATATTTTTTAAATTTCCCAGGAACATACCTTTATTACGCGTCTTAAAAATTCTATGAGTAATGGAAAATCGTTTAACCGCTAGGTTTCCTATCGACTTCATAGAGATTCCCTATTGTTAATGGAGTTCTAGAGCAAAATGGTCCGAATACGCGTTCCTTGCATTATTGTGAAACAAGATTAAGTACTATAGGCCATCTGGCGAACTTCTGAGCGTTGAATAAATGACAAAACATGTCACATGAGCTCTAATTCAATTTGAATGAAAATATGCAAACATATTAAGCATAATTATTCATATTTTGCCAAATAAGGCAAAAGAAGAGAAATAGACGTTGAAATTTCTTGAAAATTATCTTTTTAAAATTCTGCCAGGAACATACCTTAGTTACGCGTATTAATAATCCTATGAGTATGGCAAAATCGCTTAACCGCTAGGTTCGCCGTCGACTTCCTACAAAGTCCCTATTGTTAGTGGAGTTTCAGAGCAAAATGGTCGGAATACGCTTCCTTGCGTTATTGCGAAATAAGATTAATTTTAAAAAGTACTATAGACCATGACTTCCTGAACATTTTGGAACACGTCAGCGGCTTTGTAACACGCCGCGACCCTGCAAACTTATTGCATAAAAGTTTCATAAAACACTAATCATTTTTATATAACCGTGTATGGAGGATGGCAGGCATGTAAATTTCTTAAAACCTAAGCCTACTTTCAACTTTCAAGGCCTATGACATTGTGGTGTGGGTTAGAAAATGATACCTTTGAATCTAATTTCGCGATATCCCGCAACTCAGAGGCGGAAGTGCGCCGTATTATAACAGAGTCACCTACGAAATCGTGCGCTCTTGACCCTATCCCGACCTTTCTTCTGAAGGAGGTAATTGATGGACTGTTGCCCTATGTTACGGCAATGATAAACGTGTCCCTAAAGGAAGGACAATTACCACAGTCGCAAAAGCATGCTATTGTTACTCCAATTTTGAAGAAATCAGGCCTGGATCGGGATGACCTAAAAAACTACAGGCCGGTTAGCAACCTGACCTTCATTTCGAAGGTCGTCGAGAGGGTTGTCATTGGGCGCGTCATAGAATTCATCGAGGGCGAGGGACTGATGCCAAGACTCCAGTCCGCCTATAGACGCCACCATAGCACCGAAACGGCGCTGCTAAAGGTGCTATCTGACATCCTTGGTGCTATAGACCGGAAACAGGTAACATTGCTTGGCCTCCTCGATCTCAGCGCAGCCTTCGACTGCGTGGATCACGAAATCCTTCTACGGCGCCTACAGTACAAATTTGGCATCACGGGGGCGGCGCTCGGCTGGCTATCATCATTTCTCACTGACCGCTCACAACAGGTGGCTTACCGTGGTCTTCTATCGGAAACCTTGCACCTCCCCTATGGAGTACCTCAGGGCTCAGTATGCGGACCTGTCCTGTTCCTTCTGTACGTGTCAGATGTGTTCAACATCATTGCTGCCTGTGGAATGTCTGGGCACGGATACGCTGATGACATCCAAATCTACAGCGGTGGGAATGCGAGTGGAGAGCAAACATTAATGGACCAGTTAAGTGACTGTATCACTAGAATCCGGGACTGGATGGCGGAGAACTGCCTAAAGCTGAATGAAGATAAGACACAAATTATCTGGCTGGGCACAAGACAACAGATTCAAAAGATCACAATAAATGCCTTACGCCGTCCTGACGCCACCATCGAATGTGCTACAGTGGTCAATAACCTCGGAGTGTTAATTGATGGTCAACTGACAATGGCCAACCACGTTGCATCAGTTTGCAGGAAGTCGTTCTTCCAGCTTCGCCAGCTGCGGGCAGTGAGGAACTCGCTGACCCCTGACGCAACTAGGATGCTGGCTCAAGCATTCATCAGCAGCAGACTCGACTACTGCAACAGCATCCTTTATGGCATCAGTGACCATCTGATACAGAAACTTCAACTCGTCCAGAATGCAGCTGCACGCTTGGTGTTCCAGAGAGGGAAGTTCGATCATATCACACCAGTACTACGGGAGCTCCACTGGCTCCCGGTCGGCCAACGCGTGACTTTTAAACTCGGGACCATCCTGTTCAAGGCCCAACACAGCTCTGCTCCGTCATATCTAACTGATATGTTCTGCTCGACGGCTAAGTTGCCTGGTCGGTCGCATCTGCGCTCCGCCTTGACCAGCACACTTGCAGTGCCTCGAACTCGGACAGGCTTTGGTGACCGCAACCTGGCCGTTGCTGGCCCGGTTGTTTGGAACAGTCTGCCAGCAACATTGCGTTCCTCTGACTCAACCATGACGCTGTTATCTTTTAGTAAACAACTGAAGACATTCTTGTTTGATTGATCTGGTTCGCAACTGACATGAGTGCATTTGCTGCTTTGCGATAATTTGCGCTATAGAAATGTTCGTAATAATAATAATAATAATAATAATAATAATAATAATAATAATAATAATAATAATAATAACTCATTAGACTGAGCCCTGCGACCCAACTTTTGGGTCGCGACCCACAGTTTGAGACACACTGTGCTATACAGTGGAACATCGTTATACGTTCTTAGAGAGTCAATAAAATTTAGCACGTTATATCCGAGAAACATTGGTATAACGTATAAAGTTATGCGTAACGTATGTAGGTTCGCTGTGATATGAAATGGTAGCGGCGATACACAGCGAAACTGTAGTAGCTGTCAACAAAGAAACAGGGACGTAGCGACGAGGTATATCGGTATATATAGTATACCCCTAAAAAATCAGTATGTGTATATTATACAGTATATACAACATATATGTACAAAATTATACATATATATAGCATATGTAATATATTATATCTCATATAATAATATCCATATAATATACAGTGGCGACTCTAGGATTTGGCAAGTGGGGGGACCGTTGGGGGGCAACTTCTAATCATGGGGGCCAACCATTTGTTGTTTAATGTATGTAGCATTAAGTATAGGGTCCCAACTGGGGGCCACCAAGGGCCAGGCAGTCAATAGGGGGCACGGGCCCTGCCCCGGTGGAGCTGCCACTGATAATATAATATATATATATATATATATATATTATTATATATTATAATATAATGTTAATGCTATATATTATAATATATCATAATATATAACATTATATATAATATTACATATAATACATAAAACAATATATACAGTTATACACCCCTCCAAATTTATACTCCCCCAAATCAAATTCCTGGCTACGCCCCTGTCAAGAAGGAGGGAACTATAATAAATGACTGACAAAGCAGCCGCACACAATTATCAAAACACGGTAATAAGAACACAACACAAGACAGGAAAGGATTGAGGATGAGAACAAGCGCCGGTGAAACGGATGATTTGTAGGAAATTATTAATTAATTATTAATTAGTTAATTATTTTTATGTTAAAGTGCTCTTCACTTTAGCTTTATACTATGCGTAGAGCGCTTAATAAGTTGTCAGAAATAATAATAAATAATAATAATATAATAATAATGATAATAATAGTGTAGTAGCAGTAGTAGCAGTAGTGGTAGTAGCAGTAGGTGGTAGCAGTAGCAGCAGCAGCAGCAGCAGCAGCAGCAGCAGCAGCAGCAGCAGCAGCAGCAGCAGCAGCAGCAGCAGCAGCAGCAGCAGCAGCAGCAGCAGCAGCAGCAGCAGCAGCAGCAGCAGCAGCAGCAGCAGCAGCAGCAGCAGCAGCAGCAGCAGCAGCAGCAGCAGCAGCAGCAGCAGCAGCAGCAGCAGCAGCAGCAGTGCAGCAGCAGCAGCAGCAGGTGGTGGTGCAGCAGCAGCAGCAGCAGCAGTGGCAGCAGCAGCAGCAGTGCAGCAGTGGCAGCAGTGCAGTGCAGTAGTAGCAGCAGCAGTAGCAGTGGCAGCAGTAGTAGTAGCAGTAGCAGTAGCAGTAGTAGTGAGCAGTAGTAGTAGTAGTAGTAGTAGTAGTAGTAGTAGTAGTAGTAGTAATTCTGACGGTCGGTCATTAAATTAAAGTTCTTGCGATTTCGACGCACAGAATAAATGCACATTTTGAGCGCTGAAGATATAAGCTTGACAACATTACATCGCATTCAGTGGACAGTGGCAGCTCTACATAGGGACCCGGGGAGCCCATACCAAGTGTTTAATCTAGACTCTGGACTCCGGGGCAAAAACTGACAAGGCCGGGGGGAAAGTCAGCTAGGGGTTGCTGTTAGTTGATGGTGTATGCCAAAATTTCTGGGGAATTTGAATTTTCGGGGGAAAGGGCAATTTTTCCCCGGAAACGGCCTAGATTGACCCCTGCCGTGTCCCTAGTGAATGTCTGCACTCAGTGGCCCCTGTTTGGACTTTGGACCCTATACTAACTACTAGATACCTATTAACAAATGGTTGGCCCCATGCTTAGAAGTTACCATCACAACGCCCCGCTCCCCCACTTGCCAAATCCTGGAGCCGCCACTGTTTGCATTTGACCCGGGTTCGATCCTAGAGAGCGGAGGAGATGGTTGATCTCGACCGTTTCCATGTCCACCGGCGCCTTACGGACGCTACTATGGTCCGCTTGGCGCTGATGGTCGGCGTACGCCGCGTTAAAAGCGCTATATGAATTGAGGAGGAGGAGGAGGAGGAGAAGGAGGAGGAGGAGGAGGAGGAGAGACCGGAAGTGCCAGCACTTACCAGCATGTTGTTCTTGTCTCTTCGGCTCGTCTGTGTTGTGCTGACGTGGATGAACTTTAGGGTGAAGACATGACGAAGCTGCAAAGACGTCGAAACAGAACACCGTTTTATTACTGAGTATACTTAGTATCTGTACTTAGAAGAACGCCACTTAATTAGAACGACAACAACACGGACCGAATACTCAGCGATACGTCGGACTCGAGACAATTCGGAACAGATGTGTCTGAGGTTGCGCTCCAAGTCTGAATGGACCTACATATCTAGGCCTACTTACTTTCCCTATTTGCTTATAGAGGGCGGTGGTAAGATCAGGGCGCGATTTGCGAGGGGGGAAGGGGGAATCTTCCCCCCACTGCCAAACTGCATCCCTCCTACTGCTACATCCCCCACCACTACATCCCCACTGCTACATTTCCCAACAACTACAGCCCCCCCCCCCCAGCTCGACATATTCCCCCCACTGCTCCAGGTCACAAATCGCACCCTGGGTAAGATGAGGAGCAGCGTTAAGCTGCGCAGCAAAACGTTCCTCTGGGACAAGTAATGGCAACCTAACCCATATTAATGGATTAAACCACCTATGTCGCCGATTGCCTAGACCGGTGATAATGTGTCGGAATCGAACGCTCGGATTCGAGTACGGGACCTACTTTTACCTTACCTATTTGCCAAATAAATAAAGAAATCAAAATTCTACTTCATACTTTGCAATATTACTGTATAGGCCTATTAGGCATTTATAGGTGTTATATATATATATATATATATATATATATATATATATATATATATATATATAACATGCCCTCGGTACTTAGTTCCCAAGGGACTTATTACAAAAAAATGTCCGGAGACAGAAAATATATACTTTTCAGCTCTCGTCTTGATCCGGACCAGAAGCAGAGAAAGTCCCTTGGAAAGCAATCGCATTAAGTCGTTGTAACGTCATGGAAATGCGTTGGAGCAAAAAACTTCTCTCCCTTGTGTCTCCGGAAAGAACGGAAAGGTGACGACCCAACTCTTTTATGAAAGTGAGTGCGTCGTGACTGATAGGACCAAGAGTCTCGAAGGCCAATGGCAAGAAGAAATAGTCGGCCGACTAGTCAGTGTACTTGGCGACTTTCCTGACTGATGCTGCTTCAGCAGCAGCTCCTGTAGAGAGAGACGTCAATGGCAGATGAGTGGCAGCGACTGTGTCTGCCACTGTGACGTCCCACACCAGGCAGCGGCCGGCTTGCCAAGGAATCATGGTCATGCCGTCCGGTCTCTTTCCATCGGATCTGAGAAGACCGGGCGGTTCCTTGGCCGATGGTATGCCAGCTCGTACCAGGGCCCGGTAGACTACGTCATTGACCATGGAATGTCGTGCAAGGCGACCTGGTCCGAGTTTGCAGGAGAGTCCATGGGACCCATTTTCCTGGACCTGCTCTCCACAGGGACAGAGATGCCGCTCACAGATAAAAGCGCCAAGACGGAGACCCACTGCAACTCTAGTTGTCTCATCATCTAAGCGCAGACCACAAGAGCTGATGGGCAACGCATGAAGCCAGTCGCTGGCGTGTTCCGCTGCCATTGCTCTTAGGCGGGCCTGATGGTATTGGCTAAGGTCGGAGCTAAGCAATATATATATATATATATATATATATATATATATATATATATATATATATATATATACTAGAAAGAAAGATGCTTCGCTTCGCTCGCTTCGCTCGCAGTGCAGGATAATACTAATCCAATACCTATACCTAATACCCAATCATTGAATTCATGCTGAACAACATTTCAATGATCGCCACCTAGCCAAGCTCTGCGCCACGTAATAATTAGGCCTATGTACGTTAAAATCAAGCAAATGTGGCCATTTGTGACGCTGTACACGTATTTTTTGTGTACGTTAAAATGTACGTTAAAATTGCGCAACTACCTCAGGCTGCGAACAATTGTTACCAATAGCAACGTCGTCGCACGCCCACCCCTCTGACGCTGCAATGACTCGACTAAACCGTGTTAAACTACGATTCTACGAACAATTGTTACCAATAGCAACGTCGTCTTCGAACATCGTCCACCGACGCATCGCGACGTAATGGCAGACGTAATGGCAGTCTGACGGTCTAAACCGTCTACCAATAGTCAACCAATCAGAACGCTTGAAGGTAACAGACATACAGAATAAGGATTTTAATATTTTATATATATATATATATATATATATATATATATATATATATATATATATAGAGGCCTATATATATAGAGGCCTATATATATAACCAGCATATTGTTCTCTGTCTTTGTCTCTCTATCTCTATCTCTCTCCCTTTATATTATATATATAAGTATATAAGTCTCTCTCTCTCTCTCTCTCTCTCTCTCTCTCTCTCTCTCTCTATATATATATATATATATATATATATATATATATATGCCATCTCCCCATATGAGAGAGAGAGAGAGAGACAAACAGACAGACAGACAGACAGAGACAAAGACAAAGACAGAGAGAAAGAGAGACCGAGACAGAGAGAGACAGACACACACACAGACAGACAGAGAGGCAGACAAACAGAGGCAGGCAGACATACAGAGAGGCAGACAGACAGAGAGGCCTGCGTAGCGACTATACTGCAGTATTACAAATTACGAAGAACAGTTTTTGCGTCGTTTATTGCGAATTGTTTCTGTTTTTAGTAGAATCAAAGAAGATAACAGCTGCTGCGGTCAAACAGAATTAAGTGGGAATAGATTGGAGGCTGCATGACTGACAGCTCCATCGGCGTCATCATTTTCATCGCGATCTTTGTACAAAAAAAACTTCCACAAGTAGTGATAGCAGTTACAGTACAGAGAACGAGAGAGAGAGAGAGAGAGAGAGAGAAGTGGCAAACTCTAAATGGAAATACAGTGGCGGTTCCAGGATGTCCTGGTGAGGGGATGAAATGAATTCATAGGAAATTATTGGAGGGATGAAAAGACAAGGGCAAAATCACTAAACTTTTCCGATAAAGGCCGACAAAAAAGAATTTTCCTAATTTTAATACACTTTTACAGAAAAATAGGCTGGCAAGCGAAAAAAGGTCATCCGAAGTTTTTCACCTTAGTTTTACTAGACTTTTACTCCAAAAAATAGATTTCACAAGCAAAAAAAGTCCGGTGGGGATGCATCCCCAGTTCCCCACTCATCTCCCCACGTGAAACCGCCACTGTTAGGGTTGCCAACCGTCCTTTATTTCAAAGGACAGTCCTTTAATTCACCTCTGAGTCCTTGTCCTTTATCGCTTTTATAAAGGACCATGGTTTGTCCTTTATTTCAATAATCAAGACGTGAAACCACACATTTCAATTGAAATTTCCTTTTTTCCCTTTCCCTTTTTTTGCTTGTCACCATCACCACATGCACTTCAGAAGGAGTTGACCCTTTTTCCCCGCACCGGGTGACACCAAGCTTTTTCCGCACCGGGTGTCCTTTATTGCAATTTGGCAAAGTTGGCAACCCTAGCCACTGTGGAAATATCAACTCACCATTAAGGCGATACAGGATCTGCACCGTGCAGTCTCCGCTAATGTTTAAATTACCAAACATATTGCTCTTCAATTTACTGACAGTCTTATTATCTGCAGTCGCATTTTGCCCTCTCTTCTGATCGGCTTTGCCTTCTACCAGCAAGAACATCAAATTTTGGTTTCACCGGTTAATTAAGCGGACGTAGTCAAATGTATATTCTACGTTCATCGCCAAATAAAGGTGTTTTCATGACGGAAAAGCAATTATAAGATGATTCAGTCAAAATCAGTGGCGGTCCCAGGATTTCTTGGTGGGGAGATGAAATGATTTCATAGGAGGCTGGTGGGGTGGAGATGAAAAGAGAATGGCGGAAAATCAATCAACTTTGCCGAAAAAGGCGGACAAAAGAAAAAATTTTCGCTAAATTTTATGACACTTTTACCGAAAAATAGGTTGACAAGCAAAAAAGTCATCCGCAGCTTTTCCCCGTAGTTTTACTAGACTTTTACCCCAAAAAAGGTTTCACAAGCGAAACAAAGTCCGGAAGTCCGGTGGGGGATGCATCCACACTCATCCCCCCACCACGTGAAATCGCCACTGGTCAAAATACACTCAAAATGCTTGGTCCTTTATACCGTTTAATACTCTTAATGTATCCCGCTTAATGCGCTCCTGATACTCTTTTAACTCCTTAACCGTGTATTTAACTGTAACTCAATGTAAAATGGACGGATATATCCGGGATTCCCAGTTAAGGGGTTAATAAGCCGTTCGCTTGACGAACTCTCAACTCGCATCGTCTTTTTCGTCTCACCACACATTGAATTAATGTTGCCCACTAAAAGGCTACGGGGTCGTTTTCAGTGGCGTAGCCAGCCTATGCAAAGTGGGGTTGTTAACTGGAGGCACTATGCAACTGAGCACTGAAGACGCGGCCGACCTCTCTCCCCCCACTACCCCTCCTTCAACCAAAAGTCAACGGATTTACATAAATTGTGTTGGTCATATTTTTGAAATGAAACAAACAACCCCGTGGCTACGCTACTGGTCGTATTTTCAGGGGTTGAGTCATTCCCCCCGCCCCTAGAAAGTCCCAAAATTTATGAAATTCGCGTATTCTGCAGAATTAGCAGAACATTCTGAAGTCATCGCTATCACCTCCTCGGAACTGTTCCTAAATCATTGAAAACTCATCTCTTCTTGACCTCATACTTTGCTTAATATGTGTATAAGTGCTAATATTTATGTTAATTAAAGTGCTCTTCTCTTTAGCTTTATGCTATGCGTATAGCGCTTAATAAGTTTTCAGAAATAATGATGATGATGATGATGATGATGATGATGATGATGATGATAATAATAATAATAATAATAATAATAATAATAATAATAATAATAATAATAATAATAATAATAATAATAATAATAATAATAATAATAAGCCGTTCATCCACTTCCTTTGGAGAGTTTGCGAGCAAACTAAAGACGCATTTATTTAATATCTCGTTTCCACGTTCTTTGTAATTAAAGCACCCTCGACTTTTTTCCTTGCTCTGTTACGGCGATATATAAAATTGTCAATAATAATAATAATAATAATAATAATAATAAATAATAATAATAATAATAATAATAATAATAATAATAATAATAATAATAATAATAATAATAATAATAATAATGACAATTCTAACGGTCGGTCATTAAATTAAAGTTCTTGCGATTTCGACGCACAGAATGAATGCACATTTTGCACCGAAACTCAATTTCAGAGATTTGACTTGTGAGCTTTCAACCTTCGAAGAAAACATAAGTTACATAACGAAGAACTGAAACACAATACAAGCGTTGTTTGACCATACGCTGACTTATTGCGTTCTCCCTTTCTGCAGATTAAAAGCATAAAGCTGAAATCGCTTTCACAGAGAGCAAGTAAGTAAATCTTGCGTGGATTCATATATCGCCCTCAGCGTAGTGCCAAAGTAGCTATCTATTCTTGGGTGTTTATTAAGAGATTAAGAGAGGCGTTGTGCTGCCATTTAGAAGTTAAGATAAAGCAGATGTGCAAAATATTTACGTGCTATACAAACACATTGACAATCCTCTAAGGATCATTCCTCCCTCAGTATATATATATACAGAGTTTATTTACACGTGCCGTACAACTAGGGTCCAGGTTGTACAGCCGAGATATTGGTTCGATGTACTTATGTCTTCTGAGTCAGGTTTTCGAACACCTGAGGATGGTGAAACACCTTTTGCAAAGTGGTTGGAGCGGTGCTTAAAGCATCCGATAAGTTGTTATGAGTTCGTTCGACAGCGAAAAACTGAGCCAGAGCCGGATACAGGAATTCCGAAATGAAGGGGGTTGTGTTCCACTCAGTGGCGGTTCCACCATGGTGATGATTGGGGATGCATTCCTCCCACCGGGGTTCCGGATGCCCTTTTTTGCTTGTCAACCTATTCCCCGGCGAATTTTAAAAAAATTAGTGAAAAATACTGCAAATTACCTTCTTTTTTGTTTGTCGAACTTTTTGCAAGTTTTTTTGCAAGGTTTATTAACATTTAATGGGCAAAAGACTAACAATGACCTTTTTCTCTCATTTCTTTTGTTTTTCTTCTTCACTTTGCATTCATCCACCAACTTCCTATATTTTTTTCATTCCCCCACCAAGAATTCCTGGAATTGCCACTGGTTCCACTCTCCATTCTGCCTTGCCCCTCATTCACCCCCCACCCCCACCCCCCCACCCCACCCCATTCCGCATGGATTGACGCATGCTGTTAAATTTATTTAAAGGAAAGAAAAAACCGACACTCGCTTGGTTATCCAAATGTGTCGAGAGCGGTTGCACTCTCTCTTTTTGGTGCCACTCCATCTTACCTTTCAGAGCTACTCCATCCTCTTAACTCTATCCCTGGTCAGCCATGTCTTCGGTCCATGACCAATGGTCTTCTCAGTGTGCCCCAAGCACAAACCTCCTTGTTCCTGAAGCGAGGTTTTGAATCAGTTGGCCCTATCCTTTGGAATGCTCTTGACGCCAGTATGCGTGGCTTAGCAATTCCTAAATCTATGGCCCTCTTTTTCAAACGACTTAAAACTTATCTCTTTATCAATATACAGTAATTTGCTGTGGGAGCGCTTCTGAGTGATTTTTCAGAAGAGGCGCTATACAAATATTTTTTAAATTACATTACATTACATCCACACCTTTATAAAACTTTCGATGTTTCGCCATGATGATAAATTAACTTTTTACTTGTATAAATTATACATATAAATAATTGCATCTCACTAATTCTCTTCCATGTAGTCGACATATAGGCCTCAGGGAGCCAGCCAATAGCATATGAGCCAATACGGGCCCCTAGAAGTATACAGTGCAACTAATTATACCGGTCGGCCTACTTCTTAAAATTAATCTTATTTCGCAATAACAAAAGGAAGGCGTATACCATTTTGCTCTTTAAACTCCTACTAAAAACAAGAGTGAGAGAACAGCGACTCCAGTAGGATGACGCATTAATTTTCAGAACGTCGGTTAAGCGATTTTGCCAGACTCATAGGATTTTTAAGACGCGTAACAAAGGTGTGTTCCTGGGAAAATGTTAAAAATATAATTTTCTAGAATTTTCAACATCTGTTTCTCTCCTTTTGCTTTATTTGGCAAAAGTATAAATAATTCTGCCTAATATATTTGCTATATTTTCATTCGAATTGAATCAGAGCTTTTGTTTTGTCATTTATTCAAGTCTCGGAAGATTCTTTTCAATTAACGTTCGCCAGATGGCATAACGCAATTTTTTTTTAAAAAATAATTACTTGTAACGCGTTTTGCATTTATTCAAGTTACAAAACCCGTTGGCAAACGCAATTTAGTCCGCTTGTAACGGGCACCAAAACCCGGAAGTATCTAGAATGTTTGGAAACCCTGCCTTAGACTGCTTAATAATACGCATTTATGATTTTGGTTTTCCCAAACATATGATATTATTTACAGGGGAATTATAGCCAAAATGTTGCATTGTACTAAAATGGGAGTGACTTGCTTGCTGTAGTTTGGCAGCTTGCAAGAAAATACCTGACACATGCATGTCCAGTATTGGCTCAATTTTTTCACTGGACAAACAGGCAAAATCTCGGACAGTCCGTTTAAAAACCGGACATCTGGCAACCGTAGACTCATTTTAAACCCAAAACCCAAAATCTATCACTGAACCATATTTTAAATTCTTTTAGCCCAAACTAACCTTAAGTTCCAAAATACTAACCCTATTTTCGAACCGCCTCGCTTTTAGATAGTAGCGACATTAAGGACACGAAACCCGCCTTTTGTGCTGTTTAGTCTATTTAGCTCAAATGGCCATAAAAACCCTAACCCTAACCTAATTTTAAACCCTAAACCCAAAATCTAACCTAAACTTTAATTTAGTTAGTTAGTTAGTTAATATGCCAACTTATATAGCGCTATAGTCACAGCAGGCCAAGATCAAGAGCGCTTTACAGATTGCACTTAAATGAGATGTTAAACAAGTGCGTCTTAAGTCTGGTAGCAAACATTTCAAGACTAGTCGCGTTAGTCACAATGTTAGTCAAAATTTAATCCTTTTAGTCCAAACTACAGTGATTATAAACATAAATTCCCAAAATCCCAAAATACCCTATTTTCTACCTGCCTCGCTAATAGATAGATTCGGGACACGAAAACAGAACTCCGCCAAAGCCGGTGGCAAGCCCTGATTGAGAAAGGAGTAGCAAAACACACACATACAAACACACATAGACGCCCATCGTCTTTGATACGGACGCGTCTATAAACAAACACAACACACACGCGAAAAAAGCATCCCCAGTTTTTAGTCCATTTAGATCAAACCAAAATGGTTTCCTTCACATTTCGGTTAAGAATATTCATTAGGTTCTGTATGAATATTCATTGTGGTTCGAGTGTAGATTTGTGATTGGCCACTGCCTTTTCTGAGATGTATTACTGAGAGAGTGCTTTCCCATTCGACAGTAATTATATTAACTATGTCAGCTGATAGTGATCTGACCAATCACCTTCGAGTTTGACCACCAACTTTTTAGGCCTTCCTCTGGGAGATCACAAGTGTATGCTTCTCTTCTTACAGACTTCCTCCATAAGTTTTTTTGGCCATTAAACTTTTGCAATAGAGTTGCCACAGTAGGGGAAGGTAGAGTAAGATGGACCCACGAGGTAATAAGGATCCTCAAATAACAGCGATCCTAATGGCGAAGTTAGCGGTTCCATCTTACCCCGCCTTCTCCTATTCAAATTATGCTAAATCAATTCGCACGCCCATAATAAGCAACGTTAAGCTGAATAACATGATTTTTAACACTTTGTTTGCGACGCAGAAGTGTGTTATGAAAGTTTGGTTTTCCATAGAAAAATATATTTATACGCGCACAAGATTATATATTATGCAGACATACGGTAGAGGAGCAATGGAACACCGAACATCTCATAATGCATTCACAGCACGTAAAGCAATTGAACATCTCCGATTCGAGGATAGTAAATCGGAAACGATTTGCATTCTGGGAATGCTAATCTCCAATCGTCGGCTGAAGAGAGATTTCGCTGAGACGGGGAGAGAGGGAGGGAGGGGATGGGGTGTACATCCCTTTTGTCCGAGAAAAACTCGCGAACGGTACGGTTAAAGTCATCCATATCGATCCGAGAGAGGAAGACCGGGAGCCTTGTCCCGTGTCGGCGATCCATATCCGATCTGGATCCGATTTCAATCGACGGAACATCCGGTCTGGCGCTTCGGACCTTTCTCGCCCGAAGAAAAGGAAGTTCCGGTGCGCATGCGCAGTCGGCGTCACAGTGGCGCCACCTAGCTGCTTTCCGTCTCCGCTCGGATTCGGATTCTAAGATGGCGGACTTCAAGGTCCAAACGAGGGTCGAAATCCATTAAAAATGGCGGAAACAGAAAGTAAGTATGTAAGACGCAGAGTGGATTACAACGATAACCACTAACAGAGGCAGGCATTGGGATAATTTGAAAGAATTAAGATGGTCAGAACAATCGGATTAAAATATAAGGATCAATCATTTCATGCAATGACTAACTTTTCCAATGATTTATTTCACACTTTGACTGACCGCTCTATTCGCTAATATAATCATATATGACTGCGATTTCCGCGTCTCAGGCTGTGTTAATGCATGAAATGAAGACCCTATTGGTAATTACGCACAATGACTGAAACTTTTAGTCATTTCGTGTAATGACTAATTACACAATTTAACTGTAACATATATCTATATATGCGTCTTCTTATAACACAGACGCTATCGGGTAATCGTTTCATTTGAAAGGAGCTAGAACAATTCAGTGCCAGAGTACAATTCAGGGGCGTAGCGACGGGGGTATATCGGTATATATATACCCTCACATAATCAATCTACCTTAAAGTTTTTTATGCGATTTGCATGTGGTTATATGTGGTTTATATATGGTTTATGTGGTTTATAGTTAAGATTTATACCCACCCAAATCAAATTCCTGGCTACGCCCCTGGTACAATTAGGTCACTGGGATCGAGGGACATATATCACCCAAATTTAATCAAGATATTTTAGCAAATCTGCGCAGTTAACTTGAAAAAGTAAGTAAGACGAAATCTCTATAGCGCTGCCCGACAGCTTGGCGCAGTGCACCAGCTTATTCACGAACGCCGTGTTAAGTCAGACATGCTCAGTATAAGCAAATAGGGCATACACGGGCACAGAAGCTATTTGGTTTCGTGTATATCCTCTGTATCTCTCCGATATTAGGCCTCCAATGGGAGGCTTCAAAGACCGCCGACTTAGAATACAGTATACAGTACGTCGACCGACGTTTCTGCTTAAGATAACAAACGTGCTAACAACAGTTCGTGACCTCTTCAAACTTTGCATTACTTTGATATGCCAGATGTTAAATCGTTTCTCGGTGTCGGGAGAAATAACTACGGAAATAAAAACTGCTTCAATAATAGTAGTTCCTCCACTCTCAGAAGGTTCCGTCTTTTCCCAGATTGCCTCGTAAGCAGCGGCGTAGCCAGGAATTTGATTTGGTGGGTTAAAAATCTGGTATAAATTGGGAGGGGAGGTATAAATCCTAACTAGTCATTGCTATTTCAACAACCACATAGAAAACTTTAAGGTAGACTGATTCTTGGGAGGGCATGTACTGTATATTGATATACCCCTCCCCGTAAGGTGAAGGAGGGGGAAGAGAAATTCCTGACCATTCATTACTGACTTTGTCCACTCTATGCAAGCAAAGAAGGAGTTTCATAATGTCATTAACCTATGTAACTAACTTCTTAGCATGATGAAACAGATAACAAAATTCTTTACCCCTCCCCGTTGATCTGGTTCTTTCCCTCCTCCCACTGGCCTGCATAAGACAAAGGCGGATCTAAGATTAAAGGTAGGGGTAGGGTTGCGCAGTGGCGGCTCCAGGATGTGGCAAGTTGGGGGCCGTTGGGGTGGCAACTTATAATCATGGGGGCCAACCATTTGTTGTTTAATGTATGTAGCATTAAGTATAGGGTCCCAACAGGGGGGCCTCTAGAGGGCAGGCACTCAATAGGGGCACGGGCCCCCCTGTCCCTCCCCACGGTGGAGCCGCCACTGAGCGGTTGCGTCGTGGGAGAACTGAAGGATCAGCGCCTTGAAATTTTGTGACTGAAACTAAGTTCGCCACAAGTCAAACACACAAATGCATTGCAATGTTTGCGGAAAACTCACTGGGTGATACAATTTAAACTGGATAAAATAATTAGCCACTGAAAATCTTAACAGACTGTCTAAATAAATTGTATGTCTTACTCTGTTGTGCTTTGATAGCATATCGGTTATGTCTTCGTTTGTTTTATTTACAGTCAGGGCCGGATTAAGGTCCGAGTGGGCCGGGGCTGAGAAAAAAAGGCCGTCGCCTATACTGAAAATCTCTGACAAGCAAAAAAAGGTTTATCTCCCTTCCAAATCGTCCTGACAAGCCAAAAAAAGGTTATCTCGAAAATCGGTGGGCCTATTTTCATGATGGGCCGGGGAGCTACAGCCCCCTCAGCCCCCGCCTTCATATTTTCCCAATTCCCATAGTTTTACTGCACTTTTACCGAAAAATAGGTTGACAAGCAAAAAAGGCCATCCGCAGCTTTTTCGCCGTAATTTTTACTAGACTTTTACCCAAAAATAGGTTTCACAAGCAAAAAACCCCGGTGGGGGATGCATCCTCACTCATCTCCAACGTGAAACCGCCACTGCCAGTTACTAATTTAGCGACCACCAAAAGCACTGGCCCATATTCTTGTGAACGTGTCTTAGCACGAGCCTGATCTTCGCTAGGTGGCGCCGCTGAACCTTGGAATTTGACATAAAAGCTTAAATACCTGCATTCAGGATGCAATGCTGCAGAATTATGCTAAATTTTATGCACTTTGACCCACGAGTTTTGAAAATATTTACAATGAAACAAGGTGGTCCCAGATTTATAAGCCCACACCCTATATATATATATATATATATATATATATATATATATATATATATATATATATATATATATATATATATATATAATTATATATATATATACTGTATATAGGGGTATCCAGTGATTACCAACAAAGTCCGGCTGCTCCGCCCGCTGGTGGGCAGAAACCATAGAAACCATTGTCGTCTATTAATAGGCGCCAATGGCAGAAGCAGATTTCTTGCTGGTGGGCATAGATCAGTGACCATAGAGATTGTTCTGGATACTCATATATATATATACCGATGTTGTAAAACGTTGTTTATAATTGCGCTATAAATGCCTTAATGACTATGCTTCTAACTTTGAAGCGACCATTGGCTGATGTTAACGGCACAATAATAATTACAGTACTTTGGCGCTAAAGAGGTTTTATGATTGTATTGTTGCATCGTATTGTTCCAGACACTGATCACGGTGAGTGAGACCATGTCGTCAATCCCAGTGACATCATTGAAAGTGCCTGCCGTAGACATTGAAGTGAGAGATGAGGGGAGGAAAGGAGGATGGGGCAGTGTTTTATGCAGCCCTGTTAGGAGGGGAGATCAGAAATGTCCATTGGTTGGGTTAACCCATGGGTTGGGTAGGGTTGGATTGGGTTGGGTCAGACTTTTCCATAATAACGGTGGGTTGGGTTGGGTCAGAAAATAAGTCATGGTTTTACTGTATTACGATAGGTTGGGTTAAATAACACTATTACCGGCATGGGTTGGGTTGGGTTGGAGATTTTGTGGATTGGGTTAAGGATTGGGTTCTAAAAAATGGACCCATGGACAACTCTAGGAAGATCCCCCCCCAAAAAGCCCCAAAATCCCCGAAAAAAATCTCAGCATTAAATTTTTTCCATCAAACTGTGCCTCTTCCCCTCCAGCCAAGTCAATTCCCCCTCAAGGCCTGGAGTCTGGATAAAACACTGGGATGGGGGAGGAGGGCGTGTGTAGAAAGGCAGCGAGTGTTAGGCTATAGGGGCCTACCTGGATTACTTCTCCGTAGCGAACGCGCTTTCCGTTCTGTCTTCGCTGTTCGGCGACGTTGTCCTCGTTCTCGGCGTCGGCCGCCAACTGAAACACGTCACACGTGACGTCATTAAAATATATCAGACGACACCGTGTACCTCATCATCATCATCATGACGTCACTCGATCGAAATGGCAACCCTAGTAGTAGTAGTGTAGAAGTGGTAGTGGTATTAGTAGTGGTGGTGGTGGTGGTGGTGGTGGTGGTGGTGGTGGTGGTGGTGGTGGAGTGGTAGTGGTGGTGGTGGTGGTGGTGGTGGTGGTGGTGGTGGTGGTGGTAGCAGTGGTGGTGGTGGTGGTGGTGGTGGAGTGGTGGTGGTGGTGGTGGTGGTGGTGGTGGCAGTGGTGGTGGTGGTGGTGGTGGTGGTGGTGGTGGTGGTGGTGGTGGTGGTGGTGGTGGAGTGGTGGTGGTGGTGGTGGTGGTGGCAGTGGTGGTGGTGGTGGTGGTGGTGGTGGTGGTGGTGGTGGTGGTGGTGGAGTGGTGGTGGTGGTGGTGGTGGTGGTGGTGGTGGTGGTGGTGCAGGTGGTGGTGCAGGTGGTGGTGGTGGTGGTGGTAGTGGTGGTAGTGGTAGTAGTGGTAGTGTAGTAGTAGTGGTGGTGGTAGTGGTGGTAGTGGTGGAGTAGTAGTAGTAGTAGTAGTAGTAGTAGTAGTAGTAGTAGTAGTAGTAGTAGTATTAGTAGTAATAGTACTTCGGGTAGTAGTGGTGGTGGTGGTGGTGGTAGCAGAAGTAATAGTAGTTGTAGCTGTTATATAAATTCTTGTACGATTCTCCTGGAGCACTGTATTATTGTCTACTTTGGCCATAATCAGTGGGAGAGGGGAGGGGACAGGGGGGGGGGGATTAGGCATTGATCCTGTCTTACCTTCGCCTGAGCGGTGATTGACTTGCATTCGGCAGACGAAGGAGCCTCGTTGTCGTCTGCGTTCGTCGGCAGCAGACGGCGATACTTTTTGTTCAGTTTGTAGCGATTCTGGATGCACACTTGGAACTGGACGGCTAGTACACAGTGGACCAGAAAAAACAACAACGCCCGTCCGTTTCTGAGCGGACTCAACGTTACACGAAAGGCGAACAGACGCTGGACACAGGGGGCGAAACGACGACTGCATGCCTTGTCTTCTTCCGGTTCGTTAGCGATGATCGTGTCTTTGGACGAATTCCAACGATCGCTCTGCTTTGATTAGAGCTTCCGAAACGGGCATCGCTTTTTCGCGAGGTCAGGGTTTAATCTAGGCCATTTCCGGGGGAAAATTGCCATTTCCCCCCGGAAAGTTCAAATTCCCACTCGGAAATTTTGGCATATTACATCAACTAACAGCAGCCCCCTAGCTGACTTCCCCCGGCCTGGTCAGTTTCCGCCACGGAGTCCAGAGCAGGGGCGTAGCGACGGGGGGTATATCGGTATATATACCCCCCCCCAAAAAAAAAATCAGTCTACCTTAAAGTTTTTATGTGATTTATATGTGGTTACTGGTTATATGTGGTTATATGTAGTTTATATGCCATATATAGTTTATAGTTAAGGTTTATACACCCCCAATATTTATACCCTCCCAAATCAAATTCCTGGCTACGCCCCTGGTCCAGAGTCTAGATTAAACTCTGAGCTAGGCCGTTTACCGAAAAGACTTCAATACTTTAATCTATGGACACTTGGACAGACGGAGTTACCCCCGCCCCCCGGGGGCCGTTTCGCCCCCTGTCCATTTTCAGCAAATGAATCGCTGGGAATAAAAGGCAAATTACCGATATCTATTCAATCATTTCCAATAATTTGCATTGAAGTTAGGCTCTGGTCAACGAATGATATTTTAGGTCACCTCGTAAAAAACACCGTTCTTTTGCGTCCAGTGTTATAATGGAGTTAATGTCCTGTTGTTCAAATAACAGTGTAAACCTGTGGCAATTAAATTGCGGACACCATCTGTGACCATCATCCTACTTAATCACAAGACAGTTTTCTTGGTTCATTGTTTTCTAAATATAGCATTCCCTGGATATGATCTTTGGTAGCTCATCAAGTTAGGTAGAACGAATAAGCGCTCAAATCAATCAATCAATCAACAAGCCAAACAACCAGCCAATCAGTCAATCAGTCAATCAGTTAATCAATCAATCACTCACTCACTCACTCAATCAATCAATCAGTCAATCAATCAGTCAATCAATCAATCAATCAGTCAATCAATCAATCAATCAATCAATCAGTTAGTCAGTTAGTCAATCAATCAATCAATCAATCAATCAATCAATCAATCAATCAATCAATCAATCAATCAATCAATCAATCAATCAATCAATCAATCAGTCAGTCAGTCAGTCAATCAATCAATCAGTCAGTCAGTCAGTCACTAAGTCCATAAGTCAATTAGCAATTAGTCTTCCAGACAGTCAGTCAATAAACCAATCAATTAGTCAATCAGTTAGTCAATCAGTCAATCATTTACTTAGCTGTTCCATTATTGAAAAGTGGCAGGTCGTTGGCCTGTGATCCTGGGATAAAGAAAGACGACGACCGAATATATATATATATATATATATATATATATATATATATATATATATATATATATATATATCGACTATCAGAAACATTTTTTACTCATTGTGCACTGCGCTGGAAGTGAAGTCAATGACTCTATTGAGTCGATGTTCCATTTCCCCAAAAAACTGCGTGCATTCGAAGCAATCCAAACATTTGCACTGGGTAATTTATATAGCGCGCATTTTTCAAAATCAACTCATTGGCACTGCTATTTCTAGATAGCATTCGCTGTCAAATCGACAAAATATCAGAAATGTTTTTCTCCGGGGGCGGGAGGTGGGGGCGGGGCGAGTGAGACTGCAGTCGATTTTACGCACGTCCGGTTACGTAACGACTTCCGGTCCACGCGTGACGCTCGCGTGACGCTAACGTGACGCAGGTGAATGACGCCAACCTTGTGGGTTCGGTATGTTGTGCGGCTTTTCACGGTCCTGCCACTGGTACACGAACAGTCCATTGTGCTCGGAGCTGCAAAACACACACACACGCACACACACACACGACCAGTTATCGTTAGAGATTGTTGGACGGCAATGGGTCTTCGTGGGCAGGGATATTTTTACACCACCCTAACACCCCCAACACCCCAACATTTGAGACCGACACCCCCAACACCCCTCAATTTCAGCTATGGGATGGCCTTTTTTTGCTCGTCAGACTTTTTTGGCAGGGGACACCAGAATTTACCGACACCCCCGCACCCAATTGACAATCCTAAAAAAGAACCCTGATCGTGGGTCAAATTGGTCGTCGGCACCTGATGGGTCGCATGGGTCAATGGGTCAAGACCCATTGACCCACCTATGACCTGTCAAATTTTACAAACTGTGTGTGTGCGCTGTCTTTAAGCGTAACTTGTGAAATTTTAGATTTACTTTCATTGACAAATTGGTATCTGCAACAGCAGCGCCGCCGAGAGAGGGGACGGGGTGGGGGCAAATGCACAGGGGCCCGGCGATCTGCAGGGGGCCCGGGCGGGTTAGGGTTAGACGCTGACAAACAATATAAAAGGGACATCACCGCTTTTTCTTACTTGATTTACTCCTACAAAGTCGTAAAAAAGCATGAGAAGCAAAATAAAGGTCATTGCCATTTTTCGAAACTCACTAGGGGGCCGACGACCGACTACTCTACACCACAAAGGCCCGGAATTTCTCTCGGCGGCCCTGATCTGTAACGCAGATCCTGTATCTACTCCTTGGTAATGACGCGTTCATTATTAGTTCGTACGTGACACGGGGGGGGGGGGACTTTGAAACGATAATTAACAAATATATTTAATTGCCATGATCCATTCCATGGATCACGTGAGCCATTTTGAACGACCTATTGCAATCTCTGTCCCAAACAGGGGCGTAGCGACGGGGTAAGGCTATCGGTATAAATACCCCCAAAAAAAAAAAAAACAGGCTACCTTAAAGTTTTAATGTGTTTTAAGATTTTCAAAGCTTTTAAAGATTTTTACCCCAAATCACATTATACCCCCCAATTAAATTCATGGCTACGCCCCTGGTCTCAATGTTTTAGGCCTTCAAAAACAAAAACCCTTGGAATGAGTTTGTAATCGGGGTTTTCTTACGTTCTATTGCATTACATTGGTTACATTGCGCGTTTTCTTTATTGACCCCTTTACCATTGTATTTGTTTATAGCCAAATTTTCGAGAGATCAAAATTGTTCCTTATCACCTTCCAGTTGCATAGAAGCTATCATTTGTAGGCCTACTAATGCCAGTGTTTTATCGAGGTCTGTTTGAGGAGAGATTTTCCCCCTGAAAAATCAACCACAAAAATCCCAGCACTAACAATTGTTTTGCATTGGACTGTGTCTCTTCCCCTCCAGCCAAGTCGATTCCCCCTCCACTCCCCCCATTCCCCAAAGGTCTGGAGTCTGGATAAAACACTGACTAACGCAATGAATAGCCGTGCTGTATAAAGTAGAGCACGCAACTATGTTATGCATCCAAAGAGTATGCGATTCTCATTAGTATAACATTTTTATCTGTCAGCCATAGGCTACTTATAGCTCAGAGTGGTTGAGCCGAATACTGGAGATTGAGAAATTCAATCTGTTTCGTTATCTGCTGTAATTAGCAACTCAGTGGTAACCTTAACCAAATGAAGTCCAGATTGTAAACACTTTCCCGGGATTATCTTCATCCGTCGTCTGCCTAACCTTTTTCTAGCGCTGATTTTTTTCTCGCATCGATTTAGAGCGCTTGATAACTCTGTGTATTGAAACAGACGCTATAAAAGTGCTTTACTACTACTACTACTACTACTACTACTACTGCTACTACTACTACTACTACTACTGCTGCTGCTGCTGCTACTACTACTGCTACTACTGCTGCTACTGCTACTGCTACTGCTGCTACTGCTACTGCTGCTGCTACTGCTGCAACTGCAACTGCTGCTGCTACTACTGCTGCTGCTGCTGCTGCTGGGCCCTACAACAACAACTACACTACTGCTGCTGCTGCTACTGCTACTACTACTACTACTACTACTACTACTACTACTAGGCCCTACAACAACAACAACAACAACTACTACTACTACTACTACTGCTGCTGCTGCTGCTGCTACTATTTAAACGTATTAAAGGAAATAATTATTTCTAAATGTGGAGGAAGCTGTCCGAAGAGAGAGAAGATGAAGACATTGATTGTTTGGACTTTGCTGAATATTGCATCAAATATTCATCATTCAGGACAGTGGAGCCAGGACTGTGGTCTCGGGTTGTTCGGCCTACATGTATATGCTGCTTGGGTTCTACATTGTACAAGATTCGTCTCTGATGCGCTCGTGTAACCTCTTCCCCACCCACCCACTCACCCACCCACAGTGTTTAATCTAGGCCGTTTCCGGGGGCAAAATTGCCCTCTTCCCCCCCCTCGGAAATTTCAAATCCTTCCCGGAAATTTTAGAATACTACATGGACTAACAGCGGCCCTTAGCAGAATTCCCCCGGTTTTGTCAGTTCCCACCCTTGGCTTTTTCAGTTCCCCCCGGAGTCCAGGAGTCTAGATTAAACACTGCCCACCCACCCCTTCCTCCAGAATTTGACCTTTTAGAGTTAAAAAACCCGATGACAGGAGACTATTAAAGCGAGTGCCATTTCGTAATAGATTTTGTCTGGAACAACGCTGCCGACGAATATTATGAAACCAACATAATGAAGAAACTGACAAATAAAGATGATGACGAAGTCGTTATACTGATGTTGTTGTCGATAATGACTACGACGACTACAATGGTGATAATGATGGTGACTGTCTGACACTTACAAAGGCTTACAGAGACACTTATGCGCCGAAATATTGCAGAACGTAGGCCTACCATGTCTATAAAAGACCGTATCTTGACCATAGCAGGCCGCACCATGTCTATAACAGGCCGTACCTTGTCTATAACCGATCGTACCTTGTAGGGGAGGTATATAATATGTATATATACTCCCTAAATCAGTACATATAATACAGTACATATAACATACAGTGCATAAATACACATATATAACATATATAATATATATAATATAATTATGATATATAACATATATACTATATATATATATATATATATATATATATATATATTACATAATATATATAACAATATATACTCCAAATTTATACACCTCCAATCAAATTCCTGGCTACGCCTCTGGTACCTTGTCTACGGAGGCCGTACCGCGTGCATAGCAGGCCGTACCGTGTCAACAGAAGGCCGTACCGTGTCTACAGAAGGCCGTACCGTGTCTACAGAAGGCCGTACCTCGTCTGCCAATTGTAGATGTATCCTTCTGTTTCCTCGCAGAAGAGACTGATGACGTCACCGACGCAAAGGAATTCGCTCATCTCCGACGACGAACTCCGCACGACGAAGGAGAGGAAGAGAAAGAGGAAGAGGAAGAGGAAGAGGAAGAGGAAGAGGAAGAGGAAGAGGAAGAGGAAGAGGAAGAGGAAGAGGAAGAGGAGGAGGAGGAGGAGAAGGAGGAGGAGGAGATGGATGACTCGATCAGCATAGAAGTTGATTGCTCGGTTGATTGTTCATTTGATTGACGATCCGATTGGTGGCTGGCTGCGTCTGTTTCTGCTGGAAAAGCATTAAAACATCAAAGACCAGGTAAGAAGAACGATTCAATCGCCCGAATAAAAGTCGTTAGAGGAACACTTTGCATGATTTGGCGCCCGATATAATCGTAGTCCGTCTCATTGTCCCTCTGTGTCCGTCTGTCTATGCTTCTCTCTCTCTCTCTCTCTCTCTCTCTCTCTCTCTCTCTGCATGTCTCTTTCTTTCTCTCTCTCTTTCCGTGTCTCTATGTTCCTTTCCCTTCCTCCGTCTCTGTCTGTGAATATCTCTTTCTCCGTGCCTCTGCAGTGTTTTATCCGGACTCCAGACCTTGGTGGGGGGGAATTGACTTGGCTGGAAGGGGGTAAGCGGCACAGTTCAATGCAAAACACATTTTTAGTGGTGCGATTTTTTTGGGGGGAGGGGGGATTTTGAGTTTTTCTGGGGGGGATCTCCCCTCCTAACAGGCTTGTATAAAACACTGGTGCCTCTGTTTCTGCGTTTGTCTCTCTCTTTGTGTTTCTGAAAAGTTAAATGTCGTCAAATGACACCGTAATATCTCTCTGGCGTCGTCTATATAGAACCAAACTGAAACCCAATAACTGAGTCAATGTCTCCATTTGCTTTCAATGCAGTGAACGCGAATTTAACGCTGAAATAGGCGATGTACTTATTGAAGCCCAAAATAATAGGCCTAGCTGACGACTTTTTTTGCTTGTCAGGATTTTCCGAAGTTTTGAACCATGTGGATGGGAACCATTAGCCCCCCCCTCCTTCGGGGAAAGAAACTCCTGGCTACGCCACTGATGCGCGGTGATATTATCTCGTTATCATAGGCGGCCTAAGAATAAGCAGCTACTGTTGTGCTGCTTTCCAAGGCGCTATAGAAATCCACGAGATTTTACTTTACTTACTTTACTTACTTATTTTACTTACTTTACAATCATGATGTAAAGTAATCATTTCAATTCAATTGGGGTTATAGTTGATGGGGTTTCTGTCGAAACTGCGATGCAGGTTGTAACTGGATTCAAAAGTAAGATACATGTACAGCTGAGTGAAATTTTCGAATATCTAGCTTATAACTTCCGATTGTTTTG
>CM030865.1:9712512-9725012 GCA_018105865.1 Metaphire vulgaris | reverse complement strand
GAGAATTGGCGCTAGATAATTCAACCTCCCACTCCTCACCCCACCCCACCCTTCAGCCCACCCTACCCTCTATCCCGGGGTCCTTGATTAGCGCTTCGAATCAAAGCGCTCTTCCGCGCTGCAAATAGGCGGCGATTTCGCCCGCTCTCTCTGTCTCTCTGTCTCTCTGTCTCTCTCTCTGTCTCTCTCTCTGTCTCTCTGTCTCTCTGTCTCTCTCTCTCTCTCTCTCTCTCTCTGTCTCTCTCTGTCTCTCTCTGTCTCTGTCTCTCTGTCTCTCGCTCGCTCTCGCTCTCTCTCGCTCTCTCTCGCTCTCTCTCTGTCTGTCTTTCTCCCTGTCTCTCTCTCCCTGTCTCTCTCTCCTCTTTCTTAGGATTTGGACATGATGTAGCGGTCGCATAACAAAGTATAGGACTTCTATAGCGCTAATTTGCTAACGAACTTACTTTGACCTTGTGACCTATACATCGTATGTGTTTTTAAGATTTTCAAAGTTTTTACAGATTTATACCCCTCCAAATCACATTATAATCTCCCCCGAATCAAATTCCTGACTACGCCCCTTTCCGTTAACAAGACAACGAATATCCGAAAAACCTGCTAAAAATTATACGAGCGAGGTGATTAGATGTTTCGGAGTTGGAGGACCTCGAAGATGACTGAAATCGCTCCCGTGGGATTATAAGACAGATTGACACACACAAACAGCTGGTAATTTTTCGCCATCTGGAGGTGAGTGGGGCGGGGGTGGTGGGATGAAAACACCCCCGCCCGTTGCTTCAGCCGTGCCTCCCGAGACCCTGTGTATACGGAGTCGATCTCTGAATCGTCCATTAGTTTGCGTCAGAGAAAACAGTAATTTTGATTCTGTTTACAGAAGAAACACCCGCGTTAAGAGAATGCGTCAATGACTTAATGACAGACGCTCGTTCATATTCATATTCTATTGCTTACTCATCGTCCGAGGATTCGACAGAAAAAGTCAAATGTTTCAAAAATGAGGAGAGAGGGGAGAGGGGGAGGGCGAATTAGGCGGATCTCTATAGGCAGCCGTTCAGTGGTTAGAGAACTGGATCTCCTGTCACGAGGTCCAGGTTTCAAATCTCCGATGCGACGTAAACGCTTCCGTCAATCAATCAATGAATCAATCAGAGATGTAGTACTTGGTACTTGTACTTGTACTCGAGTTGTACTCGAGTACAAATTTTTAGTACTTGTACTTGTACTTGTACTCGGAGGCCAGGTACTTGTACTTGTACTTGTACTCGGAGTTTTTGGAATGCAAGTACTTGTACTTGTATTTGTACTCGGAGGCCAGGTACTTGTACTTGTACTTGAAGCATTGTGTACTTGCTACATCTCTGGCTACACGTACTTCAATGGTACTAGTAATGCTGTTCCTTTAGGCTAATGACAAGCACATCCTCACAGATGGCCAAGTACCTGGAACTCAACGAAATTTATGATGAAGCCACTGATACCATCGTATTTTGGAACAGTGAAGTTAATAGAAAGGAGTTCAACAGGCCGTATAGTGTAAAATGCAGCCATTAGAGACCTTAGTGTGCCTGCTTCTGGCGCACCAATTAAACGTATTTAGCCAAGCTGGCTTGATCGCGAGACCGCATAGGGTTAATATGACCGATGCAAGACTATCATCTCTATTTTTTAAGTGCAACTGTGATGATATTTAGATGCTAATAGTGTCAATTTTATTCGTGGCCGGACAAACTGTCCGAGGACAAAATGTCACGGACAAAATGTCACGGACAAAATGTCATGGGGACAAAATGTCAGCGAAAAAATGTCAATGTCAAAAATGTTGTACTAGTACTTGGAGGCCAGGTACTTGTACTTGTACTTGTACTCGGAGGCCAGGTACTTGTACTTGTTCTCGTACTCGGAGGCCAGGTACTTGTACTTGTACTTGTACTCGGAGGCCAGGTACTTGTACTTGTACTTGTACTCGGAGTTTTTGGAATGCAAGTACTTGTACTTGTACTTGTACTCGGAGGCCAGGTACTTGTACTTGTACTTGTACTTGAAGCATTGTGTACTTGCTACATCTCTGGAATCAATGAATCAATCAATCAATCAATCAATCAATCAGTCAGTCAGTCAATCAATCAGTCAGTCAATCAATCAGTCAGTCAATTCGTCAGTCAGTCAATCCAGTGGCGTAGCCAAGAGGGGGCTTGGGGTGGGGGTTACACCCCCGTTGGCTACCCAGCCGAAATTTTTTTCATTGTGTTTTACACATTTGTTATTTTCGGACGCGGTTTTTGGGGTTAAACTCCCCCTTGGCTGTCCGACCCAAAATTTTCTAGCAAGCCAAGCGCACTTACGAAAGGTGACGAACTATTATTTTGCCTTTTTGTTTGTCAGCGAACGTAAAAGCAAGATGATGAAGATAACATTTTTTGCTGTCGATATTTTTCGAAGTTGGAAATCATAACACCCCCTTCCGGAAATCATGGCTACGCCACTGAGTCAATTCGTCAATCAATCAACTTCTATAGCGCCACCGCGTTGTTGCAGCCAATGAGTAAGTACATGGGGTGCTTGGTCGGTCGAAGAAAAGACTGGTAATCGCCTTAATTTATAATCAGCCGATATCGGGAAAATTGAAGTCGCTAATCCTTCGGTTCCACCTGCTGACGTTAACTAGATAAGCGAATTTTATCCCTCTGAGGCGAATTCTTAGCAAAATGTGACGAAACACACCTCAGAAAAGAGCAACTGGTCGTCTATTTTTGAAAATTAGTTTAAATTACACTATCTCCAAAATACCAAACCGTCGATAAATTTATAGCAATAATTTCTGCTTCCAACCGACTTTCTATAACAGGGGTGCACAACCACTGGCCCGCGGGCCAAATCCGGCCCGCCGAAGGGTTTTTTCTGGCCCGCGGGACAATTTCGAGCAACACAGAAAACCGGCCCGCCAAAGGGTTCTGTCCGGCCCGCGGTACAATTTCGAATAACAGAAAACTGGCCCGAGAACAGTAATTTTGGTATATAAATTAGGTATCTGCTGACTGACCTATTCATATATGTTGGGCTACTTACAAATGTACGACCTATAACAACGTGACACAGAGACGGGCGATAATAAACTACTTCGATAACGTGCTTTATACATTTAAAGTGTTTCTGCAGTAAGTCTAGAATATCTATATTTGAAACTTTAAAAAACGCAAGAGTGAGGCAGAACAGCGACATTTCAGTGAGGAATGGACACGTCTGTATTTTATGGACATGTTTAATGGGTTAAATCGGTGTGTTTAATTTGCCGTGAATCACTTAGCGTTATGAAAGAGTATAACTGCCGATGACACCACGAAACGAAACATGCCGCTGCTTATGATGAACTGCAGGGTGAGTTGCGGGAACAGAAAATTGAACTGTTAAAGAAGACTCTGTCAACCGAACAGAGTTTTTTTCACAAGGAAGTCGCAAGAATAAAAGTGTTTTACACGGGCCAGCTGCAAAGTGGCCCAGCTAATTGCAAGGTCATCACGGCCTTTCGCAGACGGATATTTTGTTAGAGATTGACTCCTAACTCCTAAGCATCTGCACTGGAATTTGCCCAGAAAACGCCAGTGTTTTCAGTAAAGTTCCTTTGTCAAGAATGACAATTCAACGCCGAGTTGATGACCTTGCAACAGACGTTACTGAGCAGTTGATTGGCAGATTAGCTAGGTGCACATATTTTTCAGTAGCTTTGGATGAGAGCACAGATAGCACTGATACTGCACAGCTCTTAGATTATGTGCGGGCAGAATTAGATTGTGCAGACTGAGGAATTACTGTTTGTGTTCTAGAAGGTAGTAAGTAAAAAACTGGTGTTTTATGAAGCATTACCGGTAGTTCAATATAGCATTTATTAAAGTTAATTTTGCTTGATTTGCTGATTTATATAAATATTATGGTTATTATTATGGCATTTATTAAAGTTAATTTTGCTTGATTTGCTGATTTATATAAATATTATGGTTATATACAATATATTTTATATAAAACATGCATTTTCGAAATTCTGGCCCGCGAGTACTCATGGAATGTTAAATTTGGCCCTTGGCCTAAAAAGGTTGTGCACCCCTGTTCTATAAGTTCAACAGAAACCTATTTCTGATGTCATCGAACATAGAGACAGATAAAGGCCAGAAAGAAGATGTTGTTGAAATTGCGCGTTTAGGCGTCCATTTTTAAAATCTTAGATTAGAGTTGGGTGTCGTTATAAGAACAGTAACAGGTGGGGAAGAAATATACGTTGTTTTTGTAGTCGAGTGTAGCTGTAAACCTTCGCGTACACTCATAAATGAAAACTCAGAAGCTAACCCTTCCATATATAATCAGTGGTTGTTCCAGGCAGGGACGTCATTTGGGGCAGGGGCATTTGCCCCCCCCCCTGATTTTTAGGGGGGAAAAATTTTTCGCCAATGTTTGTGTTATTTAATTTTTACATGCCAATTGGCTGGCTAAATAGACAAAAATAGGTAAAAATACACTGAAAAGCAAAATAAGGTCAGCAGCCACTAAAGGAGTGCTTGATGTCGAGTAATCTGAAGTAACTAACCGTAAAAAATGACTGACAAGAAAAAAAGGTCGTCAACTTTTTCGCAAACTTGTCAGGTCGAAAGTGTCTTGCCCCCCTGAAAAACAGTGAAATGACGTCTCTGGTTCCAGGATTTGGCAAGTGAGGGGGCCGTTGGGGTGGCCAACTTCTATTCATGGGGGCCAACCCCCGGTCCCCCCTGTGGAGCCGCCACTGTATATAATATAAGTAATCGCTCGTCATTACAACAAATGCACTATTCATTATAACAGTGTTTCCCAGGGTCGCGGGGGTCAGTCTAGCGGGTTGTGGTGTAGCGCGAAATTATATTCAAAAGTGTCATTTTCTAACCAATACCACAATGTCACAAGCCTTGAAGTTCCAAATTGGCTTACTGGTAGATTTTAATAAATTTATCTGCCTGCAATCCTCCATACACGGATTATGTTAAAATGATCAGTGTTTTATCCAATTTTAGTTGACAATAAGTTTGCAGGGACGCGGCATTGTTACAAAGTCGCTAAAGTGATTCACACAGTTTCAAAACGATTTCGAAATTCTGCTCTATAGTTCTTTTAAAAATTAACATTATTTTGCAAAAACGCAAGGAAAGCGTATTCCGTCCATTTTGCTGTGAAACTCCACTAACAATAGGGAATCTCTGCCCTAGACTTTGGAGTGACCTGTCGGTTAAGCGATTTTGCCCGACTCATAGAATTATTAAGACGCGTAACAAAGGTGTGCTCATGAAACATTTAAAAAAGATAATTTTCAAAAAATTTCAAAATCTATTTCTATTCCCTGTCTTATTTGGCACAAATATAAATAATTCTGCCTAATATATTTGCCCTATTTTCATTGTAACACACTGCCATTTATTCAAAACTCAAAAGATTCTTTTCAACTAACGTTCGCCAGATGGCCTAATGCATTTTCGCCATATAACATGCTATGATTAGAGTCGCGGCACGTTACAAAACCGCTGAAGTGGGTCGCTGTTCCAAAATGTTTGGCAAACCCTGCATTATAACACACTGATCATAAATGCTTACCGTGCGTAAAGTAGTTATACCTGTTTATATGTTATTATACAGTATATGTGGGGCTATCCATTAATTACGTCAACAAAATAGGGCGTGGGGATTTGAAAATGTTTGACAGTTGTCGAAGGGGGGGGGGGTCAAGAGAAGTTGACGTCAATAATTTCATTTTGTACAAATGATAAAAAATAGGAAATTTCATGGAATACTATTTATTGCAATGGAAAAAAGTCTGACAAACAAAAAACAAGGCTATCATCATCACCACATTATGATACTTGATGAACATGAACAAAAGAAAGGGCAAAATGGCCATCGCCGCAAAAATGATAACCTTCTAAACGTTTTAGGGAGACCCGTCACTGATCTTAGTTGTGGAGGGGAAGTCAAACGTTTTTGGCATAATTATAGGGGGTCACTGAAAATTGACAGTTATTGACAAGGGCAGAGGGTCAAAAATTGCCCAAATATTGTTGACTTAATTAATGGACACCCTCTATATGTGTACATACATATATTATATACACAAACATATATATATATATATATATATATGTTTATATATAATTATATATCTATATATATAATTCTCGATGTCCGTCTGTCGCGTCTGTCGCGTCTGTCCGTCCGCAACACGGCGGGTATTGCAAGACGCTGTTGTCATTGACAACCAAATATTGTTTAATCAAACCGGAGCGTTTAACGAAGCGTCTTAATTGCAGCTTAAACCCCCGTCCCCTTCCCTCACCCCATCCCTCTCCCTAATCGCCCAGGCCCCAACCTATTCCCGCCCCCCGGCCCCAAACCCCCTTTTCCCTTCCGTCTCCCAACCCTTTTCCTCTCCCCATCCCTCTCCCAATCGCCCCCAAACCCCCGTTCCCTTCCGTCTCCCCAACCCTTTTCCCTCTCCCCATCCCTCTCCCAATCGCCCCCAAACCCCCTGTTCCTCTTCCGTCTCCCCAACCCTTTTCCCTCTCCCATCCCTCTCCCAATCGCCCCCCAACCCCTGTTCCCTTCCGTCTCCCTAACCCTTTTCTCTCTCCCCATCCCTCTCCCAATCGCCCCCAACCCCCGTTCCTTCCCTCTCTCCATCCCTTTTCCTCTCGCCATCCCTCTCCCAATCCCCCAAACCCCGTTCCTTCCTCTCTCCCATCCCTTTTCCCTCTCGCCATCCCTCTCCCAATCGCCCGGCCCCAACCCATACCTGCCCCACCATGCCCGACAGGCCCCAAACCCCCGTTCCTTCTCTCTCTCCTCACCCCTCTCCCAACCCCGTACCTCTCTGCTCCGAAAAACCCGTACAACACACTTTCCTCCTCCCAAATCTCCCTTCCTCTCCCAATGCCCTGCTCCCAGTTATTATATATATATATATATATATATATATATATATATATATATATATATATATATTCCTTCCTAGCCTCAATACCTATTTTTAAATTTTACCCAGTCAAGTGGGGATTAAATTTTCAGACGCCGTCACCGTACTGAGGATTTTTAATTTTTGGAAAAGCGTTCTTCAGAAATGATTGATATAACGTTTTAAATTTGCTATATCTCAGGCTATATAGGAGCTAAAAAGATGAGGTTTGCACCATTGTTTAGATTGTTTATTCCTCTTTCTAACCGTCCGTGCAAAACAAAAAAATTGGGGTAGAGTCCACTTTACGTCCTAAAATATCACCCTCTCCCCCGAAAATGTTTAAAGCCCCTAGCAAAATATTTTCAGCGGTAACCCCACTTTGGTCAGCGGCAAAGTTGTTAAGGGATGTCAGAGGAACAAAATCAACCAAAAGTTTGAAAATCGGTCGACATTTGGCAAAGATCTATCAGTTCTAACCCGATGACCCCAATGTTTGAACATAAGTATTATCGGTGAATTTCGCGAAAGTTTTGAAGTCTGCGAAAGTTTCCATTTTTTTTGAATTTGTTATATCTCAGGCTATATAAGAGCTAAGAAGATGAGGTTTGCACCATTGTTTAGCTTTTTATTCCTCTTTTCTAACCGTCCGTGCAAAACAAACAGTTCAGCGTTCACGAGCTTTCCGACAATCAAGTGAGAATGAGGAGCAGGCTGTTGCTCGGCGTGAAAAGCAGCACAGCAAACAAGAGAATCAAGCACTGCATGTCGTTCGACACTGCCAAATCAGTACACCTTCCTTGACTATCAAGGTTCAGAAAATTCCTGCGAATGGGCGTTAACTCGGTTGAAGGAAAAGGCGGCGAGTGAAGGAGAACTAATTGCGCAAAATGCTATTGCATTAGCGCAAAATCGGGTGGTAAAACAGACAATCTCCACCGTCATAAAATGCTATTGCATTTGCGCAAAATCGGGTGGTAAAACAGCCAATCTCCTCCGTCATAAAATGCTGTTGCATTTGCGCAAAATCGGGTGGTAGAACAGCCAATGTCCCCCGTCATTTTTGACGGGTAAACACCTAGTATATATATAATTATATATATATACACTATGCAGTAGAACTTCGCTAAAACGTCCCTAACGGGTCTGTTACTCTGTGAAACTTAGTAGCCTACGTCTACGTCATATCTGAGGTACGTTGTATCCAATACCATACAATACAATACGGTAGCGCATCACACGGGACCAGTGGCGTAGCCAGGATTTCCGGAAAAGGGGGAGGGTTGGATTTTGTTTGGGCTTGATCGTGACCAACAGCAACTTTTGAAAAATCTTGACAAGCACTGACCTTTATTACCGAGCATCGAGAAAACGTTATAACCGAGCCCGTTATATATATGTATATATGTATATATATATATGTATATATATATATATATATATATATATATATATATATATTATGCCCTCGGTATATACTTCATTCCCGAGGGACTTATGATAAAAAATTGTCCGGAGACATGAAATTATAGTGTGCTATAGCTCTCGTTCGGTTGCAGATTTGGAAATGTTCCTCGGAATGCGATGGCGTTGAAACGCTGTATGGTGACGGATATTCTTTGGAACAGAAAGCATCCTTCTCTCTTGTCCCCGGATTGTAGGGCATTAGGGCATATATATATATATATATATATATATATATATATATATATATATATATATATATATATATATATATGGTATATGTGTAGGTTTGACAGAACATAATATAGCTTTGCATTGTATTTAACGTTCTTGTTGCGGGATCTTTCTTGTTCTCTGAATGCCATTTCCTCTACATCTGCTCCTCCACTTTTTCCATGCAACTTCAGATCCGAACCTGAAGTAGACTACACCTTATATAGCGTAAATACCGTTTGTATATCATAAGAGCACTTAGAGAAATTAACATCAACTTCTACTCCACGGACGGTTATTGTTAACCGGATCAGTAGACGTAAATATATTCGACTTTCGATTGGTTACTCAACGTTGGTTTGCATGGGCGTCCGCAGAAATTTTTCCAGGGTGGTGCAAGACAAGGTCTTTTGACGAAAGAAATGAACAAATTTTCCAGGGAGGGGGTGCAAAACAAGGTTTTGTGACGAAAGAAACAAGTAATTTTACTTTTTTCATAACTCCATAATTGTTCCAGGTGGGTGCAACAATTGCACCCCCATCCGGACGCCCATGTTGGTTTGATTTCCCGTTCGTGATATTCCGTATTCGTCTTGATTGCGCGTCTAAAAATCAGGTTTAATAGCAATTTCGATCTTAGTTCCCTATTCAGAATGAAATATAAGATGTCTGTTTGACCCTTTATTTCGTACTTTTGTTACAGCGTTGGCTTCAAGCTAAATAAACTTGCGCAAACTTTTGATGTGTGCAAATTTTGCCGAATTATTTCTGAAAAATCTATAAACAGCAATTTTGTCAAATCGGACAAAGTAGGAAATAGCTAATTGCAGAAATTAAGCAGCTTGCAGCTTTCTGCGACAATATTAGCTTTAGTTCTGTAAAGATATTGCGAAAAATAAACGTAATATATACGACACCATCGCGACAATTTTCTGCAGTGGCGTAGTCAGGATTTCCTGAAGGGGGTTATGACCATTCCCAACATCGAAAAATCCTGACAAGCAAAAAAGATCGTCACCTATTTTTTGGCTTGATTAAGTTACTTATATAGCGCTATGTGAGCGCGTACAACCATATTGATATTTTTCTATGCTTCCTTTTTCTTTTTCCTACCTTAAATCCGATTTTGGCGCCCCTCCAGCCACAGAATAATAATACGCAATAAAAAATTTGGACGAGCAACCAAGGGGTTTAACCCAGGGGCGTAGCCAGAAATTTGATTTGAGAGGGTATAAATATGTTGGGTGGGTATAAATCTGAACTATAACCCACATAAACCATATAAACCACATACAACCACATGTAAATCACATAAAAAACTAAAGGTAGACTGATTTTTTGGGGGGAGTATATATATATCGATATACCCCCCGTCGCTACGCCCCTGGTTTAACCCTTTGTCTACGCCACTGACTTTCTGCAGGCATCTCTGACAAACCATTTACAGCCGAAGGTACCTGTTGTTGTAACAGAGGTATTCGTCTTCTCAACGGCCTTTGCTTTCTTTTTAATTATTTGAAAACACTTGGCAGATGTCGCTAATTTGTCGCTATACGCGAATTCGCACCGTAAACATTAACAACGTCGCGATAACAAAGTTTAACTGTATTTTGCGGTGGGGGGAGAAGTTTAACTAAGCTTTCGATAAGTCGCTGCTCGTCATATTCGTCGTCATCGTCATCGTCATCATCAGGGTGCGATTTGTGACCGGGAGCAGTGGGGGGGGGCATGTCGCGCTTGGGGGGATGTAGTTGTTGGGGACATGTAGCAGTGGGGGATATAGCTGTGGGAAATGCAGTGTTTAATCTAGACTCCTGGACTCCGGGGGGAACTGACAAAGCCGGGGGGAACTGACAAAGCCGGGGGAATTCTGCTAGGGGCTGCTGTTAGTTGATGTAGTATGCCAAAATTTCCGGGGGAAGGGGAATTTGAAATGTCTGGGGGAGGAGAGAAAAAAGCAATTTCCCCCCGGAAACGGCCTAGATTAAACACTGGGGGATGTAGCAGTAGGGGGATGTAGTTGGGCAGTGGGGGGCGATATTCCCCCTCTTCCCCCTACAAATCGCGCCCTGGTGTACTCATCATCATCATCAACATCGTCGTAGTTGTCTGGCTTGGAGTTCCGAACTAATTTAGGTCGCTAGAGGGGGCGCTGTGTGAACGCCGATCGTTGGTTGTTTAACCTGTGTGTGTGGTCCGCCAGACACGCCAAAAAAATGCCCGTAAACATCGGTGCGCGCAGTAATACAATATTTGCATTTGGTGAGAAGGCATCTGGTAGCCTTAGTACCGCCGACCGGTTACATTCGGGGGATTGTGTACTTGCGCGCGGTGCTTTATGAATTATAAAGGCGCCCCTCTGAACTTCTTCGTTTGTAGAAGACTGGAGTCCAATGCCTCCAATCCATCAGCATACGATTAGAGAGTATCTATACTATTTATCATATATTTAGAACACACACATTATATATATATATATATATATATATATATATATATATATCACATACATATATCACACACACATCCATATATATATATATATATATATATATATATATATATATATATCACATACAAATATCACACACATTATATATATATATATATATATATATATATATATAGCCTATCACATAAAAATATCACACATACACACATATATCACACACACATATAACATCACACATACAAAATTACAAATATCACACACAAACGCGCGCACATAATATATGTATATATGTATATATATATATGTATATATATATATATATATATATATATATATATATATTATGCCCTCGGTATATACTTCATTCCCGAGGGACTTATGATAAAAAATTGTCCGGAGACCTGAAATTATAGTGTGCTATAGCTCTCGTTCGGTTGCAGATTTGGAAATGTTCCTCGGAATGCGATGGCGTTGAAACGCTGTATGGTGACGGATATTCTTTGGAACAGAAAGCATCCTTCTCTACATATACTTAATTATACTTAATTATACTTAATATATTATATATATATATATTGGTTTATAGATGGCGCTAGTTTGCTCCTGTTTTATCGATGCGATCTATGCGGTGAAAATCATCGTTATTATGAAGAATAAACACATTGGGCAGCTTACGCATGCTTAAGCATTGAAAGGGTGTAAATGATGATGATGATTATGATGATGATGACGACGACGACGATGGTGATGATGATGATGATGATGATTAGGATTAGGATTTAGAACATTTAAAGATATAAATTTAGAATTAAGTATGGGGCATATCAAGGGTATTTGGGGCCCGTGGCAGGGGGTCAGAAAAGTAAATTGGCAGGTCAACAGGTCTTTAATAATTAGCAAATCATGACATTCTGTTGATATATGCGGCGATTATAATCACGCATGCACTTTTCTGTGTTTTTACTGATGCGAACCGGTCTATGATGTGCTCGAAGTCAGTTCTCTCCAGAGGCCGACCGAGGGTATGCGGCGCCCGGGGGCAAAGTTTTCGGCGCCCCTCGGCTCTCGCAGCGCCCCTCTTCACTTAGTGCTGACAACCAAAATAAAAAAATGTCGTCACAGTGTTTCTACTTCTTTATCGTGCGTTTAACACAGGATTTTGGTGCCCCTCACCTCGGCGCCCGGGGACATATGCCCCTCTGCCCAGTGGCGGCTCTAGGAGTTGGCAAGTGGGGGGCCGTTGGGGTGGCAACTTCTAATCATGGGGGCCAACCATTTGTTGTTTAATGTATATAGCATTAAGTATAGGGTCCCAACTGGGGAGCCACTGGGGGGGGGCAGGCACTCAATAGGGGGCACGGGCAATCTGGCCCCCCGGTGGAGCCGCCACTGCCTCTGCCCCCTCGACCCGCC